>JAHTLZ010000045.1:4141616-4362134 GCA_023846285.1 Phrynocephalus versicolor
TTATTATTATTATTATTATTATTATTATTATTATTATTATTATTATTATTTGATTTGGCATGTCTGGGGTTTGTTTTGTTTGGGCAAGTTGTTTATTTTGCAATGTGTTGTATACTGCCCAGAGTTCCCACGGGAAAAGTGGGTGGTCAACAACTAACTAACTAACTAACTAACTAACTAACTAACTAACTAACTAACTAAATATGGTGCTATTAAAATGACATTTGCTCTCTCCTGCTGGACCTTTGTCACAACTTTGTGGAGGAGAGGAACAGGGGGAAAGGTGTAGAGTAGGAAACAACCTCAACAGATGAAAGCATCCCCCACGGATCAATTGCCTCTCCCTGCCTAAGGGCAGAACTTGTGACATTTGGAGATCTCTGTTGTTGCAAAGAGGTCGATCCGGGGAGGCCCCCACTGGCAAACTAAGGACTGGTAAGTGGGTTAGTGGAGTTCCCACTCATGAGAAGATTTGTTCATCCTGCTGAGGTTATCTGTGGTGCTGTTCTCGGACCTGGATAGATGCACCGCAATGGGAAAGATGTGATACTCCATGCACCTTTCCCAGAAGTCCACAGCCAACAGCAGGAGATGATGAGAGAGTGCCACTCTGTTTGCTGATGTAGTACATTATGATTGTTTTGTTGGTGACGCCCTTTACTACACAGCTGGAGAGTAGCTGAAGGAATGCTCTGCAAGCCTTGAAGACCACCAGGAACTCAAGTTTGTTTATGTGGAGGGATCTCTCCTTAGACAACCAGGTGTTGTGGATCTTCAGATTGTGGCAAAAGGCTCCCCAGCTGTTGAGGCTGGCATCCGTTGTGACCTGGATGGAAGGTAAGAGGGACAGAAGGAGCAGCCCATCTGTAAGTTGTTTCTGTTTTCCCACCAGTGAAGTTGCTCATCGAGTTCATCTGTGACACTGAGAAGTTTGGATGAAGGGTCCCAAAGCAGATCAAAGAGAGCCAGGTACCAAGATTGTAGAGATAGCATCTTTAGTTTGGTATGGGGGTAGGACGGATGTGGTCAAGGCCATTAAGCCAAGGAGGTGTTGGTTGACATGCGCTGTGACAGATGACCCTGGGTTGAAAAGACGAATAAGTGAGACAATAGGAGGAAGGTGATGGCCGTTCCTCGATATTGGAATCAGTGGTGGTAACGAGCTGAGGATTGTTTTCATCTCCATCATTATTGCATGGTGTGCAAGAATGTTCCGAAGCTGAAGGTGATTATGAGGTGGACAAATGCTGTTGTTGGAGCAGAGTTGAATCCAAAGCAGTTTGGAGAATCCACTGAGAACCGTCGAAATGGAGAGAAAATGTCGGGAATGGCAGCATTGGAACCGAGACAGTAGTTGGATCTGAGTAAGTACTTGGTACGGTGGAAGGTTGAACTGCTGTTGAGATGGAGGTAGGAACCAAAGCGGCAATGGGGTGCTTCAAACTCGACAGCCTTCGCTTCTTTGAAGTGGAAAAATCAGACCTGGAGACCGGCAGAGTTGGTTGTTCAGATGGTATCAAAACTGGCAGTGATTTCAATACCGAGGAAGTCAGAGGACACTTGGATGAGTCTGAGTGCAATCGAGTGCGCTTAGCATGGTGCATTTGCTCCCCATGTTGTTTCTTTGCCTTCTGGGCAAATGGCTCCAGATTGGGCATAAGAGAGTGCAGCGATTGTGGTTGCTGCATCAGGGGCTCCTTAGTCGCCGAAAGAATGGGCGCCTTGGCATGATGCAATGGTGCTGGGATTGAAGCCTCTTCCTGTGAAGAAAGGGTTACTTTAGGAGCTTGAACAAATATATTCTTAAGCATAGACAGCTCTAGCAGAGAGTCTGAATCCGAAGAACCCAACACGTCGGAAGGCGAACCTGAATAATCCCAATGGAAGCAACAAATCGTATGACGGATGTTTGATTTGAGAAGAGGTCGAACCTGATGGACACTCTGTATCAACTGACATGACTTTGGCCAGTTGCAAAGCTGAAGCAGAAGTGGTCAGTTTTGACGACTTCTCCAATAGAGGTAACCTTTTTGGAGGTTCTTCAAAAGCAACTTTGAGGTGGTTTTCCTTTCTTTTTTAGATAACTGAGAAGCAGGAGAGGAAGAAAGGGAAACTCTATCCTTTCTCCATAGGTTGAGGACTATTCAAGTACTTCTCAAGTAAGTAAATAATGAGGCCGTGTCTGTGATTTTTTAGTGCCTGGGCGCTGAACTTCTTTAAAAACTTGCAGGAGTCAGGATGATGGTATTCACCAAGGCAGTAAAGGCACTTCAAGTGCCCGTCAGACAGGGGAATCTTCCCCGTGCAGAAAACACAAGGGTGGCCAAAATGCCATAAATAAGAAAAGAGCCAAAATTGAAAAAAATAAGAATTCTGTGAGGAGACCAAAGAACATAAGAACATAAGAAGAGCCATGCTGGATCAGGCCAAAGGCCCATCTAGTCCAGCTTCCTGTATCTCACAGCGGCCCCACCAGATGCGTTTGGGAGCGCATGAGACTAGATATCTGTCTCCTAATACCACTCTCCTGCATCTGGCCCTTGAAGTACCCTGGTTTCTCCATCATGGTTTGTAACCTGTGACTGGCCAAAGAAAAGGGAACCTTCTAACGCGGCAGTTAGAGGGAACTGGGAAGCCTCCTGCACATGCACGGTGGGAGAGGGAGGAGACTAACGAGCTTTTCCTTTTGCTAGAAAAGTCCAGGAGCCTCACACATGCACGCTCAGACCCATCTGTGTGGCTTTATGAAGGCCACGAAGAAGAACGTGTTAAAAAAGAGGATGATAAAGTAGATCTTGGGGCCCATGTTAACCTTTTTTCCAGGAGTTCTATTCTCCTTGTTTTAACAAGCCTCCATCCACCTATGGCTCCAGCAAGTAATGGTGGTGATGAGGTGGAGTTTCAAAATATGCCAAATATTTAAGGAGTGGTTTTATCACTGTAACCCACTAGGTGAGTCTTCATGGTCAAGTGAGGGTCTGAACCTACACCTCCTGAATACTAGTATCCACTACATCATATTGGCTACACTACATACTTTATCATGCATTCCCAGAGTACCACTGCTACACATTTATTCATTTACAATGGAGTATGGCAGTGATGGCAAACCCTTTAGAGACCGAGTGCCCAAACTGCAATTCAAAACCCACTATTTTTTTTGCAAAGTGCCAATACAGTAATTGAACCTGTATACAGGTGGCTATGAAGGGGCGATGTCGAGTGCCCACAGAAAGGACTCCAAGTGCCACCTTTGGCCCCCGTGCCATAGGTTTGCCATCACTGGACTATGGTATACAGTAAAACCTTGGTTTATGAGCACAATTTGTTCTGGAAACATGCTTGTAATGCAAAGCACTTGTATATCAAAGTGAATTTTCCCATAAGAAATTATAGAAACTCAGATGATTCATTCTACAGCCTAAAATCTCCATATAAAATGATTACAATACTGTAATATAATACAAAATATATAGCAAAAACAACATTAATAAACTCTTGTCATATACTGTATTTAATGTAAATGGCAATAAGCAAGCAGAGGAAAGGACCTATATCTGCAGGCATCCCGTCCTAGAACGAAGCAAAGCATTCCTAAGCTTACTCTTATACGGAAAAGCAAAGGTCTGTCCATAGGTGCTCTCAAGTGACAAATAAATACAGTAGCACCAGTTGTGGGCACCTTCCAAAGTTCTGAAAAATCACTGATTTCTGCCATAACCTGAGGCCTGAGACCGAACACGGAAGATGATCACCCAAAATCCCACAGGGAGAGAGAGGAAGCCACTATAAGCTCAGGTGTGGTCATGAGACACACTACAGTGCTTATACTGTAAGAGGAGCACATTTGAGTATCACCTTCATATAGGCGACAATCTGGAAAACCTTTCCCAGTGGTTCTTTATACATCTTTAAATAGCACAGAGAACACAAAAGAACCAGAAGGATCACCATAATCCAACAGATAGGGCATCAAACAGGAGTCCCTTAGCTGCACCTTCTGAATTCTGCCCTCCTGGAAGAACCAAAGCTAAGGTAAAATACTGCCTCCAACTCTCATACCAGAAAGACAGACCAAGAAGACTCTAGAAGAAGTCTATGTTCTTCAGCCCTATGCCCCTTATTATCTTTCACTCTGCTTTTCAGATAAAACTGACAAACTATAGGGAAAATGCAAAGACTAAAGAAAAGGGCAAATGTGCTACGCATTCCTAGCAGTTTTTGAAACAACTCAGCTTGTACATAAAATGTCAGTTTCGCTATATAACAAAGCAGGCTGACAGTGAAATAACTCTATCCCACCACATGCGCTATGGTTACGGAACCAGAAGTAAAATAGGAGAAAAGTAACCCCTAATGCAGCTATGTCCAAAGTCCGGCCCACAGGCCAAATTCAGCCTGTCAGGACATTTTGATTGGCCCGCGGCTGGCTGGCCCGCCCCTCCCTCCCTCTCTTTCGCTGCATGCTTTTTTTTTTAAAATCTCCTGCCGCAGGGCTCTTTGCAGAGAAGGCGCCCATGGCATGGGTGGAAGGATCTGCTGCCGCTGCTGAGGAGTTTGGAGGGGCCAAGCTGCTGCAACCACCAGTGAGCTTGTGCGGCGGGCAGGCAGGCAGGTAGGCAAACCTCTTCTGCCGCCACCACCAAGGAGCTGGGGTGCTTGTGAGGGTGGGGGTGGCCCTCCGCCGCCTCCATCAGTGCTGGGGCGCTTGTGAGGGTGGGGGGCCAGGCCGGCGAACGCGCAGACATCTGCTGCCTCCTTCAGCGGCGGGGCGCTTGTGAAAGTGCAGGGTGGGTGGGTTAGTGAGTGCACGGCCCTCTGCTACCTCCTTCAGGGTGTACTTGTGGGGGAGGGGGTGGGTGGCCCAGCGAGCCAGTGCCACCGCCGGGAACGTGTGGGGGTGGACAGGACAGCAAACCTCTGCTGCTGCCAAGGAGCTTGGGGGTGGGCAGGTCGGCAAGCCGTTGCCACCACTGGGGAGCTTGGGGGCTGCAAGGTCACACAGATCACCCCTTCCAAGGGGCGACCTGCAGCCGTGGCTCCCTGTGCTTCCCTTGGTCTCACCTCCCTCCCTTGGTCCCCACCTTCCTCCCTCCCTCCCTCCCTCCCTCTCTTCCTTCCTTTTCTCTCCCTCCCTCCCTTGGTCCCCACCTCCCTCCCTTGGTCCACACCTTCCTCCCTTCCTCTTTCCCTCCCTTCCTTTGTCCCCACCTCCCTTCCTTCCCGCCTTCCTTCCTGCGGGTGGGATTTGCATGGGGTCAGTGGGTGGGGCATATGGGTCAGTGGGCAGGGTCGGGGAGCAGCCGGCCCCCAACACATTCTTAGCCACCAAATCTGGCCCTCCTTATGAAAAGTTTGGACACCCCTGCCCTAATGTACACAACATTTTAAAAAGTATGGGTGGCAATCTCTAGCTGAGTTTCACACAAGGCACACATGTTCCAAGATGACACAAGATGACATATAACTGTAAGTCCACCTTTATGTAAGTCCACCTGATGTAAATACAATAGTATAAGACGAATGCCCCTTAATATGAAAAATTCGTAAGACGAATGAAATGTCCGGGAATAGGAAAACCTTGTAAGACAAAATTTTCCTATGGGATGCCTTGCAAGACAAATACAATGCATTCCTATGGGAGCTGTTAAATTACGTTTTGTAGCACGAATTATTCATAAAACAAACTGACCCGTAGAATGAATTAAATTCGACTTAAGAGGCACCACTGTACAAGGAACTATTTCAGTTCTCCTGTTTTCAGCATGGGTCATGGAAGTGATCTCAAATATGAGATCTGTCATAACCTATGAGATCTGTTATAGAGATTAAGAGAGGAAGAACAATCTGACTAGAATCCTACTGAAAAATACAATATTCATAAGGAAAATTGGAAAAGTGGTTCCCACAGTCTGCTATAAGCTTAGGCAAGCAACCAAGAGCTCAACCAAGCATGTGAGTTGAGCATGTCCAAGCATGTGACAGCCAGCGAGAACCATCGAACAATATCAGAAACATACTGCAATCTTGGGTTTACTTTATGAAACTTAACAGAATTCTGGCCATTGTATTTCAAAATAACCCAGTCACAAACAATTTTTCATTGTAATAAGTCTCATGAAAAGATTTCACTTGTAAGGAAAACATGGGAATTCTTCAGCAGGATTGTTTTGGGAAAGAACATTAAGCCACAAAAGAGCAACATCCTTGTTTTCTCAGTTCTCCCTAACATTAGCTGTTCTAGGTTTTAGAAATATCTCAGTAACATTGCCAGCATTATTAAAGAATTCAGAGAACAATGTCGGATTACAAGATCATTAGGCACAAACAAGGCTCCTTTCAGGCTGGGCAAGTATGATTGTTGTTGCTGGTAGGCAGCAACTGTGGATTAGATTTAATGACATATAAGAACTGAACTAGTCTTAGACCTCAACTGAGATGTGGAACTCTTAAGCTAATAAAACCACCAGCATCCCTTCTGGAGATTTTGAAATTTTACTCTCTGCTCTGCTCTAAAGATCAAAAATAAATGCTGAGATTTTCAGATAATTCAAGACCAGTACTGAAGTATGAACTGTTTACTGTATATATTTGAGTATAAGCTGAGTTTTTCAGCCCTTGTTTTTGGCTGGAAAAAAACGCCCTCAGCTTATACTTGAGTCAATAAGTTTCCCAGGTTTTTGGGGGTAAAATTAGGCCCACGGCTCATACTCAGGTCGGCTTATGCTCAAGTATATATGATTTGTCCTACGTTCTGCACAGGACAACACAATCCAGTGCTTGTTTATTCAGCAGTAAGCCCCACCATGCTCAATGGATTTTACTCTACAGTAAGCATGCTTAGTGAAGGCCCAAATTGCCTTCTTCTCCAATTCTGGATTTAATATTTTGGCATCGCAATAAAATACAATAAACTTCTGACTTGCACTATTCTATTTCAAAACTACACTACTATGCAATGTGATTAATGGATGAATTTCACACAAACTCTGTTAGTGTAGCTTCTTCACACTCCAGTGCAGTGAGGGCAGCATGTGATGAAAAGCAATGGGTTAAAGAATGAGAGAAAACACACAGCAGTGCTTGGCCATTTGCATCCGCAGAAAATATAGCATGACCAAAGAGATGAGACTCCCATATACAGTAGTGCTAATACCTCATCCAACTGCTGTCTAGACTTGTGTTACCACGCTGTTTAGTGAGGCAGATGAAGCAGCAGTGAGCCGCTTCCATACAATTCTAGAGTCAGTGTTGCACTGTACCAACTCTGTCAGAGGACCTCATTATATGCATAATCATGCAGAGAAGCAGAATCAAATCAGCAGCAGTGTAAAGATGTCAATAAAGAAATATATTAACAGGGACACCTACACACATAAGGCATAAGTGTTATGATGGATGAAAAGAGACAGAATAGAAAAAAAGCAAAGGTTACGACGGGTAAAGGAGGTATGAATTTTACCTGCAAAGTTCAGCTTGGACCAGAGTTTTCTGTCCATTTAAATACTGTTGCCCTAAAATACACATTAAGATCATTTCTCTGTTGTAGGGCTTAATTTGCAATTCATGACCACGCAGGGATGACTGTTCACATTACTTTTTAAGCTAATGTTTCCTCTTAATTTTAAACCTTTTAACTCCACCTGGAAACACTATACTGCTTATTATGTCTTATTAAGATCAGAAAATTTACTCACTGCTGCTTTTTTTAGTCGCCAGCGTCAGACCATCTTCAAGTGAATTTGAGCCCACTGAGGAACTATCTTGACTGTCCTGATGCGGCAGCTGAAGAAATCCTTCAGTGGATTCTGAGCGGGTTGGTGTCAGAGTCAGGGACTTGAGGCGTTCTCGGTTAACCTCCTTCTTTGATTTTATAAGCTTTCTCATTTTTAGAGTAATCCAGTTGCCTCTCCTTTAGAAGAAAGAGGAATGTTAAATTTAGAATTAAGCCACAAGCACTGTCATGTTTTAAAGCAATCTGCTTTCTTCTTTAGCTAGGTAGCACAGACACCTTTCTGGGGCCAGTGAAGCCAAAATTATATCAAATGGGGGTGGGGCAGCAAGCACACTTAAAATAAGTGTGACTATATGTTACCTTCTGGGTGGTGATGGTTCGTAGAATTTGTACTGATCCATAATCTTTTCTTCTAACTTTTCTTTCTGTCTTCTCAATTCATTTAGCTTGTCACTGCAAGGAAAAGTTAATCTATATTTCAAGAGGCACATATTCTGTAAAAATGTGAAAATTCAAGTATGTAGTGATTTTCACGTGTGTTCATATTTCTGTGCAATAAATTCCAAGCTCTTACTCGTATTTGTGGAATTGGTGCCCTTTCTCTCAAGGAAGCGTTTGTGGTAATGGGAACATTATATTTTCCTGACATTCAAACCGCAATATTTTTTTTTCTGTAAAAATGTATGTAGTGTATGAAATGTAAAGTAGTGCCATTGGGAATATGCTGCTTATATATAACTTCACAGAAGAAGGAGAAGTGACAGGGCTGCTATCTTAGTATCTTCTAGGTGACACTTTGCAGCCAGTATTATGGGGCTCTCTCAACTCCTGTTTTATTAGCCCTCTGAGCATTGCTGCATTAAGCAGTCCTTAAATGGAGATTATGAAGTATGCACTGTGAACCCGAAATATGAAAAAAAAAACAGCAAGGGGAAATGAGACAGAGAAACCTTAAGCACAGTAACCTTAAGTACATGATGAGTTCATTAAACACAACATCGTGTGTTGTGGTTCACAAAATAGTCTACAACAGATATAAACAAAACAAACAACCAGCAATAAAAATAGTAAAAATAAAATCAAACCAGTATATAAGTAACATAAAACAATAGTTCTTTTAACATCTATGATTTCTCTTTTTAACCCTGTTCTTCACAGTATACTTTCTTCTCCGAATGCTGTGCAAAAAGGAAAAGAAAAATGAGAGGGAGAGATATGCAGGGAAATTTTAAAAATAGGGAACAAGTAAGTAAAGGAGGGAAGGGAAGGGAAAAAGCGGGGGGAAAGAAGTCAAGTACTGTTCTATTATTTAACTGATATATATATATTTATTTTTTTTAAAAAAGGATTGGGGGTGGATTCCCCTAAGAAACAATAGAGAAAATGAACTGATACAAAATTAAAGAGCAGTGTAGCCTGCTATAATGGTTCAAATAGAAAGAAATGAATCATTTGACTTAAGAACAATGTGAACACTCCTACTTATACAGTATTGTATACATATCTATATCACTTGACTGAAAAAAAAGTATCAATACGATAGAGGTATTTAAAAATTAGTATAATTGGTTTTTTTTTCCTTATGTGTGATTGCAGTCTTAGGTATCCATCTGCTAGGGATCCAATTTTGTGCTGAGCTTCCTGGAAGAGTCAGCCTTTGTAATCTTAGGCAAGCTGCACTGTTCCAGGATGCTCCCAGAAAAAGGAATGATAGACGACTTCTGAATACTCTGTACCTAGAAAACCCTGGAAAGGATTGTCATAAATTGGAACTGAATTGAAGACATGTCATTATTATATATTTAGCAAATAGATGGCTTGATAGGTGGAACTGTTTATTTACCCCTTAAATTGAAAAGTAAAACTGAAACAATCGTCCCATGTTTCCTGGAGGCAGTCCTATAAGCCTTACTCTTTCATTTCCTAATTTTGGCATTGAGGGTGCAAACTAAGTCTCCTCAACATTGAAAGGCATACCCTTCTTTAATTAAATTAAAGATACACCAAACCTCTGATATATACGAACCTTGATGACATGATACTATTGGTCCTGGGGAGAATAAGGGCAGTCATAAGCAAATATCTGTTTTATAGTTGTTGTGAGTATTTTGGACTGTTTGGCCATGTTCTGGAACACAGAGAGAACTCCTAGTTCCCTGAGCTCCTTGCCCTCTGAAGATGCGAGCCACAGAGTCTGGGGAAACGTCAAAAAGAAAAACTTCCAGAACATGGCCAAACAGCCCAAAAAACTCACAACAACTATCAGATCCCGGCCGTGAAAGCCTTTAAGAATACAAATATCTGTTTTATTCATTATTTGTAATAAGCAAATGAAGGCAGATTCAATCTGTACTTAAGGGATCTATATGAATGGGTATATAACTCTTTTTAAAAGAAACTCTTTTGTATCTTCAGCCAACCCATTCGTATTTAAAAAATGTAAGGCGGCATTTTGAAAATCTGAGTAGCTGCTTCTTAAATTGCCATTATTAAGGGATGGGACAGAATGCTTAGAATAAAGGAAACATGCTTTTTTCTCAGAATTATGGCAATATAAGGAACAGTTTTCAAAAGCATTCAATACTGAACATATTTCTACAGAGAACACCAATTACTAAAACTGAGCTAGGAATAAATGCTTTTTTTTGTTGCTAAATGTACTCATTTATGTTTTCATGATGTATGTATTGAAGATCTAACTGCAGTTAGGTTGTGTATTGCTAGTTCACATTTTTGATACCCACATATACTGCCTTTGCTCAACGTGGAAAAGGTCTTTGCTTTCCATATTTTGTTCTAACAATGTTCTGTTTTGCAGCATTAACGTCTGTATTTGATCGAGTAGATGTCTATTTTCTTCTTCCAGGTTTCCTTTTAGCTGGCTAAGCAACTGTTAAAGTATAAAAAACACAGCATTTTACTACAGGCACTGTGCCCAACTTTATACAATTCAAAAAAGGAAAAAAGGAAAAAGGAAAAAAAGAAATTGTCAGAATTTGAATTAAATAATAGAAGTTTCCATCTAGAAAATGCAGGTGGCTATCAACTGCCTTTCTTCCAATCAAGGAGAGCACTTGACGGGCTCTGTTAATCATCTTCCTAGAGTTATCTGCACAATCAGAAAAACATTTACTGTACTTTCAAGATAGCCCAAGGCTTTCTCTCACCCCTTCCAGTTTTCATTTAAAACTTTGTAGAAAAGAGGGTGATTTTGCTGACTTCAGTTCTCTGTATCACTTCACGTGCAGGTGCCTAAGGCTCCAACCCTCCAGAAGGTAGTTTTATAAACTCTTTGATTTACAGCCCCTCCCCCTTTCTCCCACAGCTGGGACCCGAAGCAGATCTCAACATAATGAAAACGAGAGTTCAAATACAAGCAGAAGTCTGAAAATTGCACACATTTAAATAGTACAAACTGAAAAGTACAGAACATCTGTTACTTGTGGTCCTTAGCAGCCGCTCAGTTGTGAGACACCTGCTGGAATCAGCATGCCTTTGTTTGGTGGTAGAAGAACAACATACAGGGGGCCTGCCTAGCGTCTCTTGGAGCAGCCCCCACAAAGGCCCTCTCTTGTGTCCTGTCCAAATATAACTCTGAGGGTGCAATCACTGAGAAAAGAGACAAGGAACCTACTCCACTCCTAAAGATCTCAAAGTTAACACTAATTTATATGAAAGAACAAGGTACTGAAGACAGTATACACCAGTGATAGCAGACCTTTTAGCGACTGAGTGCCAAACTGCGATTCAAAAACCACTAATTTTTTGTAAACTGCCCATACAGAAATTTAACCTGCATACAGGTGGCTGTGAAGGGGCAATGCCGGGTGCCCACAGAAAGGTCTCCGAGTGCCACCTTTGGCACCCGTGGCATAGCTTCACCAACACTGGTATATACCCATGTCATATAAGGCTTCACATATCATAATGAGAACTTTGAAATGTTCCCAGAAACATATAGGTGGCCCACAAAACTGACACAGCTCCAGTCAATAGTCATGACACATCATTTGGATCAGCTCAAGTTTCCAAAAGACTTTGCAAGGGGAGCCCCATCTTGAACATATCAGAGAAATCCAAAAAGGACATAAGAAAAACAAGTTTCACCATGGCAGATGAGATATGTCCGGAATGGGTGCAGCCAATATACTAAGTCGAACTACTGGGTACCACCTTCAGCAGTATAATACGGCTTCCACCTTTATTTCCTGATCTGTCTTTTAACTGACCAGGCAAAACTCTGTATTATCTGCATTTAGGCTCATTTTCTTTCCCTTTTGCCATTACTGATAGCATACATCCATTTAGATTCAAAACAGTTGCCTTTCATTTAGATAGGGAAGGAGAAAAACAGTCGCATATCTTATCAACATACAGGTGGCAAACGTCATTTTGGAAAGTGGTAGGATTTGCCAGAGCACTGCAGAGATGAATCCACTAAAAGAATCCAAATTTACCCACAAGTTACTTTTCAGGATGCACCATGAAGATCTTAATAAAATCTCAGGGTTTCTGCAAACTTACACATTACTAGTTTTCTTACTTATAGAAAGACATCTTCAAACCTATTAAAACTACAGTAATTACAGAAAATACAAATTAAATTGTTCTAGGAACCCCACAGAAATCCATATTTTATTGCACAAAACTCATAATCATTTCTGCATTTTGTGTGATTTCACAGGACTGAAGCAAAGGAAAACCATTACCTCACACTGATTATTCAGCTTTGTATATGTGATGTCTAGTTGTTGGTACTGTTCCTTGAGTTTTGAGAATTCGGCTTCTAATCGTGTTTGTTCTAGCTTAGAGTTATTTAAAAGTGTTTTCAAATTCTTATGATCCACTTGGAGAACTTCATTCTCTTTCAGAAGCTGAGTATATGTATGATTTAATCTAGAATTTAAAATAAACAAACATTAAGGTCACATATATTAACAAAGACTGTGTGTGAATCATATATCTATGAAATCAATACTAGGATATATTTGTATTATTAATGTAGCCACATTCATTGCCACAATTTATGGCAGTCTCTATGAACATTCTGTATATTTACTGTCCTTTTCTAATTTAACCACATGAAAAATTTCTAACACTTATGCAGTGGATTTGAAACGAAGTCCATTCTAAACTTTCACAATGCAATAAATGTCCACCATATTACACCCACTTCTGCAAACCTGGTGGTCAGAAATGGATGCAGAGGCAACATGGAACATAAAAAAATGTCCATCCAACCTATACATTTTTGTGTTTTTAGTATGACATGTTTTACTGTGAGTTGCCTTGGGTCTCCTTCTCAGGTCTTCCTTATCAGGAAGGGAGGTCTATAAATGATACCCTCTTTGAAACTTTATTTAGACAGAATGTGACGGGACCGACTGACTGAGACAGACAGATATTACATCCAATTTTGGGGTCTTTCAGAGGGCAGTTTCATTCATTTTGGATTCCTTTGGACACTGGCACTTTTGGTAAACTGAAAAATACCCAAATATTTCACTTTCTTTCATTTATAGATAGATAGATAGAGAGAGAGAGAGAGAGAGAGAGAGAGAGAGAGACTTTATTGTTACTGTACATAGTACAACAAAATTGAATGTTATCCCAGGTATAAAAAACATAAATGACATTCCTATAAAAAGGCTAGTGTAACATATATAAGGTGCCAAGCCAAGAGAAAAAAAAACCAAGCCAACAAGCTGGGGAAGGGAGAGAGAGAGAGAAGATACCATTAAGTAACATGCAGTAGAAGCTGACAACCCCTGCAGACAAGGAAATGGTGGGTTTCTTCTCTACAGATTTACACTATCCTATGTCTGGATGAGCACTTAGAAAACACACTGTTTTTCATTTATGTATGTTTAGATATATTAAGTGATAAATAATATACTTTTACTTTCATATGTCTTTAATTGTAGTCTCTGCTTTTTTGCATGCAATTAAAGATTGATTTATATGTTCCATTAATAGCTTGTAACTAAAAATTATTTTAGTTTGCCTACAACCTAGGTTCAATCTTCATATAAATTTTAAGCATTTGTACCTACAACTTTGTTCATATCAGTAAGAATGGTTTTTGAAGTAATGTGCCTGTAAGCTCTCAACGATTACATGTTTTCAACAATTTTGACTTATTGTTATACATATGGAATACAGAAGCAGTGCAGATAAATAAAGCTTTTAGAATTAGAAAAATTAATGTTCCCTTAAAACACTTCAACTACAAAAATACCTATACCTTGGTACCCAGAGGAACACTGATATGATTGACAAGGTTATCTGACTTTATCCAGGAATTAGGCCTTTCAGGGGAAATTTTAGTTGTGTTATAAATCTTAATAGTGCTCTGAAGACTTTGGTCAAGTGTCATATTTTTGACCTTAGCAACATTATCCTGCAGTGTGTGTATACCTGTACATCCTAAGAAACTGTGATATATGTTCAGGATGGTTAAGTTTTCACAGAGATCAGTCCACTTTCTTTTTGAAACAAGACACAATGTCATGGGGAGCAGGCACCAGTTGGCTGCTTGGGGCTTTGTTCACAGTGCAGAAGAGTCTGAGCTCAGTGCCACAATTAGTTGGAGATGGCAAACACTTCACTGCCTCTCCGAGAGCATGTTTTCCTCAACAGGACCATGTGGCATCTTTCTGCACACAATTCTTTCCACAACTGTCAGAAGGCATTTTACTGCAGCAGAGCTTGCAAGGGTGAAGCTAGCCCAATTCCTTTCTCACCTGTTTTCATCAGGCATTAGTACTGCATCATTAAATTCAGAAAATATGATAGTAGTTTTATTTTCTTACCTATCATTTTCATCGCAAAGTTTTTTGTAATCTGCTACTACTGTTTCATGCCTTTTGCCTTGCAGCAGCATGTTCTCTTGTTCTGCTTTGAGAGTTTTTTCCAATTCTTCTAACTGGACTTTTTGTTTTAGCAACTGATTATACCTGTCAAAAAGATTATATGAAATGAGTCAAAAGTGCACATTTTGCTTTCAACAAAAATATAATTTTAAGGATTTGAGGTTTAGCATTTTACTGTAGATACATTTGCTACATTATAATCACCTATCTTCTAAATCCTTATGTTCCACTTCAAGATTCTTGTGTGCTGATTTAAGGTTTCCATGTTTGGAAATTAAGGATTCATATTCAGCAGCTTGCCGTTCATGAAGTTGTTCCAGTTTTTCGTGATCTTTGATTAGCGAATCATATAATGACTTCAGTTCCTCCCGTTCCTTGATTATGGACTCATTCTCATTTTCCAAGGCAGACTGCTGAATCAACAACTGTGCATTCTGATTCATCAGTGATGTACTTTGTGAATTAATAGCAGAATTTTCCACCTGAAATTGTCAAAAGTGACAACAGACAATAAATAACCAAGTCCCTCAGGAACCTCAGGCCAAGGATTTATCCAAAGCAACTTTCCCTGAAACCTATCCCTCCAGATCTCTTGGTCAGTACTGCCCATCAGCTGCAGGTAGTATGGTCAATGGTCAGAGGTGATGAGAGTTAAAATATATGAAAAGGCACGGTTTAGGGAAGTCTGATATAGGCTAACAGTTAGTCCCCATCTGCCTCTGTTAGCAAACTCTTCTCAGGGAAATGCTGAGCAGCAAGCTAAAGTTTATACATGCTGAGGTATGAACTTTGAGGTACAAAGGAGCCTCGTGGCGCAGTGGTTAAATGCCTGTACTGCAGGTAAAACTGTGCTCATGACCTGGGGTTCAATCCCAGGTAGCAGGCTCAAGGTTCACTCAGCCCTCCATCCTTCCGAGGTCGGTAAAATGAGTACCCAGCTTGCTGGGGGGGGGCAATGTGTAGCCTGCACACTGTAATTAAAATTGTAAACCGCCCAGAGACTACTTAAAGTGGTATGGGGCGGTATATAAGCAGAACACTTTAGCAGAACACTTTTGAGGTCCCCAGGTTCCTTTCTCAGTAACTTCTGTTAGAAGGACAGAGTGGCAGACAGTGCAGGAGAGCTCCATCACAGTTTCAACCAAGTAACCAGACTAGATGGACCATCAGATCCGATGATACAAGGCACCTTAAGAACATAAGAAGAGTCATGTTGGATCAGGCCAAAGGCCCATTTAGTCCAGCTTACTGTATCTCACAGTGGCCCCAACAGATGTGTCTGGGAGTGCACGAGACTAGATATCTGTCTCTTCATACCACTCCCCTGCATCTGAAGTACCCCAGTTTTATGCCTGGAGATTATATATCTCCACCATGGTTTGTAACCTGTGATGGACTTCTCCTCCAGAAATCTGTCCAATCCCCTTTTGAAGGCATCCAGGCTAGATGCCATCACCACATCCTGTGGGAAGGAGTTCCACAGACTAACAACACGCTGGGTTAAAAAAAATATTTTGTCTGTTCTCACTCTCCCAGCCCTCAATTTGAGTGTATGTCCCCTAGTTCTGGTATTTTGTGAGAGGGAGAAGAGCATCCCTCTATCCACTTGACTCATGATCTGCATTATTTTGTACGTCTCAATAATATTCCCCCCTCAGGAGCCTTTTTTCCAGACTAAAGAAACTGACAAACTTAATGGACGTTTCACCTTCTCCTCACTTATTTCTCCATTTTGTCTTATGTATATTACCCTTGTCATCTATAAAATCCATACTTGTGAGGCCTAAATATTTTACTCTCTTAAATTCCAGAATGCAAGAAAAGCATGGGCATGTGCCCCCTGATCCCAAAATATAGGAGATGGCAATCAGCTGACATGCCTCTGGTCTGTAGCTTAAATATGTTTGTGAAAAGAGCTAAAAGACATTCCTTTTGCATTGTATGCAACTAGCCAAGAAATGGTATGATCAGTTTGAACACTGTTTCACAGAAGTTGTTACCATTAAAAGGCATTTCTTTGTTCTTTGAGATGTGGCGAACTAGGGACAGATGAATTTGTTCTGAATAAAGAAAAATAATATCCCATGTAGTCAGGGCTGTGGAGTCGGAGTTGGAGTCGAGGAGTCGGAGGAAATTTTGTGTACCTGGAGTCGGAGTTGGCAAACAATACACCGACTCCGACTCCAACTCAATTTAGATTGGAATTTTAAAAAAAAACAAGTTTAAAGGTCCCAATTCACAAAAAGTTATAATTAATGACTTCTCTACTGTAAGAATAAAGACCAATGCATGCAGTGCCTCACATAACCACAAAACGAACATGTTAGGTGTCCGTGAAGAAGCATGCTTTTCATGTGCTTCACTATATGGCACGCAACGCACAATTAGGAGCGGCAATACTTACACTTTCCATAGTGTTGTGTTCTATGGGTAACCTAGCCTCACATTGATAAGGAATTTCCTTCAAGGAATGTATAAAATACATTTGCATATTAATACAGAGGAGTCGAAGTCGGGGAGTCGGAGTCGGAAGTACAAAAAAAACTTAGGAGTCGGAGTTGGAACATTTATCTACCGACTCCACAGCCCTGCATGTAGTTACGGGCTACTTCAAAACAAAATTGCTATTGCAGTATGACTAACAGCAATACTTTCACTTGCAAGCTACAGTTGATGGATATATAAATAAACAAAATGTTATGAAAATGGAACCTGAAGCTTGGCATTCTGGGTTTGCAGGGTTGTATTCTGCTCCTGCAAGGAAACACTCTGCCTCTGGAGTGATAAAATTTGAGCTTGCAAATTATTGGTCTGAGTCTCCAGTTGCTTTAGTTGTGTTTTCAGTGCTTGCTTCTCCGCCTGCAGGGTTGCATTCTTTAAAAAGAAACAAAAATATGTACACAAAGTATAAGCAAAACACTCATTATGGTGAGTATTATATTGAAAATATAAGTAAGCAAAACAGTTAAGGTTCTATTCTATGCCAAAACATCCCAAATTCTGCAAGCATATAAGTTTTATAGATAGAAGACATTAAAAAAATGAACAAATTGCATATATGTAAGTTACACAATTTGTTTTGATTGTGATATTTGATGAAACAGAGGTGATATAAGAACAATAAAAATTGAGATTGCTAAAGGAAGTGACCTATGGAAGGAATATTCAAAGAATCCCAAATATTACTTACATTTCTTTCAACTTCAATTAATCTGTCTTTAACCTTCAAAAGTTCTCTAGTCGTTTCCTGATTGTCTCTTTCCCATTTATTAACAGACTGACTTTCTTCACTGCTTCTTCCAGAAGAGTTCTGTACCATTTTCTCTTCTTCTTGTCTTTGCTTGAGAGCTTCATAATTCTTTTTCACCTGAAATTAATTTAATTCTGGATATGTAAAATAAGATTTTGAAACTAGATTGGTAAATGACAGGGGCGAATATGCCTCCCTAATGATATTAGACTACAGTTCCCAAAAAATCTAATCAGCATAATTGGTGGTGGAGACTAAGAGGCATGGTCCAATAATATTTGGAGGCTCATATATCATATTTTTCGCTCTATAAGACACAAACTGTCTGTGTGTCTTATAGAGTGAATACAGCAGTCACCCATAGCTTTAGCATTAGCTTTAATATTGCCTTCTGATGCTGTAAGATAACCCTCATTTCCCTGTTGTTAAACTTGAATATGTCTTAATTGTACTGGACTGTACATTGTTCCTCATTACCATAAGCCGCCTTGAGTCCTTTTCCAAGGAGAAAGGTGGGGTAAAATACAAACAAACAAACAAACACCCATACTGGCTGGCTGAACACAGCTCAAACAAGAGGGAAAAAGAACCAAAGAAAAATGCATCTTTTAAAGGGGTTTCACTTTAGAAACCAGGGGTACTACTGTTTCCGAAGAGTATGCATTCTAAGAAAGGGTTTAAGTAAGGACCTTCCAGAGTATAGTGAAACAGAGATTAAAGAAAGTGCACCACTACCACCAATACATGGAGACTACAGTGTGAGGGAGCACCTTGGGTCTCTGAGTAGTATTAATCACCTTACTGAAACAATTATAGATGGTTTAATATTAACATCTATTAACATCAATCAATTAATCAATTACCTAATGTAATATAATATTTATTTATACTTAATCCATAAAACCGTCTCTATCCATTAATGGGAAAGATTTTTTAATTATTTATTACTATTTTATAATTTAAATAAACATCTATTATATTTATTCAAACTGGATTTAATGAAAGGAAAATCTATTTAATTAGCTAATTAGATTACATTATTTGTCAAATTTCTAAACCTAATTTTGAAACTTTTTAATCTCATATTTTATTTTGTCTATCCTACTTCTTAAGGAGAGATGGAAGCATGCTATCCTAGCCATATACTATTTCGGTTGTTATGAGCAGAGGAAGATACAGTGCTGGTGCAGTAATTTACAGGTCCAGAAGAAGAGCGGACAGATATTTGAAGCTGTCTCCTGTTCTAGTTCTGCAGACAATAGCCAGGTCTGAGGTATCATGCCCAGGCAGCCTTCCATTCTATTCCTAGTATTAGTGAATGCCAGATTTGTCACAAATAAAACTCAACTTATCCAGGACATGATCCTGGATGAAAATGCAGATCTGGCATACATAACAGAGACATGATTGTGAACTAAAGGCAATGTAGCCTTGTCCTTAATCTGCCCACCCAGTTCCATTTTACAACAGAGTAGATTGGAGGGGCAGAAGTAGCCATTGTTTACAATAACTCCCTGGTGGCTGCCAGGCTCTCTGCCATGCTTGGATGAAAAGAATCCTCAGTTTCTCCAAATCTGGGGGTGCCTCCGAATCCAATGAAGATGAATCTGAACATGATGAATTCCAAGGAACCAATGCAGCAAAAGAGGGACGGTCAAAAGTACTTGTAGATCTTGATGGTGAGCTGATAGAGATAACTTTGGTACTGAGTTTTTTTCCTTGCATTTGACTGGTTTAGAGACTTCAGATTTTGCAGACTTAGAAGAGGACTTCTTAGGTACAGTAATACCTCGTAAGATGAATGCCTCTCAAGACATGCCTGAAAGCTGGATCCTTTTGAATATCCCACCGCACAAGCGCCCTCGCTGGTACAGCAGGAAATTCAAAAGGATCCAGCCCTCCACCAATCTCCTCCTTAGACAGGCAAGTGTCGGTGGTTGTGGATTGGAGGGCTGACCCCTCAATCAAGGGCAGCCAAAGGCTGCTCTCCACAATAACCCCCAGAGCTGATACTGACAGGACCAGCCTGTCAAAGCCAGCTGTCTGGCAGGGCTAGGGAAAGCAGCCTTCAGCTGCCCTTGACTGAGGGAGTTTGAGAGAGCCTTTGCGTAGAAATGCAGGAGGGAACGGATTAATAGGCTTTCAATGCATTCCTATGGGAAACAGTGCCTCACAAGATGAATTTTTCGTAAGACGAATTGACACGTAGAACAAATTAAATTCATCTTACAAGATACCACTGTATCTGCGAGGACTGAGAAAGGTTTTTCTCCATTCTGAAAGGACACCGAGACTTTTCAAGGAGTGTTAAGTCTGCACCTCCAATTTTTTACTGCCTGTGCACTAAACTTTTGGCAAAACTCCCAGGAGTCAGGGCGATGACTTCCCCCCAGACAGCAGAGGCACTTTGAGTGCCCATTGGAAAGGGGATTTTCCGCTGGCAGAGAACGCACTTCTTAAAGGGAGCCACAAAGGCTACAGACACAAAGCAGGAGACGAATGAAAAGAGAACCTACTAACACGGTGGTTAGAGGAAACAGAGTTTGGGCGGGAAGGTACCCAAGCATGCGCAGTGGAAGGGGGAGGAGACTAACAAACTTTTCTCTTTTCCAGAAAAGTCCCGGAGCCTCGCATGTGAGCACTCAGTACCCATCTGTGTGGCTTCACAAAGGCCATGAAGGAGAATAAATCATTTAAGGCATTTTATTTCCCTTATCTATCACTTGAAAAATCAAGCTGAGGATTTTAGATAAATACAACTATATTATTTTCCTTACCGTTTTAAGTTCCTGGCGCAACTGCTGATTTAGATTGGTTGATTCTTCTAACCGAGCTTCCAAAGCAGCAATTTTTTCTTCTTTGATTTCAAGGGACTTCTTCAGGGTAGATTCCAGCCGTGATTCCAACAGTTTGTATTTGCTGTTTAATGGAACAATTACAATAGTATTTTCATTCTTGGGAATTATGACAACAAAGTAATAAACAAATAAGAACAAATGATTTATAAATTTCAACTTGGTGTCTCCCCCCCCCCAACCAATCTGTTTTGTGTCAAAAGGAACACAGTTCATTCACCATGTTGTTATATTCTGATGTTCTGTCCTATATCTTGTATAGCGTTACGTTTGTCTGGTAAGATAAGTATTTTTTTAAGTCTGGACATGGTCCTCTGCTACTAGATTTTTTAAAAAAAATTAATGAATATAGTTACACTATTGCACTTGTGTTAATATGTTTTTAAAAAAAAACCTACTGAAATACAGTATTTTGGAATTTAGACTCCTAGAACCACTTGTACTAGTTAATCAGTTTTATTCACTGTTGCCCACAAAATGTCTATCTTTTAACTAAGCAGATCTGCCCCTTAGAAAAACTTTACAAAAATGGCAAGAAATAGCTTTATTGCTTTAAAAGGAGCATTGCAGGGAAAAATGGAGAGGAGCCTGGAAGAAGGGTGTGTTGCATCAAGAATTCAAGATCCATTCAATGATACATCCTGTGATGAACAGCTGGTACAGAAAAGGCTTAGGGAATGGTTCACCAACTATCTTGAAGATGCCTTACACACTCATACCTGTCATCAGTACTCTGCTCATCATGCAGAAGACGCTCCTTATTCAATCCTATCTTTTCAAGTTCATGTGTAAGCTTTTCTAAATCATTATTCATCTGCTGTGTCTTCAGCTTCTCATTCACCAAATCCTAAATAAACGAATGGGTAAAATGCACATACATATAAACTGGTTAATAAGAATATATTTCTAGAGATTATTGCAGAGGAGGCATGTTTCTTTAAAAAGAAGAAACATGACTTTGACAGGTGTGTCTCCTCAATGGGGTTTATATGTGTTTCTATAATTCCAATTACCTGCTGTTACACAGGTATTTGAACAAGTGAGATGCACAGTAAATTTAAAAATGCAATGACCTCTTCTTCTAAAACATCAATTCTCTTGAGAGGGAAAATATTTTGTCATTCATCACTTACAGCATTAACTGCTCATTGTGTTAAAGAGTTACCACCTAGAACACATTTGGATTCATTTTATATGTCTCCATAATTTCTGATGAACATAGGTGATTACTACTAGTGGCTCTGCCTCCTGCAGGATCCAAACTGTGCCAGCTGAAATCTTAAAATATCCCAATTTGTTTGGAATCAGGAACAGTTTGGGAAAGAGACTAGAAAGATATTTGAGGCTTTGCTTTCTTTTCAGCAAAAGTGGAAAAGGAAACAAACACTGTCATCACATGAACAGAAGCTAATTAAGGGGCAATTAATCACTAATCACTTCCAGTTTGCTGGACAGGAAATGATGGCTGGGGGAGAGGAGTTGTAAGCAGGAATCTAATTATTATTAGAAGGAGCTACATATGAATAAACACTGAGAGATGGAGACACATGGCAAATTGATTGTTGGATAACACAGAAGGAGTTTACTATGTGCCATACAGAACTTTAAACCTTATTGCTAACCAATGCCTTGACATATTAAAGGGAAAATGAGAAAATGAACTACCAGCAATGCTAGCAGCAAATCAGTAAATTCTTGGAACTCCCAGTTTAATGCAGGAAAGAAGTAAAAGTGTTTGCCTTGCACATTACTTAAGAAGCACAAAAGTTGGTACAAACTGAACTGATTCTCTGTCATTACTTGTCTATAAATCTGGAAACAAAACATATGAATTTTAAATGCCACAATGAACAATGAAACTAAAAAGAAAATTATAATGAACTAAATTATTGCAGAGCCAGCAAGAGCCCTTTAAGGCTCACAGGTTTTACTTGACATAAGAGTTGAAGGCACTACAAGCAGTTCTTCAGATATACTAAGAACTGGTTTGCGGTCTACAAAAGCTTACACCAAGTATCTTAAAGTTGCCGAGGATGATTGCCGTTTTTGCTGCACAGCTACTCCTTGAATAAATTACATGTACAGTGGTACCTTGCATAAAGGAATTAATTTGTTCCCAATGAAATTCAAGTTAAGCAAACGTTCCTTTATACAAATTTCGCATAGGAATTCATTGAAAACAGAGTAATCCCCAATCACGACCGTTTTTATGTTGTACGGATTTGCCCCATAGGTGATTCTGTTAAGCGAATTTCCCCTATCTCCGGATTTTTTTATCTTGTACAGATTTTATGTTATACAAACCGTTTGTTATACGAGGGCCCACTGTACTGACTTAATTCATCACAGTTCAAGACATCAGTATATCCTGAAGAAACATTACCTCCCGCAATGTAACAAGTGTTTTCTTGTCAATGGTGGCTCTTTTTACAAGTTCTTTATTTTCCTTCTCAATTTCTTTTAGTCGAACAGAAGCTTCTTTACATATGGCAATTTCCTTAATGAGTGATTTGTTTTCTTTTTCTATGTGAGCAATTTTTACATTGTTTTCTTCCAAGGTATTGTCTCTAATATCTGCTTGTTGTCGAAGCCTTTTGTTCTCTTTTTCCAGGTGTTTTTTATCTTTCTCCAGTTGAGAGGTCTCTTGCTCCAACAGCTTATTTTCTTTTTCTAATTTCTCTAAGCGTTTACTAGAGATTTTTAGTTCTTCTAGATTCTTCTGGAGGGTCTGGTTTTCTGTCTCCAGATCTTGTAGTTCACTTTCCAAATGCTGGATCTTTTTGTTACTGTTTTCCAAGGCTTTCTGTAGCCTTTGGTTTTCTGTATCCAAACCTTGATAGCTGACTTCTAACCGTTCAGTCTTTTTAAAGGATGCTTTCATCAGCTCTAGGCTCTTCTGAAGCTGTCCTTTCTCATTTTCAAGTTCTCTGTTCTCTAGTTCTAACTGAGCCATCTTCATATTTGCACTCTTCAAAGATTCTACTGTTCTGCGGAGCTCTAAATTCTCTTCGTCAAGCTGAGCATTCTCCTTTTCTAAGGACTCTAACTGAAAGCTGAGATTTTTCAGGCTGTCCAGAGTCTTTTTCAGCTTTCTGTTTTCAGCATCTAGACTGGAGTTCTCTTGTTCTAAACCATCTATTTTTTCACATGTAATCCTCAAATTGGTAATCTTTTTCTGCAGTAGTTCCTTTTCTTTTTCAAGATGATGAACTTCTTTCTCCAGCTCATCTGCTCTTTCTCCCTTCTCTTTATGATGCTCTAACTCTTTTTTCATTTGCTTCTTTTCAAATTCTAACTTATTTAATTTACTGCTTGTCTCTTTTATAGATTCGTGGAGTATTTTATTTTCCTTTTCAATATCTTTTACTCTTGCTTCAGCACCGATTTGAGACCGCTGTCTGAGAGAAGCTACTGTTTGATTCAAATGCTCGTTTTCCTGTTCCAGTATTTTAATCTAGTTAATTAAAATGAAAAGGGGGGATTTAAGTAAGAACCAGGATCAAAATATTCTCTATGTAGAAGCTGGCATAACAAAAGTCTTTCCAAAGTTAATTAAAATGTATTTATCTAAAATAGTTTTATCCTGCCTTTCTCCTTAAAAAAGAATCAACTGAAGTTATGCAATATAATTCAAGTCTTAACTGTCAAATTAAGCCATCATTGTAACTAAGCGAGGATCTGATTCATGGCATTCCCACTGAATCTAAATTCCAGCCCAATTTTTTAGGAAGGAACCCAGGGGATTCCCATTTAATCAAGAGAGAGAGGTTTTATCACTGGGTAGAACTTCTTTTGACAATACTGACCATATTGGAGACCTGAAGTGAACCTCCTGGAGGAAAGATCAGGAGAAGTTTATGAACTGAAACAGTATATATCCAATTCTGCCAGAGCACTGGCAGAAATCTTTTTGGAATCAGCAAAGACTACTATGAATTGAGTAGATTTATACTTTCAGTTGACTCCACTGTGATTAGATGCTCCAATTATCCAAGCCTGGACCAGTCTAGCTTATGGTAAACGTAAGTTATTTTGAAGTACAGTGGTACCCCAACTTACGACACACCTGACGTACAAAAATTCCGATTTATGAGTGGGGTTATTTGATTTTTTTCTCCTGCTGCTTTATGAGCAGGAAATTGAGTTTCCCCAACTTTTTTTTTAAACTGGGGCAGGTGGCATGGGGAAAGCTTGCCTCCATGCCGGAAAGACATTTTAAACAATGTGGGCCTTCCCCTCCCCCCCAACAAGGGTGGGTGAGGGGGAAAGCGCACACTGTTTAAAATGTCTTTCAGGCACTGGGGCAAGCATTTGTCTCTGTGCCTGAAAGACATTTTAAACAGTGCCTCCTTTAACAGAGGTTTCCCACAGGAATGCATTGAAATCTGTTCGCCCAGAACAGATTAATTGATTTTCAATGCATTCCTATGGGAAACCGCTCCCCAACCTACAAGTTAATCGTCTTATGAGCATTCGCTAAGAACGGATAAATCTCGTAAGTCGGGATTCCACTCTATATGTCCTTTGCAATATCTTTGCATCCACATGAAAAGACTGAACACTGCAACACAAGTGACCCATTGAACAAGGTCTAGACCATTGTTGGCAAACCTATGGCACAGGTGCCAAAGGTGGCCCTCGGAGCCCTTCCTGTGGGCGCCAGACATTGCCCCTTCACAGCCACCTGTATCCAGGTTAAATTGCTGTATTGGCACTTTGTGAAAAAATAGTGGGTTTTGAATCGCATTTTGGGCACTCGGTCTCTAAAAGGTTCACCATCACTGGTCTAGACCAATCTTCTTCCCTTGAAAGGAAAAGGGGAAAAAACTCCCTCCAGTCTTCTTTCACACTAACCTAAGTGTGAAATAATAATGATAGTCAGAAATGGAAAATTTCCTTCCCACTCAGCTATGGAGGGAAAGGGAGAGGAAGCTTTCCATTTCTTTTTAATCATTGTTAACTGACACAGCACATCAGTGATACTCTGAAAGGCCATTATAAAATCTTTCAACCAATACTGATGTGTTAGCAACAATTAAAAAGAAATAGGAAACTTCCTCTCTCTTCCCCTCTGAAGGGGAGCAGGAAATAAGCTTGCAATTTTCAAAACTGTTCAGCAGCTTAAGCAAACAGTTTAAGCCATTTGTTTTGGTTCAGTCCAAGTGATCACACATGCTGGAATCAAGGCAAAATGGACCAATCTTACCTGTATAATAAACAAGTCAACAAACCACAAGGACCCATCTATTAAGTCATCTATTAAGTCAATCTGGGCCTCAACCACAGGAATGCCTCGTGGTCACCAGGAAAAGGAGGAAACTAGCCCATCCCCACCCCAACCCAGACCAAGCTGTGGAACAAATGGCCATCAATTCCCACCTCCTTTTTTCAGACATCCCCCCAAACTGCCTGTTTCTTGGATTGAGATATACTTTAGAAGAGCAGTGGAGGTAGCAGAAAGGTGCTTCATCATAAAGAAGAGCCTGAGTTATCACATATTTAACTCAGAGAAATCTCTGATGAATCAGATCCAATCCACAATATTTGAAAGGTAAAATGTATTAACCATTCAAACTAATGACAGGAAGCCTCCTGTTTTACAGATATTATTTAACTATGATTTCCTTCGCCCCTCACCAGATGGCTAGGCTGACAGAAACTGGAGTCCTGTAATATCTAGAAAGTCTGAAATTCCCCAAAGTTCATTGAAACAAATGTTTTAGATTACCTGTCTCTCAGAGTTTTCTCTCAGAGTCTCCACTGTTTTCTCAAGCTGTGCTTTCTCTTTCATTAGATCTCTACTAAGATTCTGACTATTTTGTAGACTTTGCTTTTCTTCAGCTATTTCATTCTCAAGCCCTTCCAGCTGGATGGTAAAACAAAATTAAAAATAGATTAAATTTTATATGTGAGTGTGTATGAATCTCTGAACAAAGACGTTTAATATTTATTGCTTTATTAAACCATTAATAGAAAGGAAACTCATATAAACAAGACAAATTACAGGACTGATCACTGAAGTGGCAAGAATACCTACTTTTAGAAGTGTCAACTTATTTCTACAAATGTACAAGGATAGCAATGAAAACTGTTGTAAAAAAACTGATTCTGAAACCATTAAAATAGTTTGAATATGTGTTTGCTGAAACTTCCAGAAATTACACAGATGGCTAATCTACACTCATGCTTTTGGAGTGAACTGGTGTAATATGTCATTGAGGTCAGGTGCAGGTGGAACATGATGAGATCCTGACATCCAAATGGCATATGGACCTCAAGCAACTCTACGTAGTCCTTCCACTTCTTAATTTCTCATATTATGAAGTCACTTGATAAGTGAGCCAGTTCAAGATGTCAGAGCTTATGCGCTGGATCATTTAGATTACATTGTGGATTCAACTGCAGCAGTTTCTTGATTGGCACTTCAGATAAAGCAAAGCATTTTTAACATTTAATCTAAGTGTTCAGATTGCAAAAATTAAAGTTTTTCCAAAATATTAGTGGCACATCTTGCCCCAGCAAAATTTGAATATGTTTACCCGTGTACTGTTCAATGTTTAAAAGCTGTTTGTGTTTCCTTCTGTATTTTTATTATTAAAAACATGTAGAAATTGCATTTCTGTCAGAAACAGATTTACAATTATTTTCTCGATTGCAGCTCACTTTTCTTCATTCTTATGGTAGGATGGCAGGGACCATCTTATATTTCTGATTAAGTGGTAAGTGCATCCTCTCTGGTATGACCTGACAATTCATGATAATGTATATAATAACTGGTACCTTTTTGCTTAGTCTTTGGTTTTCCTTTTCCATTTTCAGTACTTTTGAATTACTGCCTTCTATAGAACCTACTGCGTTTTGTAGTTCTTCTACAGTCTTCAACAAACTTTGGTTTTCCATTTCCAGTTTCAGTAATCTACTAGATGTTAACTCATTTACTTCATGCCCAAGTGATTTTCGTGGTACTATGGAATTGAAAACAAAATAAAACAGAAAAAGTTTCCATCAATTACCTGTTGAGTATTTCTCATTTGGAATCCACATTATTCCTGCTGCCCGAGCCTATGGATTCCCACTATCCTCTCCTTGATAAAACTTTCCACAAATAATTAATGAAAAGTGAGTAGGACTGCCTCAATTGCTTTAACTTTCAGAAACACAATATTATTAACACAAAAAACTGTAATAGAAACACGAAAAACTTTGATGAATGCTTGCAAGTTTTAGACAGGTATTAGCAAATTGGTCTTACAACACAGCCACATCTGAAGCCACATCTGGTGTGAGTCCAGTTACAGCTGCAGAGCTAAAGATATGCTAATGTGAACAAGCAGCAGCTACATCCTATGAATGAGATCAAAGAGACATTAATTCCCTGCAACTTGCTATGTCCCCCCCCCCAAATTCCCTACTCAATGAAAAAAGTACTTTGATTTACCTTCAGAAAGTTCAGACGATCTATTTATCTGTTCAAGTTCCCAACCTAGATGCAGTGATTCATCCATACTCTGCTTCTGAGCCATTTCTAGTGTCATATTTTCTTCCATAAGTTCTTCAATCTTCTTCCGATCCATATCACGTTCCTTAAACATTATTTACATTAAACTGCTCTTTAAAACTTCCTCTCAAACTAGACAGATATAATTTAGTAAATTTAATTTAATGAAATTATACACACTGCTTGGATCTTTTGATCCATTGCAGGAATTGGAATTAACGTTAACAATGCTAAATGACCTAGACAATCTAATTACCAGATGGTAAAGAATTACTGTATAGCATTGGGGTGACCTTGAAAAGTGCACAATTGACAACTTTCAATCTTGCTTTTCGAGCTGATATCAAAATGGCCTCAGCTTTACTGGTCACACCTGTAGTTTCTTAGTGCAATATAGGACAACAGGTTAGATATCAGATAATCAGTTTGCTATCCAAGCAGCCAACATTCCTAGAGCTCCAACTGATGATCATGATACTAGAACAGAATAACAGAACATGTCACTGTGTAGTTTCTCTGCCCTTTGTAAGTGAAGCAGCCCCCTGAACACTTTATCCCCAAATGTCTTAAAGATCTTAAAAATGAGGGCAACGGGCATACATGGCACCTTTGAATACACACACACCCTGCCACTGGCCAAATTCCCCACCAGAAAAACAATGAGAAAAAGAAGAAAAGTATTATGGAACAAAATACACCAGCACACCAACCATGGACTCTTGTTAACTGGTGATAGCTTGACCAAATCATAGCAAAAAAGGTAGATGGAGGAGATTCTCTGGAGCTGTAAGAAGCTCAGACAAAGAATGGTTTTAAGTTGCTAAAAGGAAAGCTTTATCTCTAAGTCCACCTATGAAGCACCACCTCATCCAGGCCAAAACACGCCCCTGACAGATGAAAGTGAGGGGAAGGCATTCCCTGAACAAGACATATCTCCAGGGAGAAGGTAGCACCCAAGGTTTACTTTCAGCAGTTAATGACAGTGAAAGCTTCCCAATTTATCAGTAAGGACACACAAATAAACTCAGCAGCAGCCAGAATCAACAGATTCAAAATAATTCTGTTTTTAAAACCTACACAGCTGAGGTCTCATCCTGTATGCTCACCATCTCCATATCATGTAGTTTAGCCTTTAACTGTAGGTTCTCTTTTTCTAACTCATGCAGTTTATCAGAACGGGCCCGGGTTCCTTCCAACTGATCTTCCAGCATTGTCTTTGTTTCCAACAATACCTGATTATCTTCTTTTAGCTCCTACCAGAATAAGACAGAGACATGAAACAATCAATCAACAAAACATAAAATATAAGATGTTCCTAAAATTTAAAAATCATATACACTGAAGAAAAATGATAAGAAACTGTACTGCTTCTATAAAAGCTTTTTTAACAGAATTGTTAATTTTAGTTATGGCAATAATATTCAGATTCAGAATGCTCTTCTGAACCCATAGAAGATGCTAAATTTTACCATCAGCATCTGCCAACAGTGTGCCATTAGTCCATTTCATAGATTTTAGATAAACCCCAACCTTTCCAAGGTATGACCAGATGTAAACCTCTTCCAATGGGTAATATAGTGCAAAGGGTTTCTCATGATAATTTTGGGGAATTCCACAGATAGCTAATTATTCTGATAAGCAATAACATATCATGAAAAATTATCATGTCTGCAGTAATTGCAGTTTAATTAAGGGAAGGTCCCTGTTGAGGGATCCAAACTGTACGTAATCTAGTCTCAGATAACATAATTCGTTACAATGTATTCCTTCTTTTGTGTCTATTTATTTGACCTAAGAAATAAACCAAATAAACAGAACTAGAATTCTGTCCCAACCAAGGCAAACCTGGAGTCACTTGAAAAACGGACATACAGTATATGAAATCAATGAAGGTTTTAACAAGAACAATGGTTTTAACAAGAACAATGACATTTTAACTTACCTCTACTCTGGCTCTGTAGAATTCAATATCATGTAATCTCTCTTTATATCTAGTAACTTCACTTTCAAGCTTGTCAACCCGGATTGCTTTCTCTCTAAGAGCATCTAGTTCATCTCGGTACACTCTGGCAGAACGGGCATCCGAAAGCAAATTCATATTCTATCAAACAAAGCAAAGCTATATTTGCAATAAATTTGGGAGAGGAGAGATTTTTGTAAAAGAAAAACAAACATACCACATTAGTATCTAGAAAGGAAATATTTAGAATACTGAAGGTATTAAGAAGCAATGGAAGACATAACGGATCATAGAATCTTAGACTCAAAGAACAGTGAAGTCCCGCTCCATGCAGGAATCAGACTACAGGAAGCCTATAAGAAATCCTTCTTGACAATCACAACACAACTACATACGGTAAAACTTGCAATATGGAGCAATTTCTGATGCCCTTTTTTCACAGGGTCTCACTTTATCTGCACTGCATTTCATGGGTAGATAACACACAAATCATTCTAATTTATAGGAAAGATAGATGGAATGCAAAAAGTAGAAAATGTTTGGAGTAAATGATAAATACAAGCCAATCTCAATGCCGTCCTGTATGGACAGAAACATATTACAAAGAATTCAGTAAAATTTGCATTAATCAGAAAAAAAGCTCTAAGTGAAATGTGGTTGGCATCATTTCAGTCATGGTAGATACAAATATGTATAAGTGACAAGTAATTCTCCAGTAATGTAATCTGAGCTAAGATTCTTTGGCCAATTTTAGCATTGAACTTTAATCCAAAGTTCTTGCTTCACACACATTAGCCATGATTAAATGAATAAACACAAATCACTATTCTTGATCTGAACGCAACAGACTTAGAAACAATTCTCCATGTCCAAACCTCTTGTTGCAGTCTCTTGAATTCAGCTTCGGTCTGTTCCAGTTCTTGTTTACAATCCAGTAACTGTTCCGTTTTTTCCTCACTTAAAAAGAAACAAACAAACTTTACATTCTGAAGAACAAAAAAGATGGAACTAAATGAAGCTATACTATCTTCACAGATCATACAGGGGTGAATGACATTTATGCTTGAAAGCCTCAATTGTTGTTGATATGTGTCATCATGTTGTCCCCCAATTTATGACAATTCTATCAATGAGGAGAAGGGGCGTGGTGGCTCAGTGGACTAAGGCACCGAAACTGTAGACTGCAAAGTCGGCAGCTCGGTGGTTCGAATCCCGGGTGCCACGCAGCAGAGCAAGCTCCCGCTGATAACCCCAGCTCCTGGCAACCTAGCAGTTCAAAAGTATGTAAATGCAAGTAGATAAATAGGTACCACCGTAAAAAGCAGGAAGGTAAAACAGTGTTTCCTTGCAGCCATCCCGGCCACATGGCCATGGACTTGTACAGCACTGGCTCTTCCGGCTTGAATACGGAGATGAGCACTGCCCCTAGAGTCGAACACAACGAGCATGCATATGCGGAGGGAACCTTTACCTTTACCTATCAATGAGGAATCTCCAAAATGTCCCCTTCTCTACAGCCCTGTTCAGCTCTTGCAAACTTAAGGCCAGTGGCTTCCTTCTCATATTTGGTCTCCCTCTTTTCCTGCTGCCTCCAACTACTTCCAGCCTTAATTGTGTATTGCAGAGATCCATGCCTCCTTGTGATATGTCCATAGTAGTACAGCCTCAGATCCAACATTTCTGCCTTCAGAAATGGGCTTTCTTCCCTTTATTTTATTTTATTTATTTTCTTTTCTGTTCTTTTTTGTTTTTGTTTTCAGGTAATTGGTTCCAGTGGAGGCAAACTGTGAACAAGAGGTGGGTGTGTGCTAAATTTTCTCCCTGCAGTTAATCTTAACACATGCATTGCTCCCTCAAAGGTCGTAAGTATTTTGACACACATGTTTCATAGAGGAAGTCTATGGGGTCGCGGAGGACAAAGCAACAATAAAGAAACCGGATTATTAAATAGCCCTCTCGCCATCTCTTTGTTCTAATCACATTCCTCTCCCAAACCACCCCCTTTTTCCTTTTAGAACAGCAATGAAACTCATGTCTTTCCTGATTATTCCTTTTCAGAAAGTAGAGGCTTCTTTCTCTCCCAAAGGGGCCTGTTTCTCATCCATACGCATACAAACTAACTTTAAAATCCTGCTCTAAAAGGTCAAGGAAGAAATTATTTTGCAAGGCCTACAATATATATGCATTTCAACAAAACACACAACCCCCAGGTTGGGAAACACTATTTTAATATCTTAAGAAGTACAGTAACTGACTTGTGCAATGGAGCTTATTATGCTTATGCTAACTAGGCCTTTGAAAATGTATGGTAAACAATACACTTGCCATTTCCTGTACAGTATGTTGGTTCATTTTATCCCGCCCCAAAATGTTATACACTTCCTTATTCGGCAACGCTAAGGTTAGGGAGTTGAACATTTTTGTACAATTTTTATGCTCCCCATGTAACTACAAAACCTAGACAGCTGATTCATGCACATGCACATGCACACACGCACAAACACGCACCAGCTCTCTGTAATGGTGATCTTTTTTCCATAGTGTTGATTATCCTTTCTATACAGTATTATGTGTAATGAGTCTTAAAGGTCAGTATGGAAATCACTGATCTCAGTGAGAATTACTTTGGAATGACCATATACCAGATTGTACTACTAATTCTTAAAATATAACTGGTAATTAACACCTAACAAAGTCATTTAATAAATTTAACACATTGCAAAAAATATTAAATGCCTCAGTGATGTCTAGGTGTCCAGTTGTGCTTTTCATCTGAAGTGCAAAAGGGATTGCTTTTAAATTACACAGGAAATATAGTCGTATTTACTACTTAAGCTATTAACTGTCAATCAAATTAATTATAGCAATTTGCATTAATTTTTCTTCGTGCAGCTGTTTTCAGGATATCTCAGGAAGGCTCATTTCAACAGACATGTAATAATCCAGTCATCAGAAAATGAGATCTGTTTCTTCTATTGTGTTCTAATGTTCATGATGACTAAAATGCATTACTTGGCAAGCAGGGCTGGGATGGAAAGGTAGTTGAATGGAGATAACAATTATTTCTGTCAATTTTAGATGATCAAGTCAAAACTCAGAAGACTATATTTTCTTGGTATCTTTATAGGCCTATTACATAATAAATATTACTCTATTACTGTCTTTCCCTAGTGTAAGATGAAGCTCACTTAAGTACATCAGGACTACTATCATGTTTGCTGAATGAATTTATTTCTGTTTCTTTTATACTGCACCCATTAGTGAAAAACACTATTCTGGACAGTTAACATTTGATAATATGATACAGAAACAACAATAAATCAGACAGAAACAAAGATAAAAGAACAAATCAACTCAAGTACTACAAACAAAGACACTGTGAATAATAATCCAAAATAGGGTGGGCTGGGTAAAATGCAAATAACATAGAAACATATGTCTCCATCCCTAAGCAAGTTTAACAAGCTAAGGCAACTAAACAAAATTTACGCAACGGAGCACCAGTTGGGTATGTATACAGATAAGCTAGATGCATGCAACAAATGAAAGGCTACACATTCTTCTTATCTGCTCTAGATACGATGCTTACTGGGTACTGAATTTCAAAAGACCAAGTAGACACAAAAAATGAAAGCCAGTTTGAAACATTTTAATTATTTATCTTGCAATATCATTATTTATATTATAATCTAAATATATTATAATAATATATAAAAATAATATAAATATAAATAATACAATAAAAAGGAATAAATTATTATAATGACATTATTATAAATGTCACTAGTTGAATAACACTGGAATCCTCATGTTAAGACTTATCAGTCTGACACCTGCTTGTAACAGGGCGAAAAAGGGCTCAATCCGTTCTGAAAATGTTAACATAATGCTCCTTAGTATAATCTCTAGTGTTCAAAGTGCTTCATGTGGAGTACTGTAAGACCCACTGAGATTTCAGATGGTCCTTTCGGTAGAGGAAAAGGAATAAATAATTTTAAGACAAATCAGTTATTATACCTGGGCTGCAATTTGAATGGTGTCTCATTAGCTCATACCACAAACAATGTCTCCCACCAATTCTCAGATTTGCATGATGTTAAGCTAGCATTGGCCTTTGAGGACCTAGAGGTTTGTCTCTGATGATGAGCAGCAGAGTGAACCAATGAACAGACAGGGATATGGCCAGGTTCCAGAACCCTTAGGAGGTATATACTGCTGATGCGGGCATTCACACCATTAATAGCCACTGACTGGTATATCATCAGGTTAACCTCAGGCACTGGCATAAAGACATACTCTCTCATGAATCAAGTGTCAAAAATCTCTGTACTGAGCATATGGAATACATGAGGAAAATGAAGCAGGAGGCTAATCAATTATATCACAGCTGTTGCACAAAGGCTGAAACTGACAACCAACACAATCAAATCAGAACACATTTATTCTGAATTTCTACCCGAATTTGGGAATGTGCAGCTAATTATTAAGTTTAACTTGTTTTAAAATGCCCATTACTATATTTTAAATAGCATCAAAATGTAACAGCAAACAGATTGATCATAGCACCTACAGCGAGCCATACTGTAGATTTGTTTGGGTGCAAAATGGCGTGTTGAAACCAAACTATCCCCCAAAAGTTTCTGCCACCGATCATGTGATTGCAACATACATAGCAAATAAATCATTCATGTGGTAAAACAAATCATGATATTCCATCTAATACCTTTTTGGATCATGTAAAAATCACCCCCAGGTTTTGATTCTGATCTACAAATGCGAACATTGATTCTCAAGCTTCCAGCAAGTTTTTGCCAGTACACTGGACCCTTGTATAACAAACAGCTTGTATAACATAAAATTTGTACAACATAAAAAATTCTGGAGATAGGGGAAATTTGCTTAACATAATTGCCTATGGGGAGAATCCGTACAACATAAAAATGGGATCACTCCATTTTCAATGCATTTCTCTGGGAATTTGTATAAAGGAAAATTTGCTTAACATAATTTCATTTGGAATGAATTAATTCCTTTATACAAGGTACCACTGTACTGTATATGAAGTCCATCAGATCCCAAGTGCACTGCCTGCCCTGAATCCTAAACGGTCTGCCCATATGAAATAGCAGCATAAGTGATAAGCTTCTTTTTCAAACATAGTGGCTCCCATTTTCTCCTAGAGAAACTGTCACTATGCTACTATGGTTCCAAACATTTAAAAATATGGTTACTTGCAAAATCTATTACGTGAACCAATATGTTTAGGGCACATGCATAAACCAGTTTTAATTCATAATATTAATATCCCAACGTCTATTATATACCACTCATATCCTCAAGTAGAGATAGCTATTCTCCCACTTTAACTAACTACCACATTTTCTGTCTATAAGACACCCCATGTATAAGATGCCCTGACTTTAACAACCCAAAATTACAGTTTTGCAACCTTGTGGTGATCTTCTCAGTTTACTTCCATGTACAAATTGACCCTCAATTTTTAGTCTAACAATTTTAAACAAAAATATACTCTTATACATGGAAAAAAACTGTATTTGTGAAGCCACAAAGCTGTGATGACTATGTCATCTTGCTTATGACAGAAACAAGGATGGGATTAACTTTTAATAGTTGCACAAGGAAATACTACACAGTCAGCAGGTTCCCAGGAGATTTTCTGATGGGTTGTCCAGTTCAGAAATCATAGTCTCAATCTGTTTGATTCAAAAATGGGTCACTGGCTCAAAACAAACCCTCCCTTCCTGATGCTGCTATAGTAATACACTGATCCCCCGCCCTTTCGTGGTTCATATACTGCGGCCCTGCTATATTGTAGGTCCGCAGTACAGTGGTACCTTGAAAGGTGCCCAGGACTTGAGAAAGGAAAAAAAGGTTTTAAATGCCTGGGCTTTTTAAACCTTCCCCCCTTCCCCAAACCCTGGGCTCTAGCTGATTGGCGCTGGGGTGGGAAAATAAAGTTTTTTCTCCCCCACCCCAGCACCAATCAGCTGGAGCCTGGGTCTGGCCTCCATGAGGGAATCAGGAGAAGTGGAGCATGATGTTTAAAATGTCTTTAAGCAACAGAGCCAAGCGCCTGGCACCACTGCTTAAAGACATTTTAAACATTGTGCGCCGCTCCCCCACGCCCCGGGGGAGTGGGAGAAGCGGCACACAGTGTTTAAAATATTTTTAAGCAACAGAGCCAAGTGCTTGGCACTGCTGCTTAAAGACATTTAAAAATTGCACGCCGCCCCCCAGGCCCGACCTGACCTACATCCTCATATAGCGGATTTTCAATGATTGTGGGTCAGGTTGGGTCCCTAACATCCGCGACAGATGGGGGTTACTGTGGTGCAGTTATAGCTTGGTTTGCGGATACCTTGGTTTACAAGTGTTTTGCAAGACAAGAAAACATTTCTGATCAATTTTGCCTTAATCAACAACCAATGTCTTCCAATATATGCACTGGAGCAAGACACATGACCACAAGTGATCCAATTGTGGCTTTTTCTCCCGATTGTCTGGAACCTTCCATCTTAGGTAAACCTCAAAAGCAGAGGGAGAAGAAGAGAGGATGGAACATCTCCCTTGCACCAGCCATGAAGGTTTTCAAATGAGAGTTCAGGTTAGGGGTTTGTTTTTCTTTATACTGTATTTATATTTTTGTTTAATTTGTTTTCAAATTTTTTCTTATTTTTCAAGTTATTTCTAGTCATTGGGCAGCTAGTCAAGTCTGTAAATGCAAAATGAATTTTATTATTGTCACATTAAATACAGAGTAATACCCAGTTGTTAGTCCCAAGCAGATCAGATTCTGCAGCCAAGTACCTAAACCATGGTGTGGATGTGGACTTCTAGCCAACTTCTTTTGCGAGTTTTGGCATTTTGTGTGTACATTATGTGGTCTATGGGGACCCAGAACAAATAATCTGATTTTCCATTATTTCCTATGGGGAAATTTGCTTTTATATAAGAGTGTTTTTGTTTACAAGTATGTTTCCGGAGTGAATTATGCTCATAATCCAAGGTATTACTGCATTCATTGAGGACACAGGTTGTAGTCATATCCAAACTAGAAAACCATGGGTTAGTCTGGATTTTCTAACCCAAACATCTAAGCACAGGTAGCCATCAAAATGTACAGGCTGATGGTTATTACATTTGGACTAGACCTGTCTCTCATAACATCTCCTCAATTACTAACAATGAGTAAGAAACATATGAGACTGGCTTCCAGCACAGCATGAAAGCAAGATAGAGTATGCATGTAAAAGTGAGTAAGCAGAAGAAGGATTACATCACAATACTTTTGCAACTCTAGGGCAATAAAAAAACTTTAATCCTACAGAAATCAGAGCATATTGATCAAAACTTTAATATTCTTGGGCCAAAATACCACTGCCTAGTGCAAACCAAATAATATTATTGATCTGTTCATCCTCAGTAAGTCCCTGTCATAATTCGTAGGGGCGTGCGAATCATGGTGGGGAAGCTTGGTTTACTAAAGAGGAATGGATCAAGTTACAATTTGGCTTATACTAAGAAACAGCATTTTGGCATTAGAGTCATAGTGTATATCTTTAGTTGAGGTTTCACTGAAATTAAAACAACATCAATATGACTGAATATGAGGTGGCCTTTTATTTTAAAATATAAAAACAAAACATAATAAGCATCATTTTCTGCCCAAATTTGGCTATAACACTGAACACAGAGCATCTATTAACAACATAGGTTTTCCCTGTGATGGCTGCATTTCTCTTAAGACTTATTTTGAAGTAGTTGATAACACTGTGTACTTACAGCTCTTGCCTAAGCCTTCTGATTTTTGCTTTGGCATCTGCTAGCTCCACTGACAAGTGTTGCCGGCTTTCAGTGCGTTTCATGCCTGGTGACCCACAAGGCGATTGTGCTGATGACGCATGAGGTAAAAAATGAAGAGAGTCCCTTTCTTCAGAAAGTTCTACAATAGTCTAAGGGGTAAAAAGAAAAATGGTTTTCAAACAGTTGTGCATAAGAAGAAATGTAACAGATTTTGTATCTGACCAAATGTACTATCTCAATGACTTAATAGAAATCATTGCATTTGGTGTACAATTCAGACTCAACTTGATAGTTTCTATATCACTGACTTCAATCAGAGATGTACTTAATTCTCCATTTAAAGTCAAAATGTTCAAGATAAGATTTAGAAAATAATAAGTGAGGTGTTCCAATAGGCACAAAACATTTCTAAAGCAGGAATATATGGTTCTGCTTATATTAACTTACAAATGCTCAGTTAATGACTAGGAGTACTGAACCATTTTCTGAAATTATGATAACTCCATGATGGATACACCACCCTTTGAAATGTAGAGCCCTACATAAATGTTTAAACAATACACCTGATCATTCACCACAGGAGTTTTGAGACTGGAAGTTTGATATTGAAGTGTAATAAGTTGGAAAAGAACAGAGACATTGTTAAGCTGGAACTAAAGGTAAAACTGTGTGATCAAATAAGTTTACCAATCACACTGGAACATCTACTCTGTTACGAGACATGAATATGATCATTTGAGAACATGTTGCTTCCTGGCAAATGCCCACTAGGAAATCTTTCAGACACATAAAAGCTGTTTTAATAAGAGGATGAAAAAATAATGAAAATATTGTGTGGTCAATAGGCTGATATGCCATAATAGCTGCTACATATGCTTTGACTGAAGTAGCTGCCTAAATGCCCTAAGCACATCCAATCTTGCCTGATTTCGGAAGCTAAGCAGGGTCAGTCCTGGTCAGTACTTGGATGAGAGACCACCAGGGAATACCAGGTGCTGTAGGCACCTGGAATAGGAACTGGCAAGCCACTCCAGTATTCCTGCCAAGAAAACTCCATGGATGTGGAGTCACGAAGGGTCGGTCATGACTGTAATGCTTTGACTAAAGAAAAGACTTTTGTGGAAAGAGCTTAAAAAACCATTAAAGTATCATAAACTAGAAAATGGACAATTTACTTTCCTGCAATTTAAGGTAATTTGGAAAATGCATCCCGAGAAAACTGAAAAATGCAGTACTGCTATACTAAGCTAAAACTGTGTTCACAACCCAGGTTTCAGGCCCAGATAGCCGGCTTGTGGTTGACTTAGGGCTCGGTCCCACGTCCCTTTAAAAGCAGTTTAAATTACTAGATAAGCCGTGTCTAAAAATGCCGTCCCCACGGCCACCGGACTTTTTGGGAAAAAAAGAAAAGAAAACCCGGTAATGCCCCTTTAAGTGTTTTTTTTTTTACTTACCCAAGAGGTAGGGAATTTTTTGCCTTGCTTTGATAATCCACCTTTTAAGGAAGCAGACACCATGGGACCACGCAGATGATCCAGGTTTCTTTTTCTTTTTTTTCTCATAGCACCGACCAGCTGTTCCTGGGGCCGATGGGCAGTTTTAACAGGAAACTCTATCGGGTCCTACAAGTTTTAATTTCCCCCAGCCAAGCGATCCATTTTTTTAAAATGCTAGCACCACCTGCTGGCCAAGGGGGCTGAACTGCACTTTAAAATAAAAAAACAGCTTTGGACGTGGGAACTCCTGTCCCACATATTCAATCACGTGACGGGACGGAAGAGGAAAAGCCGGACCTTCAGAAAAACAGGATCAAATCCCAGGTGAGATAGCAGCCTTAGTCTTCTATCCTTCCAAGGTTGGTAAAATGAGTATCCAGATCGCTGGAAAGCAATGTGTAGCCTGCATAATTGTAAACCGCCCCAGAGAGTGCTTTAAGCACTATGGGTCAATATATAAGCTTTTTTGCCTTAGACATCACTATTGTATTACAAGAATAGTTTCAATATTAGTAAAGTATTCCTTAGTTTACATCTTTGTGTATGTGATAGTAAGTATTCAATTTCAAAGTCTAAAAACATTCCAAAAGAACAGAATGACAAACTGGTAAGACACAAACCTCAGAGTGCTCATCTCGCTCATCTATTAGTCTTTTTAAATGCAATGCCATATTTTTAAGGAGAGGTTCAACATAGTCTTGGGACAATGCAGTGTCATCCATCCACTGAAGGTCAAACACATTTTCTTGGTTATGAGTTACCTACAGAGTATAAAATCTCAATGAAGTGAAAACTGTTTGATTGAAATGTGAGGGATGGGGGTGGGGGACGCACAGTTCATCAGCTTTAAGACCCCCTTCTCTCTGCTACATTGCTGAAACTTGGTGGTGTAACCTGCAACAGGTTCAGGGGACTGGTACAACCACAGGAAGTTCCCATCCCTTATTTAACTGATAGAAAAACAAGATGTAGTACTAATTAAGTGAACCCTAACATAAACTAGAGAGTCTGCATTATGAAATAAAAGTTTTTTTTTAAAGTCCACTATAGGATTTCAGCCATAAAGACTCCCATAGTGACTTACAGACATATAAAAAATAAGATACCCTATCTTAAAGCATCTAAAACAGAACTCAAAAGCAAAATTGGATCAGAAATTGGATCAGAAAATTCAGACACTATCCTTAGTGTTATTATGGACCTAAATCAAAATGTTAGTCTTGAATCAGTGGCATTGATTCTACTGAATCAATGGAACTTATCGAAATGCTGATTTATCAACTTCCCATTGCTTCAGCAAGTCTGCTCTAGTTGGGGCTAATAGTCTTGATATTAAGCTGTACAGTTCTATCAATAGCCAGCTGCTGCTGCTGCTTTTGAATATAGTAATCCCCCGCCACAACGTGGTCCATATATTATGGTTTCAGTATATCTCAGATTTTTTCTTGAGAGAAGCAGGCTTCCAAAGAGAGTTTTTTAACCCCCTCCTGATACCTCAGCAAACAAACCTTGGGTTTCTGGCAGCGTGCGCCAACAGCAGCAGCAGCCCCAGATCGGTTTGCTGAGGTGTCAGGAAGGGGTTAAAGCCTCTCTTTGAAAGAGCATGCCAACTTTCCCTGCCCGTACTGTCCTATCTGCTTGGTGACCCTCGGAAAGCCAATAAGTCATCTAGGTTTCAGGACATATGAGACAGCATTTAGATTACATCAATGGGCAAGAATTCAACTGAAATGTTCATGGGAACACTAACCAACTTGGTACAACAATTCCACAAAAGGCTCAGGAGACCATTTAGTTCACTGAGTTTATATGCTGCAGCAGGTAGAGACTGCTCTTTTATTAAATCTAATTATGAAGTTATTAACAATATGTTCTTTTTAACATGTTGCCTATATACATTTTTATAATTATGATTTACATTCTGGTGAATGGAAGATTATATATGCTTTCCTCCAAAATCCTTCTGAATATAAGAATTGCTTCACTGAATAAATTCACAAATTATTTTAAATAAGATGATACCTCTTGTATAAGGGCGGCAACTGCTGCTCTCACATCGAAATCTAAACTCTGGATTCTTTCAATGAATTCTTCTTTCTTCTGACACTAAAACAAGCAGATTAATAAAGATTTACCATTGGCTTAAATGATTAGTTCTAACTCATCTTAACTGTTTTATCAGTTAGTTGAGAAATAACTAAAGAATTTGTATATAAAAATTAATTCAATATCACAACATTAAATAAAAATCTCCATTATGAGTCAAACAATTTTATGATGCAAAAAATAAAACATGCCATTTTAGCCACATTTAACCAACAGATTTATCAATGATGTGTCTTGCAAGACTGATACGGTGTTTTAGTAAGATTAGTTGTACTGTTTCTACTACACATCAGGGGTATAAGTAGGATTTTTATCTTTATTTATGAGTTTCAAACTCAACCCATCTGCTTTTTCCTTTGGACTCAATACTTTAATAATGGCTTGTATTTAAAGGCTGTAGATTCTCAAATGGCAATATGTAAAGAAGCACTGCATAACACAGGCATCATATGGCCAGGGCCACAGGCCATCACACATGAAATTGTGAGGTATTGTGTCTCTCCAGCCTGGCTCATAAGCTACATATTCGAGTTTTTTGGGCTTAAGACAATAAGTGCATGACAAAAAAAACTTCTAACAAAGGTCACCAGTGTTCCAATCAAGTACTTAAATTACAACAACTCTTTACTTTAACTTTGTACTGAAACAAGAATATGAGGGTTACTATGTAAGCTCCACAAGCTAAGCTCACCCAAATGAGTATAATAAGCAATTGAGCAAATAAATCAACTTACCTGGACTGCACAGCCAAGCAAAAGAAGCAGCAACTTTTTTACTTCTTCAGTGCCATGTTCTGAAAATATTTTTAAAACAATATACTGTATGCTCATCTGTAGGTAAGTATTAAACAGATTATTTTTCTGTATGCTGTTGTTTGTATTAGCACTAGTCTCTACTGGGTAATAGATATATGAGTATAGCCATATAATATATAGACTGTGTTGTGTTATAATGTAAGCCACTGTGCTAGATCACACTCGACACCTATCGAGTCCCAAACTCTATTGTCACAGGGGCTCATCAGCTGCTTATGGGAAACCCAACAGTAGTGCATGACAGTAGCAGACCTCTGCTGCTTATGTTCCCCTTAATATACAAAGACATGCTGTCTGTACTACTGGAAGAAGCAGTTGAACTGGAATAATGTTGCCACACACATTTCTGAACCATACATAACTCCTCTTGCAAAGCTATGTGGATGAGGTACAGTAGTACCCCCATATCCACAAGAGATCGTTTCCGGGCTGCCCTGTGGATACCGAAATCTATGGATAAGAGTGAACATGCTTATCCAAGGGTGACAGTGAAGGCAGCAGTGGTGGTGAGGGGGCAGCAGCGAAAGCGGTGAAAGGGGTGGTGGGGCGAAAGCAGTGGGGGATGGTGGAGGCAAAAGTGGTGACAGTGGAGGTTGTGGGGGCGAAAGCAGTAGTAGAGGTGACAGGGGTGATGGGGTGAAAGCCTAATGATCAGCTCTCTGAAAACGTATTCAACCAGTAGTTATAACAAATGACAAAAATATGTCAGTCACATCAGTTATACTGATAACTTCCATTCTAGCCCTACCTGGAACCAATCAATTTTCATTTACCCCTACCCAAAATAATGTGTCCTGCTGGCTGGCCTTGCCTTTCTTTGAGCACAAAGAAAGCCAAGATGAGCAGATGGGATGGAGATTCTCCCTGCGGGGCTAATGAGTGGTCAGCTGCTGAAGGAGGCTAGGCAGGGAAGCCCAGGCTCTTGCCCAGACAGGAGACCACCAACGCTTGTGAGTGGGGAAGTTAGCTACGGGGAAGAAACACATAGCACCCGTGGTGCCCTGCAAAGCCCTTCATGCCCTTATCATAAATAGTTCCATCTGGAATACTCATGCCATTGTCCATAATTCTCCTTAATCTGGCTGGTCATCTGGAGAAGTGAAGTATAGTACACGAGAGGTTTGATCTGATGTTGCCAGCTCATATAAGTATCCTAAATCTTCTGTCCTCTCAGTCTGAGTAAATTCCTGTTGAAGTGGGCCACTAAGTCCCTTAACCTACTAGGCTTTAACTAACTTGATATCACCAACATGACTGCTTGTCTTGTGCCAAAAATAACTCACATCTCCTGATATCTGCACATCTAGTTCCAACTGCCTTAAATCTGTTTTACCACATGCAGAAAGGAGGAGGAACTGGGTGTGATCACAAAGGGGCAGGATATGAGCACTCAATTTGTTCAAACAGTTAAATGTGACATTAAACCCAATGTTAAACAAAGGAGACTGATGAAGCACTTGCAGTTCAACAATTAGCTAGCTAACAACCCCAACAAAGATTTGTATATTTTTTACCATCAAACAACATACAGAAGGGACTGGAATATTTTACATCCTTAGGTGCAGAATTTTGACTCCTGACAGGTTTATCCTCTCCACTACAAATACTGGGAACTTGCCTTCAATTATTACTTTTCAGCAATTCATTTTAAGAATTTCTGAAAATATAAATAATTTAGCAAAAATCTTGTCCCAACATATTCTGCCCTTTTTGCTGTTCTCATTTTGTATGCACTAAAAGCTCAAATCAGTAAATCAATACATAATTACAAGTATGGAGTTGAACAGATTAAAAACCTATTTATATATAGTGGGAACTAGGGCAGTAGTTAATGATGTTGTTATTAATTAGGAGTGGTCTTATTTAGTTTACAGGATGTTATAGGCCTACATTCTTATCTAGTCCTTTCCTGAACAACGAGTTCTGTCTAGATTCAATTGTCTTGAAATGTACACTTCTTTAAAATACAAAATATTAGTAGAATGGCTAACATCTATCAAGTTTATGTTGGATCTCCGCCGCCCCCCGCGGGGGGGGGCTAAACTCACTGAACAGTTTCAGACAAGCCACATCTCTTCCTTTGACTTTTTACTCCCATCACAAACTAGGGAATAATACCCAATTTACCTTATAGGATTGTTGTGCAGATCGTAACTAGACAATACAATAGGACCCTATATTCACTGATTCATTAACCACTGATTCAGTTATCCATGGTTGGCAGAGGAAAAACTTAAATACCCTGTAAATAATTCAGCAGCCACAAAGCAAGCTAATGTCACAAACAGCAGCATTAAAGCAAGCTACTGCCACAAAACATTTTAAGGGGGGGTTGATTTTCTATCTTATCTACAGTTTTTGTTATCCATGGGAAGGCGTGGAACTGATCCCCAGCAGATACCAGGGTTCTACTGTACATGTGAAACCATTAGAATATTTGAAAACATTATACAAAATCATTATTAAACATCCAGAACCCGTGGTAGTAGATTTATTTCCCCCTTCAATCACGCTAGGAAGATTAGAGAAGTAAAAATTAATGTAAGACTTACCTGAAAAGGGATGTTTGCCAATTATTAAGACATTTGGCAAAGGCATCATAATCAGTTGTTGCAATGTATCCTGTGGAAACAAATGGAAACATTTCCAAGAGTCCCATGAAAGATGACTGTTACTTTCTATAAACAATTAAAACAAAAAATAGCTTTAAAATAAGCTATTTGAATAAATTAGGTTTTAATTTAAAATACGTAAGCGTAATGTAGCCTCTTTTCCTGTTTCAAACAATGTAAGGCCTATAGTTTACTATTTTAGTAATTAAAATATGTTTAATTCAACAGATTGTAGGGTAGGGTACGTGAAATGAAACCACACTGAAACAATTAGAGTACTTTAAAACATTTAAAAGATTTGAAAAACTGTAAAATAAAAACTAAAAAAAATCAAGGATAAAAAACTAAAGGATTCCAGAGCACATTGTACAGTAATCTACTTATCAAATGATTGGCAATTAGAATAAATGAGTTTTTGTTTGGTGCCTAATCAGAATTGATGTTAGAGCCAATTGGGCTTCCAAGATGAACATCTCTCATATCTAGCACCTCAGGGTATGATCAGATAGCTGGAAAGGGTTGCTTTAACAGGACTGTGGAGCAGGGAAAGATGAAGGGGCTCAGGCAATGAGAGTGCCGCCTACATCCAGACAAGAGGAATGGGTTGAATGGCGGGAAAAACAGAAGAGACGGGAGGAGGCAAGGAATGCCCGGATCAGTGAAGAGAAGGCTCGAGAAGAGACAAGAAAGAAATTTGAAGAGTCTCTACGGATTGGGGAAACAGAAAGGGCGGGGAAAGGAGTGGGTCTGGATGGAAGACCCCGACACCAAAAGACGGGAGAAAATAATGATGCCTCAGGCAGAGGCAGAAAGTTATAGAAGGCACGCACATAAGAAGGGCTGTTCATATTGGGGAGAACAGGAGGCCAGAGAATACAACAAATAAATAAGCTACAACAAATAAGGCAAGACACAGCCTTCGAGAAATGGATGGACAAGGTGAAGGCAGAGGAACATCGGACCGGGAGGTACTCCTGCGGGAGGGGATTGGCGCTTCGGGAGGACTTCCCTGGTCAGGGAAAGTGCCAGGAGAGAGGTGGCCCCAAACCCTCCATGGAGATTGGGGTGCAAACTACAGCACCTATCCCGGACTCAGAGCCGCCGGAGGGGTCTGGTGGGGAGCCAACCTCTCAGGAACGGAAGGGAGATTGAACTCTTCTATATTTACCCCCTCCCCCCGAGAGACTTGAAAAACAACCCCTTTGTTTAAAATGTTGAAACGGTTGATGTTGATGTGAAAGAAAGTCCCTCCTCGATTGTGGAAGAAGTTAAGAAAACACATGTTGAAGAATGTTTTTTTATTAAATGCAAAAGGGCGGGAAGCCAGGCAATCAGAGGGACCCTCACAAGGAGTGATCTCCCTTAAAGTGAGCCTTCCATTTGCCAGGAAATTGCTTCAGCCCAACAATCAAAAAGCTGAAGCCCTACAGCAAGACCTAAAAAGTCATGTGGGTGCTGTGGTACATTTCCTCATAAGTGACTGTTGGAAACGAGATCATACCAGGCAGCTCCACAAGCAGTCTATTCCCCTATGTGACCTTAAGTCTTGTCCACCAACTCCACATAATATGCAAATCTCAATGACAGACCGACCCCCGCCATCTGAGCAAATCTTAATGACTCAGCAGGTACATATGGGGAAAGGCACATCTTCAAATATCTAGGACCTACACTCTTCTACACTTTAAAAATGTAACTGTTAAGAGCTTACTTTTTAAAAACATTAAGATTTGCATTAGCTGTACATGTTTGGTCTCTCCACTGACTGCTGAAGTGCAACAACTGTTTAACAGCTTGAGTGAAATATTCAAAACACCTAGCATGGCAATTTTACAGTCATGGGATTAAAAAAAGTTGTTATGAATTCTCCATACGAATTGGCTTTGGACAATTTTAGATGGTATTCACATACAAATTATTGGAAATAATTATCTCACAAGTTTCTTCATTACAATAGACAATAAAATACTGGAAAAACACAGATCTGCTTTAACCTCACTGGATTTCAACAGCAAAATACTGCTTTTAATATGAGATAGAAGCTTGAAAAAGTTGCAAGTTTCTGTGGCAACCATAAAATAAAAATGTCATTCTGACAAAAAAAACCACACTGAAAATTATTAGTGAGCTTCTGCTGCACAGTGAAAATCTGAAATAATGCAAAACCCCTTCCAGTACTAATAGCATGTTAACATCTAGTCTATTTTTCTGCCTAACTACCATACAGATTCAAATTCAAACTTTATTCCCTCTTACTATATTCAACGTCTGAAAAATTTGTCTCCTTCATTGGCAGGACTGCCGCTGAAACAATAAAAAAAAGCAGATGGCTGCTTGTCTAAAGTGACTTCCCAACAGGTTCATGCAGCGTCAAGGAAATATTCACACCACTTCTCAAACATTTTCCCCACTATTGTGGACACCAGCCAAACAACATGGGAAGCGACTTCACACTTATGGCTCCCTACATTCTCAGGAACAGCATTTTGGCAGCAGCCATGCTGTTAATGTGCCATCTGAACTGGAGCAGTTATCTTGTATTCAATACTTCCTCCTATTCCCACCAAACCACACAAAATGACCACATTTCACAAGCTTCTCTTCCTGTGCTACAAAGCTGTAACCAAAACATATTGATACTGATATTTTCTTGTTGCCCCTCTACTCATAAAGGGTGAAAGGAAGAGACAAGCTGGTCAAACCTAAATCATTCAAATTTTGTGAAGTTTTACCCATCACTGAGTCTCAGCTCCCTAATGTTTGCTTTAATAAATGAAATGTTCCGCCCTAAGAACTTCTGCTCACACCACCCAGCCTTCTAAAGCCCATGTGGCCATGTCTATAGAGAGCCTGGAAAGTTGTTATCAGAAATCTAGCTGAATAAATTTAGTGGCTATGGGCCCATCCATGTGAAACAGGCTCCCTTTGGAGATCTGTTGGCCCCCTTACTTCACTACATTTAAAAGGATGCTTAAGAACATAAGAACATAAGAAGAGCCATGCTGGATCAGGCCAAAGGCCCATCTAGTCCAGCTTCCTGTATCTCACAGTGGCCCCACCAGATGCGTTTGGGAGCGCAAGAGACTAGATATGTCTCCTGCTACCACTCCCCTGCATCTGGCCCTTGAAGTACCCTGGTTTTAAGCCTGGAGATTACACATCTCCATCATGGTTTGTAACCTGTGATGGACTTTTCCTCCAGGAATCTGTCCAATCCCCTTTTGAAGGCATCCAGGCCAGATGCCACCACATCCTGTGGCAGGGAGTTCCATAGACTAACAACGCACTGGGTGAAAAAATATTTTCTTTTGTCTGTTCTTACTCTCCCAGCCCTCTATTTGAGTGGATGTCCCCTAGTTCTGGTATTTTGTGAGAGGGAGAAGAGATTCCCTCTATCCACTTGACTTATGCCCTGCATTATTTTGTATGTTTTTATCATATCCCCCCCACTTGAAGGCAGAGCTTTATAAGAGACAGCCTTCCATAAAGATCTGATTTTAAAGCCTATCTACTGCATTACTGCATTTTATGTTATTTTATTGTGCTTACTGTATTTGTTGTTAATGTTTAATTTTCTTTTCATTTTTGGTTATTAATTTTGTCATTATTCAGTCCATGGTGCATATGGATGTGCTATTGTTGTAAACCACGCAGAAGGGCCTGATTGCCAGATAGGCAGTCTAAAAGCTTAAAAAAATAAATATTGTTATCACCAGCATTAGTATTTGGGGGTGTTTTGAGAGTTCCTCTTTTTTAACCTTTATGTTGATCTCCTATTTTGTTACTGGACTGTTAAGGCTTGAGGGCAGATGAGGTGCGATCAACCTGCCCTTTAATTTCCATCCCTGCTGAGCCCTTTCCCATGCACTCATATGCACATGAACAACTTTCCCTCCCCACGGATTCCATCGCAACTCGAAGAAAAACAGTCATGATGGGTGTGCAGAGGACCCTAGGTGTGTGTGTGTGGCTGTAAAAGTTAGAGGGAACCTTGGGTGGGATACTGGGTAGTTTGTTAACTACCCAGATCAATGCATGCCAGTAAGTAGACAGTAGATAAATTTATGCAATAAATAAATAACAGTTATGCGCTGTGGGTAGCCAGTGGCTCAAAAATAAACAAAGAATGATGAAAGCACTGAGAAAAAAAGTACTAAAAGCAGGAGTAATTGTTTATTTAAAATATTTTTGCCCACCTTATTCCTTAAAAGGACCCAAGATGGCTTACAATTAAAGGACAACGTTTAAAAGCTAAAAACAGTGAGTATACAAATTAAAATAGCATTGAGCAAGTATTTTTTTTTTATTTTAAATACTTTACCCCCACCTTTGGTCCCTAAAATGACACAAGGCAGAGAAGAAACCTTCTATTGAATGCTGAACTACCTGGTGGAATCACAACAATTAAGACTGAGCAGGAAATATTTTCCTGTCCCATACAGAATGCACACACACACTATGTGTTATATTAGTGAAAAGGAACAGCAAGTGCCTCTGCAAGTATTAAGGTTTTCAAATATTCCAAATCTAACTGAATGGAAGGGGAATAGAACCATACAAGACAGTATTAAGACAGCCAAGACACAGAAATGCTAAGGGGAGAATGGCAGATAAGAAGAAAAATTAAACAAATACAGTAGCCCTGTTTTCTGTAGAAGGAAAAGGCCAAACAAGATTGCAGAAATAAAAATTCTTAGAAGTAGGAATTATTTAAGTACTGTACTGTACTGTATTTTCCATGTATAAGACTATATTTTTGTTTAAAATTGTTGGACTAAAAATTGAGGGTTGTCTTATATACAGAAGTAAGCCAAGGAGAGAACTGTTCGGTTGTGAAACTGCCCACATCTTGTCTCTGCAAACAGTCATCTTAAACAAGGAAGCATCTTGTAGAGGGAAAATACAGTATCTGGTTGTCATATCATGAACCTATTGTGGCTCCTGTGCCTTACAAATTATCTCACTTTGCTTTCTAGCTGGTCATCTTCAGATAAAATGAGAACTATATGCAACTCTTTTCTCATTATATACTCTACAGTCAACTTTCATTCCCACCACAAACCTTTAAGGGAGCTGCATCACAGGAACACTACCATACTAATGTCAAGATAGGGATCAGCACAGTGAAGACTGGAAGACTCATGAAACCTTCTCTCATGGTTAGAGAAGTTGACCCTTTCTATTTTAGACTCAGGAGCATCACTGGAACTCTCTCTCATATTTGTGTTGTGAACAGTTTGAGTAGTAAAACGTGTCTTTGGCAAGCCACTGTTACTGTCTGACATGTATGATTATCTTGAGGCTGATTGATTCAAATGGCCTAAGCTGGAAGATTCAATGGCCTTACAGACCTAACTCTGTCTAGCTACCTGTTCAAGAAAGGAAGCTATTATCTCCAGAGCAAGGGGGAAGCCAAAGAGGGAGGGAAAGACAGAGAATACTTAATGAATAAACACGTTGGTTAGGGCAGTGATTCTCAACTGGGGTTTCCCAGATGTTCTAAAACTCCCAGAAGCCTTCAGCACTAGATGCGCGGGCCACGATTTCTGAGAGTTGTAGTCTAAGAAGGTTGGGAATCACTGTGCTAGGCGGCCAAAATGATTTATAAATGCTGAGTGTGTTTTGCAAAGCCTCAGTGCAGACTTGGATCCCAGGTAGAAAAACAGATTAATTAGGGGTCACCTTGATTGCCACTTTCTAGGGGGTCCTGGGAAGCAAGAGGAGTTGCGCTTTCTTTGTACTCTGCTGCTTTGTACTCTGGTCTTCATATTTTCTGCACAACATTACTTAGGATAGTATGTCATAATAACAAAAGTAGATCCATTAGATCAATGGAACTTCTGGATGAGCTGACTCACCAATTACACACTGATTTAATCAATGGGCCTACCCTAATTGTGACTTACTACACTAAGGAACAGAATTTCAGCCTTTATCTCTTTAAAAATATTGTGTAGTTTCCTTTATTGGTATTTTCATTGTCTCTGAATCCAAAAGTACCCCCTGACAAGACATACACTAGTTTATAATTGTGAACATTTAGAATTACAGTGGTACCTTGTATAAAGGAATTAATTCGTTCCAAATGAAATTATGTTAAGCAAATTTTCCTTTATACAAATTCCCATAGGAATGCATTGAAAGCAGAGTAATCCCATTTTATGTTGTACGGATTTTCCCCATAGGCAATTATGTTAAGCAAATTTCCCCTATCTCTGGAATTTTTTATGTTGTACAAATTTTCTGTTATACAAGCTGTCTGTTATACAAGGTACCACTGTATATGTAATGGCATGTAGACAAGAACATGGTATCTAAAAAATTTCAAAACCGTTAACATCAAAATTTCACACAGATTGGATAGAACTATGTTACAAAGTATTGTCCAGATCTGAATATATCTGTTTTTAAGAAACAGCTATAATCTAAAGTATTTTCTAAATAGCTTCACGCAAGTTTCTCTGTTCAATCAATGCTAGACATTGAGAGCTGTAATCAGGGCAAATCCCCAGTCTAGACAGCACCTAATTCTTTAACGTTGATATATATTCGCTCAAACATCTGGACATCTATTGCAGCAGCTGCTAGCACACATCAAAATCTAGCAGTATATGACTATCTGCTGTATGTTCAATACAAATGTCTAAATTTATTTATGTTCTGTATAATTAAAGAGTCATGTCTCATTCAATATTTATATACACATACTGAGAAAGCTACATACAAATTGAAAGCCTACTTCACAAAACTGGGTAAGATTTTGAGTCGCCATAAAGTACAAGAGATGTAGATAAAGTATGAGACGTTCTTGGCTGAATTGAATATAACCAATTGCTGTTTACACTTTCTGTACCAATAATTTTTTTAAAACAAAGCTAAGTACTCTGCAAAATTCAAAATTAAACACTATAATGCAATGAACACTGAGTCAGGAAAATATTATCATATAATTATTAGCAATAATCACATACAGGAAATTAAAGATCAATCGTATTTACAACTCATTATAAGCATACTTTTCTCAAACTGGAAACAAGCAGGACATACAAATGCAGCAAGTGAACCTTTCATCTACCCTCTGAAACTCTAGCCATAATACTCCTTGGAAATCGATGTAGCTTATATCCATATACTGTAATTATTGAAGTTAATAGGAGATAATCCCTTCTAGATATTAAAGCCAACACTTTCATTTTTACAAATGCTGCATAAGGTCATCCCCAGGACCAATGGCTCTGAACCCTAACGAGTAATGCAATTTACATTCTATATAAACATTTGTGAGATTTGACTGTGCAGGTATGAAAGGGGAGAACAGTTTATTTTTCCATTGGTATACTTCAGCCATATAGGAGGAATAGACACTTGCTACAGCCTTCAAACATATGGGCTGCTTCTCTCTATTGATACTATATAGAGGTAGATGTTGCTTAAGTACTTTGATGTAAGAACTAGATCGCTACTTCTGACATTCACAAAGTGCTGGAGAGATAATGATTCAAATTCTGTCTGTGCATTTATTTAAAACATTTCTGCCCCAGAGACTCCCAAAGTTACTCACAGAGACTAATTAAGCAGCAGTTTTGTATCTTCTTGTTTATAATCTAAGAAAGTGGTTCCCAGCTTGGGTAATTCAGGTGTTCCTGGACTGCAATTCTCAGAAGCTTTCAATGCCAGCTGTGCTGGCCGAAGTTTCTGGGAATTACAGTCCAAGAACACCTGAATTATCCAAGGTCAGAAACAATCATCTCTAAGACAAAACATAAAAAGAAATTGGATTGAGTGAATGAAAAAAGAAGCTCAAACATTGGTTTCAGATATGTATAACATTAACTCTTACAAATTAAAACATGATTTCAGAAATGCTAAAATTGCTACCAAGGTGACACTACCACTTGTCCTCAAGGATGCCTAGGTGACCTTAGGCCTGTCACTATGTCTCAGCCTGTGTTATCTCATGTATGTATGCATGCATGTATGTACTATATGTGTGTATTATATACACAGTATATGTATGCATGTAGGTAGATAGCCTTTATCCTAGAGAGGATCTAAGGCGGCTTACAGTGTTAAGAGAAACAATGTTTAAAACTAAATAATAAATTATTATAATTGTAAAAAGGCATTAATAAATATTATATTTAAACTCATAATAACAGCAAAATTAAAAACACTAGTAAAATACAGAAGAAAATTAAACTTCTCAAAAATCTCCTTAGTCAACTGATCATCTAAGAAAGCCTGCCTAAAAATAAAGGGCTTTGTTTGCAGAAGGACAGCAGAAATAAAGCCAGCCTGGCTTCACATGGGAAGGAGTCTGGGAGCACCAAACACGCCTGTGAGGGTGGTTGGACTGAATGAAAGGACTCTTGTGATTATCTTCATACCTGAGCAGGCTCACAGAGATATGGTCTTCAAGAATGCTTGGACCCTAGCCATTTAAGGTTTATAGGTTAAAACCATCACTTTGAATTGTGCTCGGAAATGAATTGACAATCAGTGAAGCTGCTTTAACATGGGAGTTATATGTTTCCTGTAACCAGTCCCAATTAACATTCTGGACCTGCAGGAGTTTCTGAACACTTTCCAAAGGCAGTCCCATGTAGACTATGATACAGTGGCTCTCAACCTGTGGGTCCCCAGATGTTCCTGGACTGCAACTCCCAGAAATCCTGGCCAGCTCAGCTAGTGATGAAGACTTCTGGGAGTTGCAGTCAATGATATATGAACCTGAGGACCCACAGATTGAGAACCACTACATTACAGTAATCCGGCCAGCAAATAACTACTGTAGGGGATATGTCTCCACGGGCAAGTTAGGCCTCTCCAGCAAGAGACAAAGCTGACACACTAGTTTTAAGTGTGCAGAGGAACTCCAGGCCACTGCTGAAACGTGGGCATCCAGGCTGAGAGACAAATTCAGGAGTGTATACACTCCTGAGCTTAAACAAGTAAAGAGAGGATATCAGTGTAGCAAATGAATGTTCCACATATAATCTAGTTCTTTTAAAAACCAAACAGAAAAGGCAAAGTCTAGTATAGCAAAAATAAAGTACACTAAGTACAGACTACTGTCCATATAAACACTAGATATAATAGTTCAATATTTTCAGCTCTCTCACAATAAATAACTATATGCCTTCTAAAACTTAAAGTTACGGTGTATCTCATAGTAATAAATATATGGATGACTGGGTGTATAATTGTTAGCTTCCATTTATTACTGTCCTTCAACACATATCTTTAAACTTCAAAAAAAAGGGGGGGGAAACACTTACCTGATAGTAGGATTTAATTTGTTTCACCAAAATAGACAAATTTTGAATTCGAAGTGATGCATCATTGTTTACTTTCTTATTTACTCGTTGACTGTTCGCTTTAGGGTTGCTGAAATATAAAATAAAATTAACGAAACAAGAATATTCATCTAGCTGAAAGTAGCAAATGACTACAATATTTACTTTTCATCCAGAGGTCAAGTTTAGTTAAGGAACTGAAATCTAAGCCACAGCTTCAACCCATTTAAAGTGTATTCGGGAACCGCAAACAGATAAACTTTCCCCATGCTGAATGTTTAAAGAGTCAAAGTATCTAATGTTATTTGCAAAGTGTGGACCATATCTTCATGTGTCACTGCTTCCATATTTTTCAAGCCACCAACAGAAGACGTTAAAGATTAAATTACGTTGAACCGAAACATACTGAGCTTATTTCAATGGTACTAGAATTCACAGAACACGCGCTTCAGGACTCAAATGATGAGAAGAGGTAATTGACAGAAAGAAGCCAGATGATATTAAAAGTGTTTTGTTTCTCAAAATCAGCTACCATTTTATGTTTTTTCTGATCTGAATCACTATGATTACAAACCTAGGGGAAGTACATGTGACTCTGAAGATAGCTAACCACAGCCTGATGTTAGTTACAAACCAAACCAATGTCGTGTATAACTGCTTTAAATACTGAATAAACAAATTGATTATAAACCAAAGGGTATGAAGATTTAGGACACAATCAAGCTACATCCAAAAATTTTGAACCTCGAATTGAAAAGGAGAGTTGGCCTGTGTTTTAGTTTCCAAGAGAAATTAGGGCAAGTTAAACACACATCTACATCTGGTGTTCTTTCTATTTTATGGCTACATTTTTTTCTTTTGTCACGTGATAGTCCCCGCTAGTGAAAAGTTCTATGCATTTACAGAGTGGTGATCCTATCCTCCAGATAAATCTATTTGGTGCTTTAGGATTACAAAACCATTCTCTTGTGCTGAAAGAACACAGGGCTGTGCTGGCATAATGACATTACATACTGTAATGATACCACTGTGCAGGAAGAAGGCTGCACAATGTGCTGGAAGAAGACTATGCTATACTGGTGAAACTATTACATCAGCGGGTCAATGCTACTGCAAGGGAAGTAAGCGAGGATATGGTGGAAAAGCAGACAACTAGCTCCCAAGGAGTCAGAGTCTTACAGTCAGTATAAAGTGATGTCTACAGGTAGATGCTTTTTAGGAAAACATATTAAGTTGGTGCAAACAGTAAGCTCTAGGATACAGTATATTTTTTCCATCCCATTCAGCTCAGCTGATGAAAGCAGCACAAATACACAGAAATGCAGTTCCTCCACGTTTACTGTTTGAATGCACTACCAGTTTTCTTCATTGTTTTGAACTGGTAGTGTCCAAAGAGAAATACTGACTCTCACGGCCAGACAAGAGGATATAAATAAAATAAATCAAACACAGTGAGCACAACTCGATTTTATATATACAGTATATATATATGTCATGCAGTTATATCTCTGTCCCTATAAACAAACATCCCAGGCCTACAACAACAAAAAGGGATGAACTAGTGGTAACACTTTGTTCTGAAGCCTTGACAAACATCCTGTTTTAGAACAGCAACATGCACTTAAGCTTTGCTGCAGGCTGTGGAGATGGAAGGACAATATAATTAACAAGAATTCAGGAGACATTCCTCAAAACATAATACACAAATGTATTTCCTCTCTTTTGTGTGCCCCTAAAATATCCTGTTTTCCTTTTTCTATAGTACTCTGGGGTCTAGCAGAAATACACAAGGAAAATCATGTCATGATTAAACCTTGCCTAAAGAAATACTACACACTGTCCAGACCCAAGGATCACACTGCTAAATTCCCTTTCTGAATCTAAGTATCCGTTCATTATACACTAAAAGTGGCAATGGAGGGTAGTCATCTGTTTAGTTAACACAAAACATTCATCAATGCTTATCAGTACTGATTTCCAGCACCATAGGATAGTTTTCCTTAATGGACTGCAGCCAGAAGACAAGGCAACAGGAAAAAAATAACTGATCCTCAATGTTTGCATCCAATTCTAAATTTCAACACTGCATTCTATAGGCCAGAAGAGTCTTCAGAGACGTATAGTGATGCCTTGAATTACGAAGAACTTAAATTACAAAAAAAAATATGAATTATGAAGGGAAATCCACCTGCTGCGGAGCTCTCAAAATTAACTTGTAAACGACCCAGAGAATGGTTTACAGCATTTTCAAACTTCAGCCCTCCAGATGTTTTGGACCACAACTCCCACAGTTCTTTGTCATTGGCAATCTAAGCTTAGAATTCTGGGAGTTGTGGTCCAAAACATCAGGAGGATCAAAGTTTGGACATGCCTGGTTTAAGTGATGTGGGGCGGTATATAAGCAACACACTTTGCTTTGCTTTTACTTATCAGTTACAACGGAATGCCTTAGGTTTTTTTTAGCAGTGGTTACTGTCAAACAGAGGAGGTGATATACCTTGAGAGAGTTTCCTAACATCAACTGAAATTAGAACCTTACCTATGCAACTAAGGCTAAGATATGCAGACACAGAGGAAAGCTCTTCCTAGAGTTTTAGAAGCAGTAATTATTTAAGGACATAAGAATATAAGAAGAACCATGCTGGATCAGGCCAAGGGCCCATCTAGTCCAGTTTCCTGCATCTCACCATGGCCCTGCCAAACGCCTGTGGGAGAACACAATACTAGGTATCTGTCTTCTGATACCACTCCCCTGCATCAGGCCTTTGAAGTACCCTGTTTTTTTAAATCTGAAGATTCTCCCCCTCCCTCCCCCATCATGGCTTGTAACCTCCAGGAATCTGTCCAATCCCATTTTGAAGGCATCCAGACCAGATGCCATCACCACATCCTGTGAAACTCAAAAAATTAGAATATTATGGAAAAGTTCATTTATTTCAGTAATAAAACTTTAAAAGGTGAAATTAAAATATAAGATAGACTCATTATATTCAAAGCGAGATAGCCCAAGCCTTAATTTGTTATAATTGTGATTATTATGGCTTACATCTTATGAAAACCCCAAATTCCCACTCTCAGACAATTAGATTATTACAGGAAAACAACAAAACAACGATTGTAAATAGAACAATATTGGACTTCTGAAAAGTATAAACATGCATATGTACTCAGTACTTGGTTTAGGCCTCTTTTGTATCAATTACTGCCTTAATTCAGTGTGGCATGGATGCTATCAACCTGTAGCAGTGCTAAGGTGTTATGGAAGACCAGGATGCTTTAATAGCGGCCTTCAGCACTTCTACACTGTTCGGTCTCATGTCTCCTGGCAATGCCCATTGATTCTCTATGGCAGTGATGGCAAACCTTTTAGAGACAAAGTGCCCAAACTGCAATTCAAAAACCACTAATTTTTCACAAAGTGTCCAAACTGCAATTTAACCCGAATACAGGTGGCTGTGAAGGGGCGGTGTTGGCTGCCCACAGAAAGGGCTCCAAGTGCCACCTTCGGCACCCGTGCCATAGGTTCACCAACACTGCTCTATGGAGTTCAGGTCTGGTGAGTTTGTGGGCCTATCAAGTACAGTAATCCCACGGTCATTGAACCAGGTTTTGGTACTTTTGGCAGTGGAGGTAGGTGCCAAGTCCTGCTGGAAAATGAAGTCAGCATCCTCATAAAGCTTGTCTGTGGTAGGAAGCATGAAGTGCTCAAAAATCTCCTGGTAGATGGCTGAACTGACCCTGGACTTAATGAAGCACAGTGGACCAACACCAGCAGATGACACGGCTCCCCAAATCATGCATTGTGTGCCTCTCCATTCTACCTCCAGACTCTGGGTCCTTGGTTCCAAATGAGATGCAGAAGTTGCTCTCATTAGAAAAGAGGACTTTGGACCACTGAGCAACAGAGCAGTTCTTTTTTTTTTCTTTAACCCAGGTAAGACACTCCTGATGTTTGTTGTTCAGGAGCAGCTTGACAAGAGGAATACAACATTCGAAGCCCATGTCCAGGCTACGTCTGTGTGTGGTGGCTCTTGATGTACTAACTCCAGCCTCAGGCCACTCCTTGTGAAAGTTCCTCTCCAGGCTGTGGTCATCCCTGCTGCTTGTGCACCTTTTTCTTCCACACTTTCCCCCTCCACATAACTTTCTAGCAATGTGCTTTGATACAGCACTTTGGGAACATCCCTTTTCTTTTGTAATTACCTTATGAGGCTTTCCCCCCTTGTAGAGGGTGTCAATGATGGTTTTCTGCACAATTATCGGGTCAGCAGTATTTCCCATGATTGTGATTCCTACTGAACCAGCCTGAGAGACCATTTAAAGGCTCAGGAACCCTTTGCAGGTGTTATGGCTTCATTAGCTGGTTAGAGTGGGACAATTTGAGCCTAGAATATTGAACCTTTTCACACTATTCTAATTTTCTGAGATTGTGAATTTGGGTTTTTCATAAGCTGTACACCAGAATCACCACAATTATACCAAAGTAAGGCTTGACACATCTCGCTTTGCATGTAATGAGTCTATGTCATATATTTGTTTCACCTGTAAAGTTGCATTACTGAAATAAATGAACATTTGTGTGATATTCTAATTTTTTGAGTATAGGAAGAATGCAGAGATAAACAAAGAAGAAGAAAACATCCTGGTGCATGAGGGGGAAACTGCTTGCACAATACTAAATTTCAACAACAACATTGTTTTAAACCAAATTAATTTCTGACAAATCTCTGATTAAATAATATACACCAAACATAGAATTTTACAAGTGAATCTGGTTTCATTTGCTCAGTTTTTGTTATAATTGCCAAAAGTATTTTTATACATGTCAAGTTTACATTAACTGAATTCGATATAAACTCATGTTCTAATATTTCAGTAGTAGGTACACTTTAACATTAAAAATATGCAGTTCCTGCACAGCTCTGTCTCCTGGACTGAGGACTGGGTGCTATTTAAGTCACATCATGGCAACACTATTATTTGTACCACTACATCTACAAAGAAGTCATAGATACAGCATATCTAAGCATACACATTTGAGGTTCAATCCATGACACCTCCATTTAAAAGGATTGAAATAGCAAGACGGGGAATACACCTATAAGAAACTATGGAAGGTAGCATTAGAACAAGCAGAGACATAATCTTTTCTTCAAAAAAGGAAATCCATGTACTGTATATGAATACATACATATTCATTTCTGATTCTAGGAAAATGTTTCAATAAAGTTTACTCACCAGTGTCAAATCTGATATTACTAAACAAAGTCTGAAACATATTCACAAAACTCAACAGCAACATTATATCTTTTGTAATATTTTAGTGAAAAATTACCCTCTTACAGTATATATGTAATTACTGAAAAGGAAATCTCTATGAAACAGAAAAATTCCCAGCGGCAATCTTTGCAGTCACATTGAACATATATTCCAAGGCAATGAATACTACATATAGCTATGTATAATTCCTTTTGTGAGATAGAAAATGAAAACGTTTCACTGGCAAATAGCCTGGCAAAATAGGGCATATCTGTCTAGAAGTCAATAGGCAGTCCAGCAGTGAAAGATAGCCTTAAGCAATTTTACATTTAAGAGGAACCTACATATGACAAATTACATTAATTTCAACTGGGGAGAAAGCAGACAGCAGCACCCACATTAGCTCAAAAAGCACAGGAAACAGAGAGGAGTCTGTTATTTCTCAAAAGCTATCAGTGCTATAAGATAGAGATCCAGCCATCGCATAATCAGGGATTAAGTGTCTTTTTCATTCAACAAAATCTATCACAAATAAATATGAATCCATTAAGCTATCAGATTTCTAAGTCTAAACAGACTGCAAGCCAGTTGTATCTATTCCTGCCATCTGTTCATTGAAGGTACTTAATGACAAAGTCTCGATTTTTCTGTACTAAATTTTTAATTTTTAAAATATATTTATACTGCTATATAAATACAACCTACTTAAATGAAGCAACAAATACTTTAGTTTTAATAGAATCGCAATGCTAACACAAAACCTTTACTTTGAAAACATGCTGTATCCTAAGTTCTCATTATGAACACTAATACAAACATACTTAAACCTTATTTTTTAAAAAATTCTACAGTGCTTCATAGTGTGTTTGCAAGCAAGCATATGCAACCATTTCATAAAACAAGAAAGATGTTACAATATAACTGAATGTATTGTATGTATCAACAGCTTCTCTTCCTGCTCATTGGTTGTATTAATGTATCATGAGAAACCATAGGTTAATGGAATGTGCAACATGTACTGTACAAATCTTAAGTTTTTGGACAAAAGCATATGCTAAAAAACATCACAGTTGTTGGAAGCCGGAACAGATATTTGCCTGGAATACTTCATAAATGTGCCATAATGACACTGTAAAATAGATTTTCTGAAAACATGAGCACTCTGGATAACCAGTCTTATTAATCATGGAGCCCAAGTGCATGGTATAATCCTGAGTATCATGGCAAATTCTGGTCAAAGTACTCAAACGCTATCCCATATTTGCCAGTGTGACACCTTTTCCAAATTCCATTTGGAAAAGAAGCATTTATCCAGCTTTCATATACAGTAATACAGTAATCAATTCCAAAACCAAAACACTCTTAATCAAAGCAAATTTTCCCATAAGAAATAATGAAAACTCAGATGATCCATTCTGGGGGCACATAGACCACACTCTGCACACAAAATGCTAAAACTCACAAAAGAGGTTCACTAGAGGTCTACATCTACACCACAGTTCCCTGGTTGCGGAATCTCCTCTGCTTGGAACTAATAATTGGACTTTACTCTGTGCAATACAATCTAATGTGTATCCCTATACACCCCTGACTAGACGTCTGATGACTAGAAATTGTTTGAAAAATAAGAAATGATGTTTAGTTTATTTAATTTGTAACAAATATGTTGGAAACAAATTAAATATAAATATAAATAAAACCCTAATCTGCACTCTCCTTTGAAAACCTTTGTGGCTGGTGCAAGTGAGACCGCCCTTCCTCTCTCCTCCCCCTGCTTTTGAGGCTTGCCTGAGGTAGAACATTCCAGACAATCCCCCACAATCCAGAAGGGAGGAAGGGAGAGAGCCACAATGGGCTCACTTGATCTGCTCTAACGCTTGTCTTACAAGACATTGCTCCTTGACCAAGGCAAAATTGATCAGAAATGGTTGCTCATCTTGCAAAACACTCAGTGTTGCAAAACACTGGATCCATTTCAATCTGGTTTCAGGCTGGGTTTTGGAACAGAGACTGCCTTGGTCGCCCTGTACGATGACCTTTGCTGGGAGAGAGACAGGGGGAGTGCGACCCTGTTGATACTCCTGGACCTCTCGGCGGCTTTCGACACCATCAACCATGGTGTCCTTCTGGATAGGCTGGCCAGGTTGGGAGTTGGAGGCACTGTTTTGCAGTGGTTCTGCTCCTTCCTGGCTGACCGTGTCCAGGTGGTGCTGGGGGATAGTAGCTCTGCCCTATGGTGTTTACGTCATGGGGTGCCACAGGGCTCAATACTATCTCCCATGCTGTTTAACATTTGCATGGAACTGCCGGGAGAAGTCATCAGGAGGTCTGGGCTGAGGAGTCAGCAATATGCTGACGATACTCAGCTCTACCTCTCATTTTCCACCAATCCAGGTGAGGCGGTTTCTGTTCTGAACTCGTGTCTGGACCAGATAATGGAATGGATGAAGGTTAATAAATTGAAACTCAATCCAGACAAGACGGAAGTGCTGTTAGTGGGTGCTTCGTCAGACAGGCTAGAGGGCCACTTCCCTGTCCTGGACAGGGTTACATTCTCCCTAAGGGACTGGGTCCTCAGCTTGGGAGTACTCCTGGACCCCCGTCTAACTCTGGAAGCGCAGGTGGACTGAGTGGCCAGGGGTGCCTTTCTCCAGCTGCGGAATATATATCAGCTGCGCCCCTACCTGGATGAACGGAGCCTCATGACAGTTACACATGCACTGGTAACATCCTGTATTGATTACTGTAATGCACTTTACGTGAGGCTGTCTTTGAAAACGGTCTGGCAATTGCAACTGGTGCAGAATCGCGCTGCGCGGCTGGTGAGTGGCACAGCCGCCAAGGAACACATCACGCCGATTCTGTATAACCTTCATTGCTTACCAGTTGCTGCCCGAGCCCAATTCAAAGTGCTTGTTTTGACATATAAAGCCCTAAACGGCTTAGGTCCTTAGGACCTAGATACCTGAAGGACCGTCTCCTTCCATATGAACCTACCTGGCAATTAAGATCCAGCCAGAGGGCCCTCCTGAAAGAGCCATCCCTCAAGGAGGTGAAAGGGATGGCTTGTAGGAACAGGGCCTTTTCGGCAGCTGCCCCCAGATTGTGGAATGCCCTCCCAAGCGAGACCCGCTTGGAGCCAACATTGATGACATTCCGGCGCCAGATAAAAACATTGCTGTTCCAGAAGTTTTTTTAACTGATTATTGTTGGTCCTGATGGCAATTTTAGTGTTGTATTTTAATATATTGTATTTATTGTATTTAAATGTTTTATTGTTGTAATTTTATTGCAATTTGATGTTTTAATTATTTGAATTGTTTACTTTGATTGTGAGCCACCCAGAGACCTTTAGGTAGTGGGCGGCATACAAGCTATATAAAGTAAATAAATAAATAATAAAATTTCTGTACTCTTATTATTATATGTTTTATTAGCAGTTCAAGTTCACTTTTGTCTATTACAAGCCTTAAGAGGATCATATGCAACTCTCATTAAAAACAGTTGCCTTGAAGATAAATTATGGTCAATAAATAAAGTACCTGTGGATTAAAAACTGTAACTGCGGCAGGTGAAACAAAAGACAAATTTAACTGTTATTCTGAAGTTTCCCTTAATCAAGCACCCCTGTCCTACATTACAAGAAGGTTGAGTACTTTTATGAGATAGTATAACACAAAGATAAGACTGAAACAAAACAGCTGGATTCTGAAATTGTTTAAAAGAAAGTTTTGTTGCCCATTAAAGGTAAAGGTAAAGGTTCCCCCGCGCATGTGTGCTAGTTGTGTCCGACTCTAGGGGCGGTGCTCATCTTTGTTTTCAAACCAAAGAGCCAGTGTTGTGCAAATCCTTGGCCAGGTGGCCAGCATGGCTGCAAGGAAACACTGTTTTACCTTCTAACTCTTTACGGCAATACCTATTTATCTACTTGTATTTGCATGCTTTTGAACTGCAAGATTGGCAGGGAGCTGTGGTTAACAGCAAGAACTCACTCCGCTGCATGGCACCTGGGATTGGATCCGCCGAGCTGTCGACTTTGTAGCTGACCATTTCAAGTACAGTACCAAGAAATACATAGGACTTCCAGGAAGCACTGCTAGACTGATTTCCTTTTTGTACAGGATGTAGGCCCAAGACAGCCTGGAAGATACGGTTGTTCCAATTAAGTGAAATGTAGATATGTGTAAGTATGTGCCTGTGGATATAAACTCTGAGAACTGTACCTAAGGAATTCCTGGAGAATTCTGGGAGCCGGCATACAAAATAACAGGAGGAGGAGGAGGGGGGGGGAAAGAAAAGACAAATTAAAAATGGAGAAGAAGAAAAGAATGACATGACTGTGTTCTAGATTGGAATCGTACAAGATAGGTGACTATCCTGTGGCACGGTGTATTTCCTGAGAATGCTCAGGAAGATGAATTCATCTCAGCATCTACTTCTGTCCTAGTATCACAGCACCACTGAGAGTATCCTAACTTATGGCATGCTTTCATGGTATGGGAACAGCTCTGTAGCGGACAAAAAAGCTCTACAGAAAAGAATAAAATTGCCCAGAATGTTACAGGGCTCCAGCTACCAACCCTGGATGACATCTTCACATCTCACTGCTTGAGGAAGTCACACAACATTCTGAGAGACTCTACTCATCCTGCTCATAATTTCTTCGAACTGTTGCCTTCTGGCAGAAGATACAGAACAATTAAAACTTGGACCACACGTCTTCTGAACAGTTTTCATCCCAGAACTATAATTGCACTTAATAATGAACTCGAGGACCACCAGCAGTGAGCACTTGGACAGTATTAGCTAGCCTGTTGTTTACATGTTTGTTTTTTTTGGGGGGGGCTGGGGGGGAATGTTTGGGGATTTTGTGTGTGTTGAGGGGACTTTTTAATGTGTGTGAGAGCGTTCGGGGATTTATTTGTGTGTGTGTGTGTGTGTGTGTGTGTGTGTGTGTGTGTGTGTGTGTGTGTGTGTGTGTGTGTGTGTGTGTGTGTGTGTGTGAATCTGGTCTCTGGGTGTCTGACTTGCATTGTATGTGTATACTGTGTATATATACACAATGACAATAAGTTGTTGTTGTTGTTGTTGTTAAAATGCCTGTACTACAGGTAAAACTGTGCTCACAACCTTTTTTGTTCTTGAGCAGCCCAAAGTCAAGCTCATGGTTGACTCAGCTTTCCATCCTTCCAAGGTCGGGAAAATGAGTACCCAGAATGCTTTGGGGGGGATATGTAACCTGCATACTGTAATTAAACTGTAAACCGCCCAGTGACTACTTGAAGTGGTATGGGGCTCTATATAAGCAGAACACTTTATCTCTATGGATTAGCCAAATTGTTGGTAAAGACAGAGCAAAAGGAAAAGCCAAGTGTTCCGCTGATACATATACTGCCCCATAGTGCTTAGAGAACTCTCTGGGCAGTTAGTTTACAGTTTAATTATGCAGGATGCACATTGCCCCCATCCCAGGCAAGCTGGGTACCTATTTTACTGACCTTGGAAAGATCTAAGGCTGAGTCAACCATAAACCCAAAGCCAGCTTAAAACCTTTCCCTGACCATTGTTTGTCATCTCACCCATCTCGTTGATCTGGTTTTATATTTTAATCTGACTGTTTGTTTTTGTATGTATTTGATTACTTATTTTTGCTTTATTATTAGATATAATTATGTTTGATTGGTTAGTTTTATTTTCATCTATACATTGTTTAATTGTATTATTTATTGTATTGTCCATGTCTTAACTTTTATACACTGCCCAGAGTGACCATTGGCCAGATGATGCAGTATAAAAATCAAATAAAATAAAATAAAATAAAATTAAATAAATAAATAAATAAATAAATAAATAAATAAATAAATAAATAAATAAATAAATAAAGCTTGCTACGTGGGATGAACCCCAGGTCATGAGCACAGTTTTAGCTGCAGTACAGCAGTTTAACCACAAGGTTCCTAGAGGGAATATTAGAAATATTTTATACTAGTATAGAAACAATTGTCAGATTTATGATAACTAAGCAAGTATGTAAACTCTGTATGAACGACTTCAAGCAGGTTAACTGTGTTCCATAGAGCACCTGATAATTTGACATAGAATCATAGAACAGTGAAGTTGGAAGGGGCCTATAAGGCCAAAGAGTCTAACCCCCAGCTCCATGGAGGAATACAAATTAAAGGATATCTGCCAGGTGCTTGTCCTAATTTCTCGTGAATGGCTCTGTGTTGCAGCACTCACTATCTCTTGAGGTACCATATTTTTCTGTGTCTGCAACACTACTTTTTTCTAAAATCATGACAAAAAATTAAGGGGTGTCGTATACACAGAAGTAAGCCTTTCAGGGGTGGGTGGGAGGGTAGAATAGAGCCCAAACATACCTTGCTGTTTTCCTCCATGGTTTCTTTTTTGTGGGGTCAGGCTTTAGCATTTCCATGCTAAAAAAAAGCTGTTGTTCTTTCCTTTCCTTTCTGGGAGCACATTTTTAATGGGCTGCTGAAGCCCAAAGGAGCCTGATCCTGCAAAAAACAAACCCATCAAAGTGGAGGGGAGTGTTTAGAATGGGGAAATGAAAGGAACAGGGGGGGGTGGAGGAGAACTCAAGGAGGATTTATTAATTTTATTTATTTGCTGTTTAGTTGTTCAGTCGTGTCCGACTCTTCGTGACCCCATGGACCAGAGCTCACCAGGCCTTCCTGTCCCCCACTGCCCCCCAGAGTTTGGTCAAATCCATATTGGTTACATCGATGACACCGTCCAACTATCTCATTCTCTGCCATCCTCTTTTCCTTTTGCCTTCAATCTTTCCCAACATCAGGGACTTCTCCAAGGACTCCTCTCTCCTCATGAGGTGGCCAAAGTACTGGAGCCCCAGCTTCAAAATCTGTCCTTCCAGTGAACATTCGGGGTTGATTTCTTTCAGGATGGATAGGTTTGATCTGCATGCAGTCCAGGGGACTCTCAAGACTCTCCTCCAGCACCACAGCTCAAAACCATCGATTCTGCGGCGATCAGCCTTCTTTATAGTCCAGCTCTCACTTCCATACATCACTAGTGGAAAAAACATAGTTTTGACTATTCTGACCTTAGTTGGTAAAGTGATGTCTCTGCTCTTCAGGATGCTATCTAGGTTTGCCATTGCTTTCTTCCCAAGAAGCAGGCGTCTTTTAATTTTGTTGCTGCAGTCACCATCTGCAGTGATCAAGGAGCCCAAGAAAATAAATCCTGCCATTGATTCCATTTCTTTCCCATCTATTTGCCAGGAGGTGATGGAACCGGTGGCCATGATCTTAGTTTTTTTATGTTGAGCTTCAGCCCATTTTTTCACTCTCCTCTTTCACCCTCATTAAGAGGTTCTTTAATTCCTCCTCACTTTCTGCTATCAGAGTATTATCATCATCTGCATATCTGAGGTTATTGATATTTCTTCCGGCAATCTTAATTCTGGCTTGTGATTCATCCAAACCTGCCCTCCGCATGATGTACTCTGCTTATAAGTTAAATAGGCAAGGTGACAGTATACAGCCTTATCATATTTATTTATTTGGGGGTCTAAAAAGGGGGGCATCTAATAATGGCAGCATCTTATAGACAGAAAAATATGGTACCAGTAATAGGTTTCACTGCCTTACTGCATCCTAATTTGCATATTTCTCCAATACACTTCGAAAGACCTAAGTACAGTATGCTATTTTGTACTACAGACTGTCTAATACAAAACTGCTATTTTAAGCAAGTTATGAGGTTCAAACTTTGCCACCATGGAAAGACATCTTCTTTACAGATACATGGCAACAAAAACTCATTCTAGTACGAAAGGAAAGCACAACTAATTCTACAATTATGATGCTGAAGATGAAAGCAATCACTATCTGGTGATGCTGAAGAAAATCTATGGATGATACATACTTTTGGCACACGTTCATAACTGATGAGCTAAGGACATGTACCAAGTTTCTTCATTCACGTACTGTATATGGCTGAGTTGGCAATACTGTACCATCATTTTCCTTAAGAGAGGGGTCATAATATAAGCTACTTCACTACAAAGCCTGGCTCAAAAGCTATTTTAACTAAGAAACTAAGGCCAAACCTTAATATACTTTAACAGAACAAAAAGTGGGTGCATGATGGTTTTACTCAACATGTTAGTGAACATTTTAACAAGAAAAAGTTTAGGCTGACACTTGTTACTTAAAGATAGGGGAAAGAACAAGTTGATAAGACAAGGATGATTCTCTTAAATTTGCAACCCTCAACACTTCTTTTTGCTAAGTACAGTCAGTCCCTACTACCTTTAAACATTCATCCGTCCAGATGCTTCCTGTAATTCTGGCATGGGATCTCAACACCAAATCATAATATAGGGAGCAAAAAAAGAGAGAAGGTATGACATAGGATGGAGACCTCTCTACACAAAGTGATTTCACCCACAATGCCCCATTGAGAATGCAGATGAAGGGAGGAGAATATTCATACATAGTGATAATGAGCATCGTAAGCCTAGGGAGGCAGCATATGCTGAAAGATAGGATCAGATTTATACAAAAAGTTCCACAGATGGGTATTTTATTTTAGGGGCAATTTTATTTTAGACAATTGTTTCTGAAATAATAGGCATAACAAGGGAAGCCTGGTTTAAAAATTCTGCAAAAGTTCAGAAAGATGAATATAGCTTGTGGCAGAAGAAGGGTCATAGAAGTTAGTAATCTGCTTCACAATCATCAATCAAGGTTTTGTTAGGGTCTTTTTTGGGTTTTTTGTTTTGTTTTGTTGAGGGAGGGTTGACTATTTTATGAAAATTGTAGATATCACAGAGCTATCCCTAGTAAAAAACAAAACAACATTGAGAAAAGTTAGGTGCTAGGTCAAGGGCTAGTATGGAAAAACTGTGCCCCTCCAAATGGCATTAGACTGCTACTTCTCTCGCTTCTTCCCAGTTTAGTCAATGGACAGGCATAACTAAAATTCCAGTCCAGAGGCTTAAGGTGCTAGAGTTAAATTACAGTACCTAAGTTGCTCAACCCTTCTCTATGGTTAAGGGGGTAAAAAATAACACATTATAACATCCATTCCCCCAAAGCATTTGGATGGTCATTTTGAAGTTACTAGCAACTCTTCCCACTCTCCTATGACCTGCTCTGTTTTCCTAATATGGAAAAGCTAAGGAGATCAGTGTTACAGTTACAGTGGCCACAATCCTGTTGGTTATTCCTGCTAGTGGCAGTCACTAGTTCAATTTTCAACAGCAAATTATTCCAAGTTAAGAAGATACTGCAGGCATTTCCTATCGTACATCAATTGTATATCCAACATGAAATGTCTACTCTTAACCTGCAGTTACTTGCTGCTGAAAATAACACTAGCAGAAACATACAATTACTGTACAATAAAATTATTGCCAATTTCTCCATTTCTGTTCTTCCAGATCTATATTGCTAATAAATCTTCAGGTGTGCTCATACAACTTGTGTAATAAGGTTCTTCTTTCCTGGGTTAATTCATCACAGGAAACTCCTTTGCAGTAGAGCTTTTATTTAACAAAAGAGAGGTATCATGAACAGCAACTTCCAATGGTTCAACATTCTCATTAGAGAACATCCAGCAACTTGTATTTACATCTCTAGTGGGCATCTGATAGTCCTTCAGCAAATGGGATGGACCCCAAACCTCTCTCCATCTGTAGGTTTGCACATTGGCTTCCCAGATCCCGAAGAGAGGGTCCCACAGCACGGATGACAGGCCCATTGTTCCTCTAAGATCACACGGTTCCTGCCTCATCCGCATGCCTTCCTCCTCCATAGATTGTCTTTCCTCAGCTGGATGTATACGGTCCATTCTAGGGGTGTTAGCCCAGGACCCATTTTAATCTCTTCTTCTCTCCCCTTTAATTCCAGGCTTTCCTCTTTCCCCAATATGATGGCTTTCGGGGTATCCTATGTTTCTCTCTCTTTTCTATTTCTTCTATAGGTAATTCCATCCATACCATCTGGTGCATTTCAGGGTCTTCTATCTCTATCCACCTCCATCCAGGTAGTAACTCATCTCTGTCCTTTTCCTTCTCCTCATTTTCTACCTCCTCCCCACAGTCTCCTATCTTGCAGTTCCCAAGAGTCCTTATATGACTGGTAGATCGTTTCCCATCTTTTCCTTTCCTGTTGCTCTTCTTCTTGCACTTTTGTGTTTCCCTCCTCTTGGATTTTTAAATTGTCCAATGAAGGCAAAGTTAATGTAGGTGGTCTCGTATCTTTCAGAGATAGACAATGGGAGGAAGAACTTACTCCTAGCCCTGTTCTTGTCCTGATTTCGTGCCACCTCACAGCATCTTGCATACACTTAGACTCTCACGGAATTGGGAAGATTATAAATGACAAAACTTACATCTTTACAGGTATCACAAAATGTTTTAACCCACTTCCTCATTATCCGATACAACACATTTTACCAAAGTATGAGGAAGCCAGCAGAGAGACAGAATTGAAACAATGTGTGCCGTCTGATGGAAAAGAAGTTGTGCGTAGTAATGACGACCAAAGATGTGGAAAGAGAAATGAGTACTTTAAAGATGAGTGAAGACAGGGAAAACACTGTAAAGGGGAAATGAGGAAAGAGGTTAAAGATGAAGGGCTAACTGATAATAAAGAACCAATCATAGAAGGGTTTCTTGTGGTTTATTTTATTTATTTTATTTATTATTTATACTCCGCCCATCTTCCCGTAGGAACTCTGGGCGGCTTACAAAAGTTGACGAAGCAACTAATGGCACAATAAGGCAGTAACAGCATAATAAAACAATAACTAAACAATTTAAAAGGTATAAAACAGTTTAGCACCCTGGCGTCACATGCAAAGCCCAGCAGTGAGACTTCTCAGAGGGGACGAATGAGGATGGCGGGAAGAAAAAAGAGAGGGGGGAAAAAACCTACAGAAACTCACCAAAGGCCTCCCGAAAAAGCAGAGTTTTTAACACTTTACGGAAGGCTAGGAGGGACTCTGCATAGCGCACTTCGCTTGGGAGGCTGTTCCATAAAGATGGGGCTGCCACCGAGAAGGCCCGGTTACGTGTAGATGTTTTCCGGGCCTCTCTAGGGGTGGCAACAATAGGAAGACAAATGGCAGGAGACAGAGGCGGGAGATTTAAATTGACAGACAAGGGAGTGTGCAACTGAGACAGAACCAGAGATAGAGAGAAACAAAGGGGATTGCCACTACCATTGTCCTTGCCCATGGTTAGTACAAATGAGGCCAGTCTATGGAGACAAATATAAAGGTGTAAACTTCCCAAAATGGAGAAGTGGGAGGACTAAGTTTCCATTTGCCCCTTGGGCAAAATACCTGTGTTCTGGAATGCAATGCGATGGTCAGAGCAGTTTGACTCAGGCACCATACATGAGAGGGAAGCGTTGACAGAACAGTTAAACCTTGAATCCACATTGTTGAGTTCCGAGATTGATAAACGAAATGTTTGTGAGAATTTCAAGTTATTGGAAGAAGTAAAAGTGTAATCAATACCTGTTATGTTTGAGTTCAAGAATAAAAGTTTATTCAGTATTGAAGAACTGCCTGTCATCTATGATCGACATTTATTGGAACTGCGAGCAGAACGCCAAGAACCTTCACACAAAGCCTGTACTGAATGTGTTATTTCCTATAGATAAACCAAGAAGAACTATCCGTGATGTTATCAAAAGATAAAAATATGAAAAGAAAACGATGAGTTTATATATTCTAATGCCAAATGGGGAAAATTGCATAAGTATTAAAATTTCTTATAATTTGTAGAGAAAAATAATAATCTTAGAATTGCTGACAACAACAACAACAACAACAAAAAACAGCTAGAGAAAAGGCTGGCAGTATAGTCTTTGAAATACAACCCAGTTAACTCCAGGATATATTTTTATATTAATTGGAACAGCTGCCTCTTCAGAGCAACACAAACGGTGAATACAATTTCACTATTGTTCTATTTCAGTTCAACTACTACATGTGTTCTTTTGTGTAATATACAAACTTGTATTTCTAACACCATGCAGCAAAAACAAACATGTGCTCTGTCTGTCAGGCCAAGAACAAGTCACTGCCAAGTAGACACAAGAAGCCCAGTTATAAAGTTTTCAGACTAATATGCAGAGCTGAATTTTTATGGGTTTTTCCCACTACATATTAAAAGTTAAAACAGTTCAGAAATACATCAATTGAAAGAATCTTTGATGACAAAATATTTGAAGATTTAACACAATATTGCTTCCACTAATGAGGTAAATCGGTACAGGTAAATCTAGTAGTCAAAGAGTGTTGACCAATGCAACATTATTCATTTTACTCAGAATTCATATTTACAACTTTCATGGTTAACCAACTTTTACTGTCAATTTCTCCCTACAATATTAATACCATATAAAATATGACAGCAGCATTATTCCTTACTTGAGAACTACTTTGACCAAGAAAGAGGAGCTTCAAGGTATCTTATTCAAAGTAAGTAGACACATGGGTAAGGCACACAGAATCTGCCCTCTTCTTTTTCACCAGGTGAACTCTGTTTGACAGCTTTTGTTGTTTAAATCTGGACTCCCCTCTGTCTCTGTAACTACTGTGCCTAATTTGGCCTTCAGTCTATTGGTGACAGAAATAATTTGCAACATCTTCTCAGACTCCTTGTATTAAGCTACTTTATTTCACTCTGGATCTAGAATGAGTACAGATAAATAGTCTACTTTGATCATCAATGCTTTCTGAAATTGAAAAGATTTCTAAAATACAGTGGACCCTTGTATAAAAAAAGCTTGTATAACATAAAATTTGTACAACATAAAAAATTCCGGAGATAGGGGAAATTTGCTTAACATAATTGCCTATGGGGAAATTCGTACAACATAAAAATGGGATCACTCCATTTTCAATGCATTTCTATGGGAATTTGTATAAAGGAAAACTTGCTTAACATGATTTCTTTTGGAACGAATTAATTCCTTTATACAAGGTACCACTGTATTAATGAAGACAATGCCTGACTTAACATGAGTCTTCAATACATTTATGATATGAGGAACTTTTACATACAGTTTTCTTAATACTGACTTATAATTTAAAAAGTAAGCAACAAGTAGGTATGTGCCACTCAGAGAGGAGTACAGTAGTCTACCAGCACGGAGCAGTAACAGAAATCAAATCTGTGTTGCTGGAATGTTTGACTGAACAGAAGCTTAGTATGATGAGCAGCTGAAAGGGAGACTATTTCAAACAGATGCTTTAAAGTATTTGTTTACATTCATAGACTGAGACCTATTCAATCAATGGAACTTTACAGAAGAGTTAACTCACCAAATATCCAATGATTCAATGGGCCTACTATAATTGTAACTTACTGTTGAATTTCAGCCATTATGTTCAAATCAGTAATCACTTGATAAAAACCTCTGTAAGAAAACCATGACTCTTCAATCCCCCAAGTGAACAAAGTAACTCTAGTATTATTCCAGTTTTTCAGTTATGTAGAATATGTTTTACACTGCAACTTTAGTCAGAATCAAGTGCCATTCGTTTTAAGCCATATCTTCTCCTCAATACATACGGTAAGTCTCAGACTTTGGATTCTGTAACTCTACCAAGCGAGTCTCAGTTGAGTGATTCAGCAGCACAACAAAGATTCTTACTACTCTGGCCCTCCCCAATCCTGGTCCATGTTTTCCTAACACTTTTTTGGTGTGTCAGGGCTGTAATTCTGACAGACAACTGGGAGGCAATGGGGATTAGGACATGCTACTGTCATGTTAGAAAGGATAGAGAGGCATTTATTTCCACACTAGATTGATTTTTAAAAATAATCCTTCTAGTTTTATGCTATGGAAAGCTCTCTGAATTTAAGAATTTAACCTACAAAAGTCAACTAAATTTAAGACACGATCTATCCATCCCCCAGCAAATGCCCCACAGATTACTATCATAAGTCACTTGCCTTCACATCGGAAAGGACTGTTTAACAAGGCTGATGATTAGATTGTAAAAATATTCCCAGAAATGTGTTACCTTCCCACACCTTACTTACTAAAATGTCTTTAGCAATAACCCTGCTTCCCCTCCTTATATGTCAGCTTCATCCAGACAAGACGTGAAAACAAAGTGCCAGTTATAAGAACATAAGAACATAAGAAGAGCCATGCTGGCCGAAGGCCCATCTAGTCCGGCTTCCTGTATCTCTGTATCTCACAGTGGCCCTGCCAAATCCGTCTGGGAACATATGAGACTAGATATTTGTCTCCTGATACTACTCCCCAGCGTCTGGCTCTTGAAGTATATTGGCTAAAAGCCTGTAGCTAAGCATAGTAAATCATACTGTACTAGATAGAGTAGACACACTGGATCAAAGAAGATTTGGTGAGTAAATTCCCCCACAGATTCTGTTGGTTCAAATGAGCCTACTACTCTAACAGTGACCAATTTTAGCACAGTAAAACCCAGTTACAGTAGGCCCATATGAATCCAAGGAACTTACTGTACGGAGGAGCTGATTCACTAAATCCCAATACAGTACTTGTACATTCAATGACTACAGCAGCATACAGTACGCTAGTATAATTTAATGCACTAGTGCAATTTACTACATTAAGCAACAGGATTTTGGTGATTAATTACTATGTTACAACTTCTCATAATAAAATTACTAAGATCTGTTTGACTGATTGATGTTTATCATACAAGAACTAGCCTTTATAGCCACAGAAAGATGAAGAATTCCTACTCCTACACAAACCTATTGGTTCTTCATAATCTCCTGCAAAGACTGTCTTTTCTATTATTATTTTTACATCAGATCAGAAAAAAAACCATTCATAAGTAAAGGGACTTTTCTGACATTAGTGTCTATATTAGTAAACACCCTCCCCCAAGATACTCAATAGAAATACAGAAATCAAATTTAAGATATGGGTGATGAAGCCAGGTGCAGATACGTACATGCTCTTTCACAGAGAACTCTGAGTTAGCTATGGAAACTTTTCTGAAAGTACAGTAAAATTATAAATTTGGCAAACACAGATAAGTACATCATTTTCAAATGACTTTGCAATTTAGCTCTGAAGGATATACATTTATTTTTTTACATCTGTTTCTCCTGATATTCCAAAGTGTGTACAGTGACAACTGTGAGATATTACACTAGCCTTATCCAAGCCAAAACAGTAGCACAATAGGGCTTTTGAAACTTAAACCCCGAGATCTGAACTCTGTGCTCCAGTCACCATAGCATAAGAAAGACAAAAAATGTTGCTCACATCTGCCATTCACATGGGGGTGTACGTGTCTAGAGCACTGGTATGAAAATCAAGAGAGTAAAAAAGTACAATAGTAGCAAATCTATATTAAACTGAATGCTGAAATATATTGAGATATGCATTGAAACTTCAAAATTGGTATCTCAAAAAGTTTCATCCAAACTGTAGTGTTGACTCATCTCGCATGACTGCATTGTTATACAATCACAAAACACCTTCCATTTTAGCCTTAAAGGACACAAGACCACAAAGCCATCACAGATCTCTATATCCTTTCAAGTGCCTGGAAAGTCAGAGTTATAGCTTAATGAAAAAAGTTGGCCCTGAGGCAAAAATTGATAGCCAAAGCTGAAGATGACATAGAGCCTGCATCAAAGGCTACCATGCAAGATGTCTGCCTCTTTCAATGTAATAAGATGACACCTAGGGTGGAGGCAGAATACATTTCTATGCATCTTATGGGATAAGCTAGTTCTGTTTAGCTCAGATCCTAGTGGAACAACAATTTACTAACAACAACTGTAGTTAATTTATTATTAAAACTACCCCCCCAAAGGTATGTCTGCAACATCAACCAATATCTTATCAAGAACTGATGTCTACAACATCAACCAATATTAACGTAATATTCCCCTGCTGATCTTTGAGTTGCAATTGTCTACCAGAGCTTCTAAAGCACTTTGGTCAGAAATGTAACTAAAAAGTACAGAAGATGAACATCTCATACACAACTGCTTAGATCTATTGGCATACATAACCAAACACTTTTTTTCCTATAAGGAGAGACTGGAAATGGATCTGCAATAGTTTGTGTCAATCTGAGTTAACAGTTTTGTTTTTAGAAATGTAGATGCTGTCACTATCAAAAACATGTTCACCTTTCAACAGGCCAAATGTATTGCCTCACTAATTAATATATTTTACAAGAACAGGCTTGTTCAAGCCTTCATCAAGCAAGACAAACAAGGAAAAACCAAGCAGACTGTGGTTAAACTTAACTGTGCCAGAATCCTGGGATAAGTATTGAAATAAACTGATTCAAACAAATAAACAAAATTGTTGATGACAGTGGGCTAATTATAATCTGAACTATGTATTGTTCTAAATAAGAGCACAGAAGAAATGGAAAAACATTTTTATTAACTATATTTCTTTCTGTGGTGAAAAATATATTGTCTTTTAATGATTTTACATCAGCAGGAGTTACAAACAGAGGCTAAGTCACACTTCAGCCAATGCATTCCTCATAGCAAGTATGGCACAGTCTTCTAGTAACTACAGTAAGAAACCAGCCTTCCTCTCAATTTTCAGTCTTCAAAGATGGGCAAGAATAGTCAATCAATAAGCCTTTATTGGCATACATAAATTTAACAACATAAGTTCAGTATAAATTACAGCAGTAATAATAAGTTAAAAAGTTAACTACTCGGAGCATCTCTGGCTGTGGGCCCTAACCAGCTGGGTTAAGAAAGTTGCCACATTTTCTATCACCACAGAGTCTTCTGATGACAGAATAAACCTCAGTATATCAGTATCTGAACACTGCCTCTTCTTCAAGAGAAGTGGGTCAAGGAGTTTTTTTACGGGAGTGATCATAAAGAGGAGGCAAGAATAGTCTTTTAGTGCTCCAAAGCTGGATGAAACGCAGGGGATTTTGTGGCAGCTATGTAATAAGGCCTAGAGAAGTTTGGATGCACAAGGTCAGATCAGTATCCTCTTCTCCTAGGCTGGAAACAACATAAGGGAGAAATTGGACAGAACATCTATACCTGAGAGCACTTGCAAGTCTTTAACACTTAGAAGCAAACATCCCACTTCTGCCAGAATCATCTGATCTTTTAGGAAAGGCAAGTTTTGTTGATGATGCCTGAAGGCTCTCCAGATACTTCTAAGTAGTGGCATCAAGACACACTCCCTGGTAGCCTTTTCTTTAATAATGCTGGTGTAAAGGATTTGCTCAGGTAAGAAATGTGACAAGCAATGGACAAGTTACCACAACATCTGGCTTAGTCAGAAAAAAAATATGTCTAGCTGAAGTATCAGCAGAACAACTTTATCTTGAACGCTCATGCAAAGTGTGTCCTTATTTTAAAATGGCTATGCATCATTATACAAACAAAATCTTATTTGCTAAATACCACTTTGGTATAACGTGCACTACATAACCCTTGATCAGGAGGGATCACACATTAAAGAGGAAGTGGTCCTCAAGGAGAACCAGAGAAGGGAACAACATGGGCTATGAAGAAACATGTACAAGAGGCCAGAAAATATTATTACAGAGTTTTGAGTAAGGAAAAAGTTTTCTATATAAAGATTCAGGCACCACTTCCTTTGCATCAAGACCATATTTAGCCAACCTTTTCATTATCCCTACAACTGTTAAGCCAGTAACGAAATCAAAACCTGAGCATATTACAATATTCTTGATATATGAACCTGGGTTGATAATCTTAGAGAATCACTCATTTATGCAAAGTCCTTAATGGATAAAGATCTTATTACCTCCAACTTCCAAGCAGTATTCTCCAATCTTTCTCTGTCAATTAAACTGACTGAACACTAGCTTTATTCATGCATACCCACTGTTAACTAAAAGCATGCCTATTTGCATGATCTCTGAAATGCACTGCAGCAGGAAAGGCTTAGCAGCATCTTTGTACTGTTCATTCATTTCACAGATGTTGATTCATGTTTGATGATTCCCACATGTTGTATCACTAGGCTATGAGCAATGGCAAGCAAACAGCACAATGCATTAGGTAGGACTATGCTTGAATTTAATGGCAAAAGGAATCCAGAGAGGGCCTGCAAAACCCAAACATTACCACAGTACACTCTTTCACCAAAAAGGCAATACATCTCTTAAAATAATTGTTATCCAACTATATACATAATCCTCAAAATGGCCTTCTTCCTTATTACAGTGAAACTACAATGAATAGATTTCTGCTGAAAAAGCACTATAAGCATTGCTTCCTCTATATTATACAAGTAGATGTTACTAGAAATCAACAAAAATGCTAGTCTTTTAAGACCTCAAAATCTTGTTTTGTACTATACCACAAACCAGTTAAGCCTCCAATGGCCAACTATCCTGGAAGATCAACTGAAATTAAAGGGATCAACTTCCAAACAAATGCCTGCACAATTGTCTTTTGTCTTAAAGCACAGCGAATCAAAAGTTAAGACACTGACATTAAGTCAGCAATATATGAGAAAGACAATGATCCTGGAAAACAGAAATTTAAATTGAGTTTTGCAGCAAAAAATATAAACCTCTGGAGTTGAGCATATCTATTGAAATGGATGCAGATTACCATTATGCCCATTTAAGATACACCCCTTAATCTTTCACTGAATACAATTCTAAATTACTTCTGCTGATCGTTTCCGGTGTCTCCAGTTTTGCTAGAATCATAAAGATAGATCTTGAACAGCAGCACAGAGAAGCAGCACACTTTTATGCCATAAATCACAGTCACATAACAGGACACATTAAGGCTCTGAACTGATTCTTAGATAGCCTATAAATATGTTACAAAATTAAACAACGTACATTCTTAAACAAATTACTAAAAGCAGTATATTACACATTTCTTGAGGCACAAAACAGAGCAACTTACATTTGAAGCATGACTTCATTCAAGAATACTCCATCCACAAGCGCAACATATTCTTCCAAGTGGGTTGCATTTCTTCCAGCTAAGGGTCCAAACGTCTTAACCTAGAACACAATTATCACCACTGTGACACTGACTTGGTCTCAAACCTGCAATACATTCTATAGAGTGATAGTGGCCAATGTATCAATGCTTACCCAGGTAACAAGGGGACTGGATATGAAGGCCTCTAACAGAGGTGTGAATATCTCGTTGTCCATTTTTGTTGCAGAGCTTTAAAAACCCAGATGCATGTATTTTTTTTTAAAAAAAAAGACGGCGTAACGAGGCTTCTTCAGCTGCGGCAATTCCGTTAAAATATAAGAAGAGTATATCCCAGATGGTTTCCCAATAAAATTCAAAAAGGAATCAGGGCTACAGCGACAACCGACACTTCGTGACCCACCTCGTCCAAAAAGGGAGCGATCGCGAGCCCCGCGACGTTCATTTTCTGCTTCAGCCCCCGCAACCCCACCCCTCCCAATGCCTCTCACAGACTCCTTCTTCCTCCTCTCTCTGAGCAGAAGAGGAAGAGGAAGAGGAAGGAGAGGAGGGGAAAGGAGCGATCCTACATCAGCCACACAAGCCTCTCTTCCTCTCCCTCCTCACCCACGGCGAACTTCCCGTCTGCAGCAGCCAGTCACACTACCAGCCAGCAAGGCAAGCGTGCACACACACGCTGGCGAGGGAGCCGCAGACCCCGAGAAACGCTTCCCGAGCTAATCTTATCCCCCCACCACGGAAAAGCGCGAACGTGACACGGAAAGCAGAACCCGCATTCTCCCCTTCCCCACCCCTTTCCTTCCAACAAGTCGTGCTTTTGCCCCCCTCCCCAGGCGAGCTCAGGGGAGAGAGGTCGCTCTTTCGCCTTCCCAATCTAGCCTGATTCCCATCCACCAAGACACACACACAGACACACACACACCCTGCAACTGACACGCTCTGCAAACAAGATCAGCCCTGGCTCTTCTTCCTCCACCCCCACCCAGGATTAAAGAGGAAAAAGGGGGCAGGGGGAGACAAGCTCTCCCGAAGACACCCTTCTTCTTCTTCTTAAGCCCTCCACCCAAAAAACAATGATGATGATGATGGGGATGCTGTCCAGAGAGGCTTTAGCCAGGCAGGCACTCCAGCCGCCCCCCCGCCCCCCAAGGAAAGAAAGAAAGAAAAGAAGGAAGGGCCCCACCCCCACCCTACCCACCCCTTTTCTCGGCGGGTCCTCACAGGTCGCCCTTCATCTCGACGCGGCACACACACACACAATCACAAACACACACACACACAAGATCCCCGCTTCTGTGAGCAGGCTCGTCCGTGAGGGCGCCTCTCCCTGAAGCTGTCTCCTTTTCCCGGGGAGTAAAAAAAGAGAGGGCGACTCTCTCAGCCTTCCCCCCCACCCTCCCTCCTTCCCTTCCTTCTCTACCCGAAGTCAGTCGAGCTTCCTCTACTCGCCCCTCCCTGCCTGCCTCTTGCCTGCCCTTAATTTCTGGCTTCCTCTCGGCTGCCTCGCTTTCTTATTTTTCCCTCCCTTCGGCTTCCTAGCTCAGGGGCAGCCACTCCCCAAAGATTCCCTTTCCCCCGTGCTCGCCTTTTTTTTTCCTTTTACCCTTTTTTTCCCCCCCGCCCCCCCCCCACACACACACACCCCTCCGTCCCCTGGCTCCGGCTCCGTCGTTCTCCTCCACCTCAGCCCAGCCACACGCTGAAAGGAACTACATTTCCCCCATCTCCTCCCAGTCCCCCCTCGGCAGGCAGGCGGGCACGCGCACACACTCGGGCCACCGTCTCCCTCTCAACTAACGGCCGGCGAGCCGGGGTTTCAATCGAGCCGCATCGCGCGCGCTCGCGCACGCGCTCGCCGGCGCGCGTGCCGCTCCCTCCCGCCCTTTGCGCTCTCTTTTTTCCCCTTCTAACGGGGAAAGCGGTCGAAATCACTCCGCAGCTTAGAAGGCAGGAGCGCGAAAGAACCGGGATTTTTTTCTCTCCGCCCGCCCCCCCCCCCACCGGCTCTTCCACAGCCAACCTCTCATCTCCCTTCTCTTCCCATCGCGCGGTTGCGACTATGATCCCTCCGCCGATTATGGTGGAGAGGCATTAAGGAAAAGGGAGGAATGGTTGGGTTGTTTGCGGAGGGGGTGAGGGTGAGGGTTGGGGGAGAAAACCGCTGCATGGCGCGCGGGCGCGAGCGAGCGCGCGCGCCAAGTAGCCGGCCGCCGCTGCAGTAACGGGCGGCGGGAGCGAGCCAAGGAAAAGTGGGGAGTGGGGACGAGGGAGGAAAAGACCGAGGGGCGAGTTTCTTCTGAGGGGGGGAAACGCGCTCCAGGGTGAACTAAATAATAACAGAAATAGAAATAATAAAAATGATTTATTGAAAAGGATGACGGGTGCCGGTTTTCCCACCAATGTCCACCAAATAGGATGCCTGTCAGCCTGTGGTTTAGTTTATTTTTATTTATTTTTTGAGAAGTTCTGAGGCGAGGTTTCCTATTAATTCAATCCTCCCTCGCCTTCTTCGCGTGTCCAAGGCGGGCGCGTGTGAACGAGTCCCACTGACACGAGGTGGGGCTTGCTATATAGGTGAGGTGAAAAAAAGGGGGGGCTTGGTTAATTCTGAGGGGGGAAACCCAACAGGCAGAACGGGGGAGGATTTTTATTTCCACACACACACACACACACACACACACACACACACCATGTTGGGGAGACGACCGCCTCCTGCTCCCCTTGCACCTGAACCCTCCTTGGGAAGGACATGAGGAAGGCTCTGGGAAGGTCCAGCCCCAAAAAGCTGCTCCTCCTGACTCCACTGCACGGTCTTGCGCGCTTCAGCGCAAATCCAAAGGATGGGTGTGTATGTGTGTCTCCATCAAGGTTAAAAGCATGCCTGTGCATGCAGGAGGGCCAAGGTGAAAGAGGCACGTGCAGCAATGCAGAGGAGAGCGGCCTCAATCCCTAGCTAGCAGCTCCCAATAATGAATGCTGCTGCTGAGGTTTAAGGGGAAAAATAGGCTGGGTTTGGGACACAGTCCTTGACTCACACACACACACACCCAGTGTTGGCTGCTTAAAGGAGGAACAAAAGGGCCAGAATAGTAGTCGATCAACTTGTGTGGCAGTAGCTTTCAAGGAGTTTGAGTCCTCTTCATCAGACAAATGACACATCCTTGGCTGACCCAGCCAGTATCTTTATGGAGGTGGGTGGGAGGGAGGGAGGTGATCCGAAAGGTGCAACAGAGGACATTTTTGTCACAGCTCATGTGTTTCATGCAGGATAGACTACTTGATGGGAGAGGATGGCAAAAGGTGTGTCCTGAGTTTTTAAGACTGTAAAGGGAGTTTTCACAAATACATAGATGTGTGTATGAACAGGTTTTTAGTCCCAATGGTTATATCTAGAGCAAAGGATGGATCCGGTCTATGGAGTTTTTGGAGGCTTCTGAGAGCTAAGTTTCCAGACTAGATGCACCTGTTGGTCTGATTCAGCTGGGTTCCCCTGTTCTATATGTGTATCTTTGCCTCCTCACAAATATGTGATTTCCTTTTGATTTTATTGGAGAAAAATAGTGGTAGAATACCTTTCAGGATCTGTTACAGTGAAAGCTGTGTTTTCCTGTACCACATGAACCTCCACAGAGATGGGATAGTAAACCAGGACTTTGTCACCTACCAGGCACTTAAAAGATGTCAGGCTGGAATCTGCACAATTTGCCCATTCTAATTTATGTCTGCATATGCAAATAAAGAATAATTAGCAGGATCCACTTAAGTTTAACAAAAGGCAAAACCAGCCAATTAATTGCTCATTCAGATAACCTCATATCAAATAAATTCTGGCTAATTTGCATCCTGGTCCAGATGATTCCAAATCAGTAGTCTCCCTGTAATTACAGTTAATTTGCAGTGGTGTAAAATGCAAATAAGGGCCCTTTTTGTCTTCATACACATCAACCAAAGTCAAATTCAAAAAACTGACAGGGTCTAACTAATCAAAAAGTAAGCCAGGGACAAATCAGCCTAATTAATTTTCAAATTCACACTCAAATCCTGCTTTAAAATGTAGGCAAATTTTCTCATTTAAATAAACCATTGCATTCAAAATAAAATATATAGGAATGGGTTCAAAATTACAAACTAATGTGGATGGGAAAGGTCAAAGGGTTATTGAGGGGAAGAATAGAAAGCAAAGGAGAGGAGATAAAATCTATTAGTGTATATGTCGGAGGCATGGCCATTTTGTGGGGTCTCCTGAGACTCTGCCCCTGCTGACTGGTGAAGCAGCAGCAGCAGCAACAAATTTTCTTTCTTGTTCAAATAAGTGTGCATGCTCTTCATGCATTTTATTCACACACACCCAAAACAGTATGTGAAATAATGTTCCTCTAAGTATCGGGGAAACATTCTGCTTGTAAACAATGTGCATCTTGGTTTATAGTAGAAAAACCCAGTTATAACTGGAAACAAGTCACATTGGAGTTTAAAGAGGAAACCATTGATATTGCCATCATAGCAAGTGGAACTGGCAAGGCACTATTGGAAGCGATTGTTTCCCCCCCCTAGTTTAATTGCCATGAAGGAGGTAGTTTGAAGTGCCACAGCTTTCAGGGAAGGAAGGTTATTTCTTCAGGTCCTGTGATCTGGAAACCTACCCTATCCTCACCCTGCCACACACATGTTATTTCTGGAAGAAAAAAATAGCACTTCCCCTTCTAGCTGTAATCTCTTTTGAAAATTATCTTGTACCAATGGCATCACTGAACTCTTTGGGCTGGAAAGAATAAATGTGGAGTCCTGGAAAATTCAAGGTGCAGTGCCCCTAATGCTATAAGGACCAGAACTTTATTGGCTAAGCTAAGTGATGAGATGTTGGGTTGCATCTTGGTTGCACAATTGGGCACATGAACAAGTTATCCTGACATCTCATGAATTAGCTATGGCAACTTATGCAGACCTTATGCAAACACAAGTTTCTGGCCGATAATTCTCATAAATGTTCCATATGACTGGCTGTTAATGAGTTTTTCAGGCTGTTTGGTTGTGTTCGGGAAGCTTTTCTTCCTGACATTTCGCCAATCTCTGTAGCCAGCATCTTCAGTGGCCAAGGATCTCAGGAGAGCAAAGCCTGGCTCCCAGTACTGAAAACTACAGCCTGCAAAAGATCAACAATCCCCACCCAGCCACAAGCACCAGTGCTCGCTTCACACAACTAACAACAGCTAACAACACCCATCAACCACAGAGACAGATCAATCCTCCCTACAGTGAAACTCTTAATCCCTCCATATCACATCAACACCTATTCTCCTGAATAGGACAAGTTCCCCCTTTCCCACAACTATAAAAAAAACAATCACACTCTCTACCCCAGAGCACAGAGAGAACTCCTAGCTCCCTGACTGACTGCCCTCTGAAGATGCCGGCCACATAAACTGGTGAAATGTCAGGAAAAAAAACTTCCATAACACAGCCAAGCAGCCCAAAACACCCACAATAGCCATCAGATCCCGGCCGTGAAAGCCTTCAAGAATACAGTGCCATGTGACTCTTTGTCTTTGCGGCAAAGGATGCAAAGATTGTTGTGATGCTGTTCATCACAAGGCCTGTGTGTTTCTTCTTTTAAATCATTAAAAACTAAATGAAATGAAGCCTGAAACGAAACAAATCACCATTTTTTCAGTTCGTGCCCATCTCTTTCCATTTCTCCTAACCTTATGATAAACGTTCCAGTAGGCTAGGATCATCTTTATTTGTGTCAGAAACACTAACAAATTATATTGAGATATTCTATACCAAATAGGGCTAGCCTGGGATGCATGTTTTAATCTATTCTATACCAAACAGAGCTAGCCTAGGGTGAAACAGCATGATAAAAATCTCACACTAAAACTGTTCTGAGCACTGACCCTGAAACACTTAAGCAATTAGATATCCTTTTGTGTAGCAAAATCTGATTAAATTAATGTATACAGATCCAGTGGCAAATTCAGTAGAAACAACACTAAAACAGCTTACAATGGTCATGGGAATCACTCCTAGTATGGTGCACCAGACATTTTCTGGGAACAAGCATAAACATTTGTGTGTAAAAGAAATGTTGAACTCAATGATCCATAGCATTCTTTCTAACTCTGCAGTTCTAAGATTATTATTAAATTGCTGTGTGTGAGCCATGTCTAATTCAATAACTTCTGGTTATCATTTCCTTGCTTGAGCTTGAGTTCCTCCCACTCCTGTATACATAACTAAAGCCATCTATCATGTTGATAGTAACATGTGTGTTTGAAGCATTGTATTCATGACCGGATGCTACTAACTGACTACTGATACATTTCTGATCTTAATACAGTACAGGTCGTATGTGAGAGCTGTGGAAACACGCTGCCAAATACCAAATTTATTATATTACTGTATGTGTGCATTTCATTTATGTTTTTCTGCATGGAATTCAAAGCAATATATCTAGGATTTCCATACAGTCTTCAGTCCATCTGTTGACTAGACCCAGCATTGTGTAGTTTCTGCAGGATTGCTATGTATGTCAAATTTAGACCATGAAACTATTGGCATGTTTCTGCCACACTCTGTAATAATTTCCATGCTACTGTAACATCAGATTTGACACTCATTACATTTTAAATGCCAGATATCATGTGTAAATGCTGGGCAAATCTCATAAACAGTTGTGAATGCTCCAGAAGAAAAATATCCCAATTGTCTGAATATACCAAATATGCCAAAGCAAACACCGAAGATCTTTGATACAAAGGGGAGCTTTGTTTCTGAGCTAACTGTAACTTGGAGGATCCAGATTTTGCCAAGAAAAGAGCAAAAGAAGAAATAGTTTCTTTCTCCACCTGTTGTGATACTGACAAATTTGGAGGTCCTTCTTCCTGCATTTTTAAATACTGCATTTTAAATACTGCATTTTTAAAATTTCTTCCTGTGTTTTTTAAATACATGGTTGCTAACAATCCAGTTTGTTCACAACTAGTTTAGCCCTGAGTTCCCAGCACATCCACAATGTTCCACCCCAGTCTACCTGCATGTGATTGCTATCTAGAATTAGTAGCATTCCCATGTTACAGTAAAAAGTAATGCAGATTCAGTTATCACTGCAACACAGGCATTTTATTTACTAGCATTCCTGCCAGATACCATATTTTTGCATTAAAATGCAGAGGAGAAAACAAGTTACTGCATAAAGGTAAATGGAATTTGCCTTTCACGAATTCACCGTCACTTCATTTGCCTACATGGTTGGAATTCTTAAACTCCTCAACACTGCATTAACCTTGGGATTTACATGTACTTAATAGTCACGAGTGCTTGTATTCTGTTTTTACAAAATCTCACAGGAGACAAGAGATCAAATTTCTTTTCTTCGTATAGGATAGGAATATAACTCAAACAGGTTGTTTTCTCCTCCATAGTTTTCCCCCCAAGGTTCAGTGTAGCTTTCCGATTGGTGAATAGGAACTAATGAACTAGTAATGATTAGAGATCTCTGAAAGGCAGTGTCTAAAAAAAATTCAAGTATGGCAAAATACTTAAACAGATTATGTTTTAACCCAAATATCTGGATGATGTAAACATCCTAATTCTTCAAGATTAAAAAGGGGAGGGGGGAGGAATCCTCTCCACTGACTTCTGCTCCTCAAGAACAAATACATTTCCTCATGAAAAAAGGGAAAAAATATACATTACAGGTTGTAGAAGTCCAGCCCTGCAAAGTAAGATTTATTTTATGGAGAGCTAATAGTATGACTTAACTCAGATTTGGGTTAATAGGACTATCTATAGTTGATAGATTTCTTTGGCAGAGTAAAACTGTTTTTTTTTTAAAGTCTTAATCAACTATAGTTCCTACCAGCCAGAAAAATTCCTTGGCAAAAATAATCTCTTGGAAGTTCCAGATGAAATAAGTGGTAGAGGTAGGAGCACAAATGAGATGGGAGCACAAGTAAGGTTTAGTTGTGCTGGGCTAGAGTAAAGCTTTAGAGACCTATGAGTCAAATATCTTCCAGTAATCTTCTTGCTCCTAATAATTACAAAGGAATGTTTGTAACAGCATGAATAAGCAGCTTCTAAGCCTTTTGTGTCTGCCAATAGATACAGTATATAACTGTTTCTGCAAATACTATAGAATGAGTTTCAAAAAGAAACAATAATTTTAACACACATCATTTCCTGTTTTTTTTTTTAATTATTAACTAGGGAGTTTGCTGTTCAGAATATCTAAACCAATGGCAAGGAGTCACTGAAGAAATTAGTTCAGTAGGGCTTCCATCATTTCATTCTTCCATCTACCTAAGCCTGGACCTGTTCACACAATTACATTTCTAGATACCATGGTGTAACTACATATGGGACATGCAGTATCAGCATTGTATTATTCTTGTGACTCACGAACTACAATGCATACTTACATGCTTCCTTCATTTACCCAGAACATACAACCAACCTCATTTCCTACAGTCAAGCAGATCTTACTGATTAGCCAGGTGTATACAGAGGGATGTTCTTCAACTACCCGAGTTCCAGGTGGTTTAGGAATTTTTATAAGTTATCATTGATACCTTGAATTCAGAAAACATATTTGCAGCCAGTGCATTTCTTTCAGAACTGGTACATGTTATCTAAAAGGTGTTCCAACCAGCAGTCTAGCTGCCACATACTATACTCAGTGCAGCAACCATGTCATCTTTAAGGGCAGCTCCATGTAAAGTGTGTTTGGGGATAAATTAGGAAGGCAGAATTCAAAATGAGCCAAGGATACTGCAGGATTCTGGCTTATTGTTGCATACAAACATGGTTATTGCTTTATTGGAGGGCTTGGGATGAAAAGATCGATCCAATTCTAGATTGGTAATTGGCTGAAAGACAGGGTATGTTATATGCAGGACTGATCAAGAAGAGATGGGTCGCTAAAGGAGTTTATTTATTTATTTATTTATTTATTTATTGTATTTATATCCCGCTTATATAATATATACTCTAAGCGGCTTACAAAAGGCTGCAAGAGCCAGCAAATTACAATAAAAGATCAAACGAATAAGACCAGTAAAGCACCCTAAACACAGATAAAACCAATAGCACCTCAACTAGGGATAAAAGAGAGCACAGGATTCGATGGCGGGGGGAAAGAGCGAAAGGAAAAAAAAAAAAAAAGACAGTTAAGCACCGCCAAAGGCCTCCCGAAAAAGATGGGTTTTCAGCGCCTTTCGGAAGGCCAGCAGGGACTCTGCAGAGCGCACTTCAGTGGGGATGGAGTTCCAAAGGCTGGGGGCCGCCACAGAGAAGGCCCGGGTCCGAGTGCTCGTCCTCCGGGCTTCCCGAGGAGTGGCGACCCGAAGCAAGTGCGCTCGCGCCTGCCGAACGGGACGGGCCGAGGTTGACCGCTGAGCGATACGCTCTGCCAGGTAGTCCGGTCCCAAGCCATGGAGGGTTTTATAAACTAAAACCAGGACCTTGAATCTAATCCGGGCCGCAACGGGCAACCAGTGCAGGCGGGCCAGGACTGGGGTGATGTGGTCGTAGCGACGCACACCAGCCACCAGCCTGGCCGCTGCGTTCTGTACCCGCTGCAGGCGCCGGAGAAGATTCAAGGGCAACCCCATGTAGAGGGCGTTGCAGTAGTCCAGCCTCGAGATCACCAGTGCTTGGACCACTGTTCTCAAGGAGTTCGCGTCGAGGTATGGGCGGATCTGGGCGATCCGACGGAGATGGTAATAGGCGGACCTGGTCACCGACGCCACCTGGTACTCCATGGCAAGCGCCGGGTCCAGGAACACACCCAGATTCCGCACCCTCTCCGCGAGCTGGAGGGAGACTCCCCCCAGACAGGGGAGAGGGCCACCGTACCCCGACGGCGAGCTCCCGAAGAACATAACCTCCGTCTTCTCGGGGTTGAGCTTAAGCCTGTTCGCCCCGGTCCAAGCCAGCACGGCCTCCAGGCACCCGTCGAGGACTTCCACAGCTTCCACAGCAGAGGTGTTAAAGGAGAGATAGAGCTGCGTGTCATCAGCGTACTGTTGACAGCAGACTCCAAAACTCCTGATGACCCCCGCCAACGGCCTTACGTAGATGTTAAACAGCATGGGGGACAGAGACGACCCCTGCGGAACCCCGCAAGGGAGGATCCAAGGGGCCGATAACTCCCCCCCATGCTGCACGTACTGTGGCCGACCCTCCAGGAAGGAATGGAGCCAACTGCGAGCAGTGCCTCCAATTCCAACCTCAGAGAGCCGGTCCAACAGGATACCGTGGTCGACGGTATCAAAGGCCGCTGACAGATCCAGGAGGACCAACAGGGAGGAGCAACCCCTGTCGGCCGCCCTGAGAAGGTCATCTTGCAGGGCGACCAAAGCTGTTTCGGTACCCCGGCGGGGCCTGAACCCGGACTGGCAAGGATCGAGGCACTGCCGATCCTCCAGGTATGACTGCAGCCGGACCGCCGCCACCCTCTCGAGCACCTTGCCCATGAACGGGACGTTGGCGATAGGACGATAATTTGATAAATCGTCCACTGCCAGGCCAGGTTTTTTCAGAATGGGCTTTACCACCGTCTCCTTCAGACGAGAGGGAAAGACCCCCTCGCTGAAGGAGGCGGTGGCGATGGCAGAAGCCCATTCGGCCATAGTCCCTTTGGCAGCTCTAATTAGCCAGGCAGGGCAAGGGTCGAAAGGAGTGGCAGCAGGCCGGCAATGCGCCATAGCCTTGGAGACCTCGACAGCGGAAACAGGCCCAAGCGCATCCAACCGAGGCGACGAAGGCGGACCAGCAACTGGGGATGGCGGGGCAGGACCACTGCAACCGGAGTCAAAGCCGGCACGGATGGCCTCAATTTTAGTTCGAAAAAAGGCTGCAAATTGCTCGCTACTGAACTCAGTAGGAGGAGGCCTAGCCAGACTAGGATTGCTGAGGTCCCGAACCACCCGGAAGAGCTCCGCCTGGCGGTTCGAGGCCTCAGCAATTCTCAGGGAGGTGAAAGATGTTCTGGCCTCCCTTATCGCGGTGATATAGCGACTAGACTGGGCGTCAACAGCAGCCTTGCTCAACGCCGTGCGGTTTTTCCTCCAGCTGCGCTCTAACCTCCTCCTAACCTGCTTCATTGCCCTAAGCTCCCCCGTGAACCAAGGGGAGGGCCGGGCTCGGCAGCGGAGGAGGCGCTTGGGGGCGATCCGGTCTATGGTGTGGACAGCTGTTTCATGCCAAAGATTAGCCACACCCTCGGCCGGAACGTCAGTCATTCCACTAGGTAAACCCCCGAAGAGCTCGCCAAACCGCTGAGGGTCCATGAGCCTCCGGGGGCGGGCCAAAACAGAGGGCCGATGGTCCCCGCGGGGAGGGGCCGGTATCGCCAGGGAGAATGAGAGCAGGTGATGGTCTGTCCATGACACAGGGAGGGAGACAAGGTCCCCCACCTCCAGACACGAATCCCCCGACATGGAGGTAAACACCAGATCCAGGGTGTGACCCGATCTGTGGGTGGGGCATAAAACATGCTGGGACAGACCCATGGAAGCCATGGATTCCATGAACTCCAGAGCTGCACCAGAAAGTTCACCATCCGCATGCACGTTGAGATCTCCCGCAACCAGTAGGCGCGGGGATCTCAACAGGGCAGCGGCGATGAACTCTGTGAGCTCCAGAAGGGATTGTGCAGGGTTGCGGGGAGCTCGGTAGCCCAGCACAATGCCAAATCTGTCCCGCTGTCCCACCAGCAGATGAAGTACTTCTAACCCCTGGCTAACCAATGCCGAGGCCCTGCTAACGCGTAAAGAGTCCCTGTAAACGATAGCGGCCCCTCCCCCCTTTTGACCACCCAACCTTCCCACTCCCTCTACCAGGTACCCGGGCGGACAGAGGAGAGAGAGAGAGCCCCCCCCCCTCCGTGCCCACCCAGGTCTCGGTGATGAATGCCAGGTCGGGCTTCTCATCTATGATGGTATCGAAGATGATTGGAATCTTATTATGAACCGACCTGGCATTCATCAGGATACAGGCAAGGTTGGGGGCACTAGTGGAATGACTCCCGGGCACGTGGCAGAGAGCCGAGGGGTCAGAACAAGGGACAGACACGAGTTGTCTGACCCCAGTTCTTCTAGTCTGACGCACCCAACGGCTACGAGCGTACCGCCCACGGCCCATCACCGTTGGTATGTGAGCCCCTGCGTTCATGGCGAAAGAAACAAAAAAGAGGGAAAGGGGAAAAAGAAAGGAGAAAAAGCAAAAAGAAGAAGAAAAAAAAAACCTACAATAAATAAATGACAACAACAACACTATAAAGATAAAAATAACAATAGTGATAACAATGAGAAATATGCAATTAACAAGGAAAACAATAATTCAACAAACAAAATAAAATAAAATGAAAAATTAGGTGACATGTCTTAAAATTTAAGTTCAGTGGTCATCCTTGCTCTCATACCCATCTTATATTGTGCTCTGTTATAGTATATGTATATTAGCCTGACAGTATAAACAAGTAGTACCAATTTATGAATCAATTTAATTGCCTAGAAGTAATGGAAAATGACCTTAAAACTATGCAAACACCCTTTTCATGTTTCCATGAACATAAAGATAAGAAACGAACAGCTACCTCTCATCCTGCATACTGGTCAAGAGGTGTTACCTTCCTTATAAAAACTACATTTTTTTACTCATCGGCTTGACGTGTGTACATTATATTTTTGTACTTCGAGTTCCTTATGTAAATCAGCTATGTAATGAAAACTTAAATACTTCATTATTGCCCGCCAAAAGTGAGATTGTGTTCCAGACTTATACAGGTAGACATTTCTTCTGAGTTTGTCTGCCATCATCAATACTTTAAAGTTAGCTTTGGCAGATGTAAAACCCTGTGATGTCACTATGGAAAAAGTCTGCTGATCTCATCAGAAAAACAGAAAGAGGCTGTTTTTCTCTTCCCTGATGTTTCTCCAGCAAAATCACCACTGACATATGTTCCAGGGAAATGTTAATGTTCCTGCGGTTCAAGGGTATTGATAGTCCAGCAGGACTGTATATAATCCTAGACTAAAGTTAAAATACACTCCCTCTTTCTTGAAAATTTCTCCCTGTTGAAATTATCAGGCTTTAGAAAGGCTAGAAGTGGTGAAATTTTTAAAGAACGGGGCCATTTCTATCCTTCCATGTGAGAAGTTTGTGCAAATTGTCTTTTTCAGTTTTTACTTGTAGGTTTTCCACAAAAATAAGGAAGCTAAGAAAAACCACAGGCTCCCCTTTTGTAGCAAACACCAGCAGACAGATCAGGGTGGAACTGCAGCTAATTACTTATCCACCTATAACACAGAATGTAGTACATAGTGCTGTGGGGTACAGGAGTCTGGCCGAAGCTATAGGGAGGGATTAAAGATAAACAGGAAACAGAGGCTTGGCTGGATTTTTGCAACGGGGAAATTAAGAGTAATGAATGTGAGGAGGTAGGGATAAATCTGTTGATGAACCCTCCAGACTTGGAGGATTTTGTTTGGTCATTTGCTAGCAAGGATTTTATTTATCAATTGACTAAAATGTTTGTGTCCCACACTTCTTATTTCGAGGTATGTTAAAAGATCCTTTAAGGATAGGAAATTAAAATGATTACTCACCAAACTAAATTCAGATATCAACCAAAGGAAAAAAACTGAGCAGAATTACTGTTCCTGCGAAGTGTTTCATATTACTGTATATTGTTTTGGTATTTGAAGCTTTATAAAACTATATACAGTATAACACATGAAATACTAGTCTTTCCCTGCACCCCAGACTACAATTATATTGCTTACAGCAATACAGAATATAACAATACAAATTATATAGGTGCTCCCTCTATTGTCCAAATATAATTTATAATTAATAAATCAAAAAAACTGATGTGCATGGCAGCAATGAGAAAAGTAAAATATGAACTTTGTGCCTTGATATCTGTATTGAATTTCCACTTCGAATAAGAAATAAATTGACTCCAATAGCTGTCAACAATTTTTGTATACTGTCTCCCATCACTTAAGTGCACATTAAGTGTACAGAGGTAAATACCAAATTATTCATAAACAATACAATAAAGGGAAGACTCTCCATTTGACAGATTTTTTGAGGGGGGAGGGGCTGCTGTTGCTGTTACATAGGTACCATACTTTAGGTACCACTTTTGGTAAATGCTGCAGTACTTCTAGATATTATTGTCTGAGAACAACATTTCTTGTTTTATGAGGTCAGCTCTCCTTCTCAAGAAATGTGTTTTGTGCATGGGAATAATCACTTATTTAGAAAGTCCTATGAAGTATGATTCCAGAGAAATTACAGTGGAGTTCAGTGGCTTTCACCTCGACATTGCAGCTTTCCATATTAGCATTCCCTGAGGTACAGAGCTGTTAGGTGTAGGGAAGGAGCAGACCCACAAGTCTGATGTGAATGCCAGGTAGCAAAAGATAATAGAGGGCAACTGAGGGTTGTGCTTGGACATAGGCATTACAAGAACCATCAAATATTGGGGTCTAATTAATTGATTGATTAACTGTGTGCTCTTTGGTCTGTTCTAGCCTGTGCCATCCTTAAATTGGGCTTTCTAGGTGTAAAGTGTTCAGAAGTGCTTTGCCAATCTCTTTTTGATGATTCCCCAAAACTGCACAGATAGCGTGGCATGTAACTCTACCTCTGCCACATATTATCCAAATGTCACCAAATTGTTATTTTCCACTGTTGCTATGCCAATAAAGGTATATTGATTGATTGATTGATTGATTGATTGATTGATTGATTGATGTAAACCAGCTCTGCTTCTGGAAGAGCTAGTGGGAATCTGAACTCCTAACCCTGGGCTCTGCAGTAAGCCCTCCAACCCACTGAGCTGCACAGATACCAATAAGTCTGTACTTAACTTCCTTGACAATGGATTATCACCACACATTCATGGTATTGATTGGTTGTGGAATGCACTGCTACATTCAATCCCAACTGTTAGTCCCCAGATGTTCTTGGACTTCTGTTTCCAGAATTCCTGGCCAGCACAGCTAATGGTAAATGCTTTGGGGAGCTTTAGATTAATGGCATTTTGTCTGTGACAAAGCGCAATTCCACATCAGTGTGTTGAAGCTTCTCACCATCTTCAAAGCAGTGAAAGCCCTTGAGATTTTTAAAAGGAAAAGGGATCCAAGTAGCTACAGACAACACTGGCACCACATTTCGCGTAAATAAACAGGATGATATACAACATTTACAGCTCCGTTGGCATGGCATGGCCTGTTGGAAATGGTGCGTTAAAATTACAGTTTTCTAGTACAAAGTTTCATTTGTTTGTTAAATTGCTGCTTGCAATTTTAGAAAAAGAGTTACATAGAATATAATATCTACTGAAACTCTGGAATAAAAATTGATTCTAGAAACGTACAGGTACAATTTAAGTGAGTGAACTGCAATACAAAGATTTTTCATCTCTAGATGTATCACTGAACCATGTAAGAATATATTTTTTTAATTTCTGTCACTGGTTGAAATCTTGTGTAAATTTATGTCACATAAAGCAGATGACATAATCATACAGCAACAGAGATGTTTAATTTAAATAAATTGAAAGCTTCTTATCCAGGCCCATTCAGATTTCAAGGCTCCCTGGGTGCTCTAGCACTATGGGGGTGGTATCTAGGTTGAAACATCAGCTGTAGCAGCAGCAGCAGCAACAACAACAACAACAATACAGTAGCAGCCCTGTATCCGCTCATTTGCCACCTGTGGTTTCAGTTTTCCGCAGATGGTGAGTGGCAGTGCAAGGGGCCTGGGCTGCTGTGGTGCAGTGGCCCAGGCAGTATAATGGCAGCAGCGGCAGCTGAGGCCACGTGACCCAGGAATGTGCATCTGGGACATCAGTGGTGGTGGTGGCGGCGGCGGCAGTGGAGGCTGCACGGTCCAGGAGCTCCTGCCTGCCCGCCCACCCAGAAGCTTGGCAGCGGTGATGGCAGAGGAGGCAGTCACACGGCCTAGGAGCACCTGCCTGCCCACAAGATCAATGGTGGTGGCGGCGGAGGTGGAGTCAGCTGTGCAGCCTGGGAGAGCCCCCCCACATACACGGTCAGTGGAGGTGGAGATGGAGGTAGTGCAGCACCATGGCATGGTTCCCCAGGATGCTGATGGGCTCTCCCACTGCTTTCACACTTGGCACCCTCAGATAAGAGTGTTCACTGTTATCTGCGGATTTCATTATCTGTGAGGTGGCCGGGAACCAATCCCCCACAGATACGGGGGTCCTACTGTAATGGACAAGCGCAAATGACAAATTGCACTGGGGTTCAGTCCCAGGTAGCCAGCTCATGGTGGACTCAGCCTTCCATCCTTCCGAGGTCGGTAAAATGGGGGGGGGCAATGTGTAGCCTGCATTACTGTAATTAAATCTGTAAACCGCCCAGAGACTACTTGAAGTGGTGTGGGACAGTATATAAGCAGAACACTTTGCTTTTTGCTTTTTGCTTTTTGCTTTTGCTAATTAGGCAACCCGACTAAACCCAAAATTTCAGAGCTACCATTTGAAAGGCAGGCTGAAAAAGCATTCGGACTGGTATCACAGTCTTCCCTACCATAGCATGTACAATTTATATTATAAGAATCACTTTTGAAATTGCATCTATAAATATAAATCACCTTGTCAATCTACGGTATTAATGCACATCTCTCTCCTCTTTTTATCTTCTTGGCATGAAGTGACGATTTTATCATTTAGCCCGTTCCCATTTCTAAGTCTCCTCTCTCTGACCCTGCGTCTCCCAATTTCTTTAGTCAAGCAATCTCTGTCTTGCAGCCTCCGTCTACTCATCTGATCTGTTCTGCCCATATCTTCATCTCAATGCATTCGTTCTTTGCAGGCAGGCTATGTGGCTGCCAGCACAATGAAGGGTATAGGAAGTTGAAAATGAGCCCTACATACAACAAAAGTAGACTCAGACTCTGTGCATCAGAGCTTCCTGGGTAAAGCAGATGCTTTTGCTGTCACTTTGGCCCAGATCTTTCAGAAAGGATTGCCTGTGTTTGCGCATTGGGAAATCTATATTGTGACATCCCAAAGAAAAAAACGAATGGGCTACAGTATTGCCAATTGCTGCCTTGGTAACTGCAGATTATTTGCTGCACAGAGACTAACCAAACTAGATTTTTTTTTAAAAAACCCAAGGTATTTGCATCTCTGCATACTCTACTTTTGTCTTTGTAAAATAATATGTTTCCTTATACACTGAACTGTAACTGTGGCATAATACAGCAGTTCCTTTTCAGGAAGAAATATATATTTTATAGTAAGGTAGCTCTGTCAATCTGCTAACTAAAAAGAAAAGCAAAAACATATCTCAATAAGTATTTATTTTGTTGTTCACAGTACTAATGGAACTAGGTGGCATCAACAAATATATCAATACTGTATCTCTTCTCTCAGCAGTTTAATGTAAGTGCCTATGGGTCTAGGTCAGTGGTGGCAAATATTCGGCAATCCAGATGTTATGGGCCACAACTCCCAGAATTCCGAGCTTAGATTGCCAATGACAAATGATTGTGGGAGTTGTGGTATAAAACATCTGGAGTGCCGAAGGTTGGCCACCACTGTTTTTCTGCTGGTTATACATTCGTGGTATAATATAGACTCTAAATCTACACTCGTTTTGAGCTGTAATTTATATTTTCCTTTCTAATATCTTCAGTTGGAGAAAGTAAAACCCCATCTGAACTTGAGGAACATGTTTATGTGCTGTCAAGTTGCTTAACAGCATTCATATGAATCAATGCCCCTCCCCCGCCAACAAAGTCCTATCATTAAAAAGCCCTATGTGGTTCCTGCAAACTGAAGAACACAACTTCCTTTTATCATGTCAAACCATTTCCTGTTTGTTCTTCATCTTTTGTTGGTGTTGTTTTTGCCTTTTCCCAGTACTATAGTTGTTTCTAGTGAGTCTTGTCTTTTTATTACGTGTCCAAGGTATGGTGGCCTCAATTTCATAATGGTTGTTTTTAGCGAGTGTTCATGCTTGATTTGATCTATAACCCACTTATTTGTCTTTCTGGCAATACATGAGAGATGTGAAGCTCTTACCTGTCAAGTTTTCCCTGGTGCCAGCCAGGACGGGAGGAGAGAGCTCTAATACACACATGCATGCACGCACACACATACACACACACAACTTCCTGCCTGGATCACTCAACACACACATGCGCACACATGCTACCACCTGCCCACCCACCCACATGTGCCCACACACACACACAACCCCCCAGAAAGCAAAGAAGAACACCAGGGCATGCAACGCCAGAAGGAAGTGGTGAGGGTGCAGAAGGGTGGGATGGGCTTTTCCATTGCAGCCAGCAGTGCAACGTTGATCGCCTTGCTGCACCTGCCACTTCCTCCCACACTCTGTGCAGGAGATAGGCAGGTGGGGCAAGGCACGAAGAGATTGGAGCTAGGTTGGCACGGCTGCCTTGGAGCCCAGAACAAATGAGGGGTTCCGAGTACACCCTGCTTCAGTTTAAAATAAAATAAAAATAGTCCCTTTTTGGCTTTTTCGCCTTCTATAGAGAGTCAATATATCAGGGTGATCCGTCTTGATGGGTAGATGCAGTTCAGATTTTTAAAATCTGAATGCAGTTCAAAATAAGCGAGACTCTTCTGTGGGGCAGGCACGCAGGCAGACTTACTTGCAAGGCAGAAAGAGACGTTTCACCCAAAGGGACTTGCATTTGGACAAACGGGCTGGGCAACGATCAAGTCCCCATTGCTGGGACTAATGCTTGCCTATGACATTTCCAGGAAAATGACCAATCAGGGACGACAGCGGGAAAGATTACTTAATCCGTGAATATCCTGCCCCAAACTGGACACTTGACAGGTCTGGTGAAGCTCTCCTCTAGCAACATCATACTATGCAGCTTTCACATCCATACATAGTAATCAGGAACACCACAGAACAGTACGGATGATCTTGGCTTTGGTCTCACATAGCATATCCTTAGATTTGATTATCTTTAGTTCCTTCATAGTTACCCTTCCAAGTCTCAGTCTTCTCCTGGTTTCTTGGCTGTTGTCTCTATTATGGTTAATGATTGAGCACAAGTATAGAAAATTCTTAACTACTGTATTTGAATTTCTTCATTGTCAATATTAGAAATAACATATGTAATTTTTCTATAGCCTGGATTCCACCCCTCTTCTTAGAGTTCAGCTGGAGTCTTTGTTTTGCAGGTTCTGTGTTCATCAGTAGTTATTTCAAGTCTTGGTGGCTAATTGTAGGTATTATGGTATCGTCTATATATGTTCATTAATTGAACGGACAGGGAGAAAATAATTAGGTCTTATCCAATACCTTTGCCAATAGTTCGGGATAATAAAATATTGTGGAAATCCCCTTTCTTTTAGAGTTATTCATAGTTTTTCATGAGCCACACAGTCAATGCTCTGCTCTGCTCTGTACAGTGCAGTTTCTTTAGAACGTCCTGAGTATCTGATAGTAGTCAATATATATTTGCAATAATATCGTTGGTGTTTCTTCCTTTTCAGAATCTCTCATTTAACATCTGGTGTTTCTTGCTCCATATACAGTAAAAGTCTTTGTTGCAAAACCTTGAGTATCACTTTGTCTCCATAGGTATTAATGGAATGGTCCTACCATGACTACACTATCTAACATCTTTTGTTTTAGGGATCAAAATGTATGTTGAATGTTTCCAGTAGGCCATTGTTTTATTGTTGATATATTACTATTAAGTTTTTGGTAAGGCAAGGCATTATTGGCATGGCTGTTCTTTGAAAGGCATCGTGTATAATCATAATGGGCAGGGAGACAACCAACAGCATATAATGCCTTGCAGCTCTTATGGAGCTTAGCCCCTCCTAACCATTTCCACATTTGCATGGATTCAGCAGTATGATCAGGACGGAGCATCCATTCTCCACATAGATTAAAAACAGCTCTGAGGACTTTGATTTCTTGGCTAAAGCCTCCAGAAACCTGGCTGAGAGAATTCCTGCAGACTTGTCCAGTGATGCTATGTTCTCACTGTTCCTTTCAATATTTATTCTGTGAACTACATGTTTTTAATCTAATCTAATAACAAGTAGGTGCAATCTTTTGGTATGAGTATGTGTGATATATTGTGTTCAGCTGGGAGGGCATTCCCACTGGCATTACTTGTCTTGCTTTTGTCTTACCTATATGGTACGTTTAGAGCGATTGTTGGATATGTCCAAATGACATCACTTATGGTGCAAAGAGTGGGATGGGGTATAGAAATAATTTCTTGTCTTCTGTTCACTTTAGTAAGGATGCCAACTGTATTGCAAAACTTTTAGGGAGCTCCTTGTCTGTGAGTGCAACCTAGTTCCCTCTGAGGCATGCACACCTCAACTCTCTTCTGCATAGGGGGTTTCAAAAGTTGCACCTGTTTTTGTTATGGTTGTGGTGGAGCCCGCAAAAAAGAGCCCCGCATAGCAGGGATGAAAATTAGAGAGCACATTAATTGCAATGTTTAAATTGCATTTTATAAAAAAAATTTTCTTCCAGTTTAGCAGGCATAGATATAGCACTATACTGATGCAGCGCTAATTCAAATGCTTGCCATATCAGTTCAACACCATTTCATTTCCTGAACATTAAAACATAAGGGATTTGAATGCTGGCAAAAGGGATGAAAAAGCAAGTGGGGATAATGGCATACACCTGAAATGTGCCTTGCTGAGATAATTAAGTGTGGTATAGAGACATTCATATCATCCCAAGACAAACTTATTTGTGATAATGCCATTGGTTTGATGTGTCTGATTGAAGTGTGTGGTAGTCCACAAAAGCTTGGCAAATAAGTGACTGGATAGGAAGAGGTCACAACTTGATGTTTTCCGTAACAGACCAATTAGGCTCCCCACTCCCAGCCAAGTGTTTGCAACACAAGCCATCACCTTCATAAAGTTTCAACTCACATTCAAAATATATATCCTAACACATCTAATGATGTACATTGCAGATTGCAATCCTCAAAAGCTTACAGTAAATAAAGCTCATCTTATGTGCCACAAGACTCATTTTGTTGTTCTGTCTGAAGAAGACTCCTCTTTAATGCAATTAAGCTAAGAGTCTAAAATACCTGGCTGAGCTACTGCCTTTTCCCACAATGTTACTGCTGAAAAATCAGCTTCTCATTAAAATGGCAACCCAAACCCGTGGAGCGTTGTTACAAGCATGTGTGTGTGTGATAGGTAGCTTGTTTCCAGCACGTGGTGGACATGAAACTAGCTCATGACATGCTAAAACTGTTCCCAGATGCAACACTGAATGCAATTCCTTATTAAATAGGTACCTTTCACACGGAAATTAAAAGACAAAATATAGATTATACACAGATGTGTATTATGAGCCCTCTAGAGCTGGTCTGTTTAATGAGAAACAGCTTCAGGGGATTACTTTGAGCAGAAGAGCTTAACTCCTTCCTGGTTGGATTGTTTCTCCTCTGCAGCTCCCCTCCCCCATGTAGCACAGACTTGCAACTTCCTCTTCTTACATTCGAATCCTCCAGCACATATGCAAGTACATATGTATGCATACAACAGGAACCATCCATGTACTAAAGCAGTTGGAAAGAAGATCTGGAGCAAAGAGTTGACATGTGGTGACATGTTTCTTCTTTTGTTACTTCTTCAATCCTTGATGCTCTCATGAGATGTAACTTTTTTGTTCTTATGGAAATTCCTGTGTACCATACTTGGCATTTATTTGACATAAATGTGAGACTGCCATTTAGAAATCTTACTGGTTTCAGTGGGAGAGTTAAGGATTTATTAACAATGCTTTATTGCAATAATTGGGGTTGCAAAGTGCTTTATATTATTTTGATGATGGCACTTTCTTTCTTTCTTTCTTTCTTTCTTTTCTTTCTTTCTTTCTTTCTTTCTTTCTTTCTTTTCTTTCTTTCTTTCTGTTCCGTCCTTTCCCTAGACCTGGTACCTTAGCAAATAAAGGAACACCAATTTTAGATTTGTTTCTGGCTTAATAATGTAAATAGGTACAAAATGATCTTGGAAATCTGAGCCACAAACCATACAACTCCTGCAAACTACAAACCTCTTATGAAGAAATCTGTACAGTTTCATTTGTATGGTAAGGAGAAACTGAAAGCCATTTCTGATTAAAATAATGGGTTACTATGCCATTTAAATGTTGAAGCTTCTAGGGCTGACATTTCAGAACAGCTCCAACACTTTGCATATTAATTCAGAAGTGAATCCCATGATGTTAAAAGGAGCTTATTCACCCAGGTAAATACAAGTGTCGGATTGTGGCTGCTGTCGTTTAAAGCGCCTAAAAGTGTTATTGGGAGGGAAGAGCCAATGCTCGTGGACCTAGGATCCAGCCATGGCATCACTAGTTAAAAGGATTCAGTAGGAGATAATGAGAAAAACTCTCCTTCAGATTCCAGACATTAGATGCCAGCGAGGACGGACAATACTGGGCTAGATTAATAAGTCATATAACCAGATCTAAGGCATGTCTTGCAAAATGTATGTTTAGACTACAGTGCCAAGGTTCTCCCAGCCAAGATGGCTAAAATGGGGTATTCTGGGGGTGCTGGGTGGGCGAGTACAGTAATATTAGCAAGATATGGTATAAAGCAGCTTCCTGTGTTCCTTTGGCCATCCAAATGTACCTTGCAACACTAAACAAAAATGCATGTATTTTTAGAATCAGTATGACTGCAGTTGGTATCCTCACAATGTATCCAAATAATCTGTCTCTCCAGCCACATCACAGGTTTCTTTGGCAGTTCAACCAAGTGACAAGAGCCACAATGGATATTTTATCTTGGACAACTCAGTGGTTTAGGGCTGGAAGTTCTATCCCCCATAATGCCTCTCTGACAGTGGGCCTTCTCTGCCTCTTCCAGTAGTGCCATTCTGAGATTATTGTAGGCATCCTTTGAAAACCTTTCCCTCTCTCCTTATAACAAGGTTTGGGACCTTGTAATCTGTCAGACTCGCTCCTTCCACACAAAAATCAAAGAAAAACAAAACAAAACAAAAGACACAAACATGTGGCACCTTAAAGACTAACTTTCATTTTAATGTGATGTTTCGTGCACATCTGCACTTCTTCAGACATATAGCAGCACACACACAATAAGGGATTGAACATAAATCAGGGGTTCTTGAGTCATTATCAAATGTAATATTACCATATTGCCAGTTTTTCATGGACTCCAAGGTAAAAACTCTACATTATAATTTTTTCATAGACTCTAACTTAAAAACTCCCAATCTCTCTCCCCCTCCCCCGCCCTGTCGTTTCCACTGCCTCTCTGATTTGATCTGATCTGATCTGGTTTCTGTCACTTGAGGAATTTACTTCCCATACTTAAACATAAACAGGGGCTGGTGTGAGCCATAAAACCATAAAACTATACTGCTCTAACTCAGTCTTCTCACCATTTAATGTTCTCACCATTTCTACTAATTAACTCTCCCTCCTCTTCTCCCCCCTCCTCCTATCCACCACCCCAACTCTATATGCTACAGCCAATGGCTATTTGGACTACAGCCTATCAATATCTGGTATGAAATATATATCTCATATTATACAGTATCTCACACCTCATTCTGCTGCTATATGTCTGAAGAAGTGCACATGTGCACAAAACGTCACATTAAAATATGAAAGTTAGTCTTTAAGGTGCCACATGTTTGTGTTTTTTGTTTTGTTTTTCTTTGATTTTTGCCTGAAATTCTTGAAAAGACTAACACGGCTACCCTCTCTGAAGCTCCTTCCACAGAATTCCGCCCATATCATCCAATTGTCTCAGGCAGGCCATTTGAGGGTCCCAACACTGAAAGAGGCCCATAAATCAATAACAAGGAACCAGGCCTTTTCAGAAGCTGTCCCTTGTTTGTGGAACCAACTTCTGCCTGAGATTCTATTGGCTGCCTCGCTGTTGGTCTTTAAAAAACATCTGAAGACAGTGGCTTTGTATATCTGCTTTCCATGGTCAATAATGGTCACCTTTCTCATGATCTGCTTTCCAATCTTATTCCGTATTTGCTGATCTTGCTTCTTGAATATGTGTTTATGATTTTATTGTGGATTCCGTTACATGTATTTTTTATTTGTTATGCTATACTATATTGTATTTTGTTTTGTTTTGCTATGATGTAACTTTATAAACTGCCCAGAGTGGCCTAGTTGCTAGATGGCATGGTATAGAAATTCAATTAACAACAACAACTACTACTACTACTACTACTACTCTTTAAGGAATAATTGTCGATACCATCCAGAGTCACTTGATATGAAACAATTTATACCCTATTGAACAAAAGGGCAATTGTAAGAATAGCCGTGGCACCAAAGATCAACTGTCAGAGATGCAGAACCAACTTGCATGTTGCATGGATTTATTATAAGAAAGCATTTGACTCTTTGCCACATCATTGGATACTAAAAAGTTTGGAATTAGCAGGAATTAATGGAAGTATCCAAGAATTTATCAAGGCAACAATGAAAAAGTGGAATATCAAGTTAACCATCGATGGTGAACAAATTGGTCATGTCACCATCAGGAGAGGAATATTTCAAGGTGATTCATTATCACCCCTGATGTTTGTAATTGCTCTAATTCCACTCACAAAAATATTGAACAAGACAAATATGGGCTATCAAATATCAAAAACATCAAGCCGAATAAACCATTTGCTGTATATGGATGATTTGAAGCTGTATGGGAAATCACAACAAGAAGGAGTCAATACTCAATACCAGCCATGTCCAAAGTCTGGCCTGGGGGCCGAATCTGGCCCACCAGGCCATTCTGAGTGGCCTGCGGCTGGCCAGCCCGCCCCTCCCTCCCTCTCCCTCTTTCACCCTCCCCATTATTAAAAATTAATACATAAATAAATGCAAGGAGAGTGCTGTGGGGCAGTGGGCAGGTAGGCAGGCAGAAGAGCTTGGCTTGGCTTGGCGGGGGTGGGGAAAAGTAAGTAGCCATGGAGGAAGGGAGTGGGGTGCTTACAGAAGGGGACCCTGGAGTGTGGTTGTGTTTGTGTGTAGGGGGGGCTTTGCAATGTGTCCCCCTCTTCTGAAAAATAAAAAGAGGGGGAATTGGTTTTGGGAGGAAACGTGGCTTGCAAGGGGTCAGTGGGGGGGCTTAGGAGTCAGTGGGGGGGCTTGCAGTGGGGGGACAGGGGGCAGTCGCCCCTCCCCACATTCTTAGCCACCAAATCTGGCCCTCCTTACAAAAAGTTTGAACACCCCTGCTCAATACAGTGCAAATTTTCAGCAATGACATTGCAATGGAATTCGGATTAGACAAGTGTGTGACCCTCAGCACCATCAGAGGAAAGATAGTAAAGACTGAAAACCCTATTAAGGTTGTTCTAGATTAGTCCCAATTTGACAGCACAGAACACACACATAAACATTAGTACATAACTGAGAATCAGACGTCTGTGCCCATCTATTGCATGTTCTGTTCAGGGTATCAAGAGTCATGTCTTTGCCAGGAGTAGCAGTAGTGGTGGTGAAACTGATGTTGGTTGCAGCTGGTCAGCGTTTTATTTTTTTCAAATGCCTTTGGGAATTATTTTATTCTGAGTCACAAATGATAGCCATCAGTACGTACATTGATCCAATATTGTAAAAAGGGTAACTACTGATATCAAATTTGCTCTGTACTATAAACTAACATTCTGCCTTCCTAGAGGCAAGAAATGTTGAAACTCAAGCTGTCCTACTTTGGGCGCATCATGAGAAGGCAGAGTCCTCTGCAGAAGGCAATACAGTTGACCCTTGTATAACAAACAGCTTGTATAACATAAAATTTGTACAACATAAAATATTCCGGAGATGGGGGAAATTTGCTTAACAGAATCACTTATGGGGAAAATCCATACAACATAAAAATGAGATTACGCCATTTTCAATGCATTCTTGTGGGAAATTTGTATAAAGGAAAATTTTGCTTAACATAATTTCATTTGGAACAAATTAATTCCTTTATACAAGGTACCACTGTACTGTAATGCTGTGAAAGAGGAAGGTCAAACATGAGACAGGCTGACCCACTAAATAGTAAGCCACAGGCTTGGGTTCACAAGGGCTGAGCAGAGCTGTTGAGGTCCGAACATTTTGGAGATTGCTCATTCATAGGTCACTGCAAACCTGAGATGACTTGAGAGCACATAACAGCAACTCCTAATAATTCCAAAAAAACATAGCACCAAGTCCAGAACTGTAGGTGGAAAAAGAACCAGAACACATTGAATGAAATAATACCCTCAAGTATCTTGTGGCACCTTAAATCTATCAGGGTTTATTCAGCCCAATATTTGGTGACCTCTTTGTATGCTCTCTAGATGTTTTGCAAATTAAAAAAAAAATAAGAAATAGTAAGCAAAAAATAAATATTACAATCAAATTTAGTAAGTTAGCCGCAATGGAAGCAGATGTTTAAACAAACAATCATGTTGAAATATTAAAGTGCTAAGAGCAAGAAATAAAAAACAGTAACGCCAAGGACTTGCAAGGGAGAGTGCTTTAGTTTGGCCTCTAAAGTCTAGTAATGAGGATGCCTCTCTCGGCTGGGCATTCTACCAAGGGAAGTCAGTACTGAGAATGCTCTTTCTGTGATATGCACAGAAACTCCCTGTCCCAAACAGAGAGTGCTTTAAGTACAATCTTGCCTTCCTCTATAGACTGAGGGATCTTGCGTTGGTCAAACCAGAGAGCTCCTCCTAGAAGAGCAACTAGCAAGGTCTGTTCATCTTAGGATAATGCAGAAGGGAAAGAGGGCAAGGGCACTGGAAAATTACTGCAAATTTCAGTTTCTACCACTGAGCTTAAAATTTCAGAAAAACATGATGGATGGGCCAGATAAAACATGTAATCCACTCTAATCACTGTGCAAATGTTTGTGTCCCCAGCTATTTTTATTCCGCCGCCGTTTCTCTTGCTGTATTAGCAGCCATATAATTTGTTGGTGCTTCTGACACGAATAAAGAAAAAAAGCAGCCATTTTGTGTTTTGAAATGTCACATTTTACTTCCCTGCAATAATTATCACTCCTTCAGACTTTTGAAATTTATTCATCTCATGCTTTTTGTTTCCCCTCCCCATTCTTTCAGAACTCAGTAGGACCTGAGATATGTCATATTATTGAAATATTGGCTTTTATGACACCTAGGGCAAATAGTTCTTTTCATTTACAGATTTCCATCATTTAATTTACAACTCTGCTTCGTCTGTTAAGTCTCTACCCCTGTCATTTTAGTTTTCCAGTTTGTTTCTGGATTCCTTCCCGTGTGGTATAAATGTTTTTCCATCTAGTCACTCTGTGGCTTTTTCATGGTTTGTTTTTGTTGCAAAGCTGCCATACTTTCTTTAAAAGAAGTTCAGGCCGATTGGGGGATTTTGTGTCAACTTTCTAAAATATTTCTGAAAAATTAATAATGACCTGAGGAAGCTGTATATGGGATGGTAATGATGATGAGGAACACAAAGACTAGCTGTGGAGTGATTTAATTTTCTCCTACTGTTGTGGACTTTATTTTTAGATTCCTCCATTGTAGATCTGTTCTAGGCCATTTCACACACCACTGGTTTTTCTGCCCAACCATATAAAACTTACAATGGGTTCTCTAACAGAGGCCAAACGAGTTCATTTCTTCATCCAAGCTTGATTAGACTGGCTGTCTCCATGAAGCTGAATTCTGAACAGGACCTGGCATTTTCTGAACGGTGGCATAATGAAGGGGTCTTACTTGTTTTTACCTCTTTTAATCAAGTAGGCTAGATTTAAATTTCAGCCTTTAATCGGTTTTGTCGGCAAAAATTACTAGCACATGATTACCTTGTGAGGAAATGTGTGTGGCCTCCTACTTCAGAATCAAAGGAGATGTTCGCTTAAATGGAACGCCCGCTCCTGAAAACAGCCCCCAAGCATATTTAGTTCCAGCGCTCTCCTTTCTCTTACTGTAACATCTACTTAGAGAAATATGTGAGGCTACTATGTTGTCATTTACTCCATCCCGCTCTCAGAGCGAGCACAAGATGCTTGGCTGCCTTAGGCAATGGATAAAATGGTACACACACACACACATACACACTTCCAATTACAAAAAAGCCAACCAGATTGAATCATGTTACAGTGCGGCCTGTGGCCTCCACTCTGCCAGTGCCTTGATGCCACTCTTTACCTTGTTGGCATATGCCACCTTGAGGTTGCCACCACACACTTCCTAATGACAGGCCCAGGCACTTCATGCCTGAGGGGGGGATATGACTGAGACGTACAAAATAATGCAGGGCATGAGTAAAGTGGATAGAGGGACGCTCTTCTCCCTCCCACAAAATACCAGAACTCGGGGACATAAACTCAAATTGAGGGCTGGGAGAGTGAGAACAGACAAAAGAAAAAAAATTACCCAGCATGTTGTGAGTCTATGGAACTCCCTGCCACAGTAGGTGGTGATGGCATATGGCCTGAATGCCTTCAAAAGGGATTAGACAGATTTCTGGAGGAAAAGTCCATCACAGGTTACAAATCATGATGGAGATGTGTAATCTTCAGGCTTAAAACCAGAGTACTTGAAGGGCCAGATGCAGGGGAGTGGTATCAGGAGACAGATATCTAGTCTTGTGTGCCCCCAGAGGCATTTGGTGGGGCCACTGTGAGATACAGGAAGCTGGACTAGATGGGCCTTTGGCCTGATCCAGCATGGCTCTTCTTATTTATATATTTTATTTATTTATATTTGTCACTGCCCATCTCTTATATTATTGGCTGCTGTAGAAGAGATGCATGGTCATTCCTCAGACTTTAGCAGTGGCTGCTGCTGACTCCAGTTTTAAGGTACACTGTGAATCCACTCCATGTTTTAGCTTGCACTTCACAAGTGTTGTCCAAGGTACTGAATCTGTTTCCCCACTACAGTTCAGCCCTTTGGATATTCCCTGTTATGCGTAGACCAAAACCCGGAGTTAAATTCACAGCACTCCTCAACTGGAGTCACCAGTCTCCATTGCCGTTCAAGTGAGAAAAATTTAAAGTTAGTGCCATTTTTGCCAATGATATAATGGGGAATCTAATGGGAATCTCTATCAGGTTTCACCTGAGTTGTCTCAATAAAAGTCTGATGCTGATAACTGTGACGTAGATGAGGTCATCATCCAGCAACTAGTATCTTTAATTAAATTCAAGAATAAAGTGTACAGTCCCCATCTCAAGTTCCCTGGCTCCCTAGGGATCTCTTTTGCTCTTGGAAAGACTTTTTGAGCTTCAAGACAATGGTGGGGAAGGCCTTTAATTGCCATATGTCACCACCGGTTTGCCACTGCTGGGATCGGGACCACTTGTGCCAGTTTGTCATGATTAAAAGCTCTCCCTTGTATCAAGGCTTCACCAAAGCAAAAGGAAAAGGGGGATAGGAAGCATTCAATTATTTTTAAAAAAACATTTCAGTGGGTCAAGGCAATGATGTTAAGAGCTCCTGTTACATAAGTTACATGAAAAGGACTTTGGCTGCTAGGTCATCATGGAAAAAAACTTGACCCCTTGACATACTGATATTACTAATCTCCCTTACATACTGGCATTGGCAGAAGATAAACCTAGTAAATTTACTGGTAGACCTTCGGATGACCTGCAATAGATGGGCAAGGATGTCTGATTCTCAGTTATGTAATAATGTTTGTGTGTGAGTTCTGTGCTGTCAAATTGGGACTAATAGAGAGCAACCTTAATAGGGTTTTATTTATTTATTTATTTATTTATTTTATTTAGTCTTATATTTGCATACCACAGTCTGATTTTCCTCAAATGGGAGCTCTGGGTGGTTAACAACAATGATTATCAAACAACCCAAAACATAATCATAATGGTAATAATCTACAGAGAGAAAAGAAAAACAAACCCAGTACAAAAGCCACAATGGAACAACAAGAAGACAACAAGTACCCGGGAAGAGGGAATAGTAATAATAGAGATAATACTAATAAGCAAAGAACCAAAATAAGATTCATTGTGCTGATAGGTTCAAGGTTCTGCTCCCCCAATGAGTTTACTTGGCCATGTGGAGATTCAAATCCTATTGTCCAGAATTCTAGTCTATCACTCTACCCACTAAACCACACTGGGAATCTTCATGTACCAGCAGCAAGAACAAAACAATTCTACAATCAACTTCCAAATTACACCGTTAAAATAAAGATTTGGTTGATCAGTGATTAATTTTTGTGTGAAACACGTCTGAAGTCCATTCTGCTCTGCCACTCAAAACCCGAGGCCCAGTATTCTCTGTCTTTTTTTTTTTGCAATGTGTTCCACCTCCTAGTGCATCTCAAGAGTCTAGTAAAGAAAAAAAAACACAATGTTGTATGTTTAAGATATGTTAATGAAATAAGTGTAGGGTATTTAAGTATGAGTGGCTAAAGATCGAAGTTAAACTCGAGCTAGGTGTAAATTAGAGGTTCCCAAAGTTTTTCGTCCCGTAGACCACTTGCTGATTTTTTTGTTTTTCATTGACCCCCACCCACCCGCCTTATACTGAATTTTCCTAAACTTATTAACTTCAAATGTATTTTTGAAAGCTGCCACAGTGCTGCTCACTTTGAGGTGTTTTTTTGTAGCATGGACAATTGTAAAAAAGAAAGAAAAACACATACAATTTTTATTCATACCTTTATTGAAAAGGCACAAAATGTAAGTAAATATGTGGATTTGGAATGAAACAAATCAGAACCTAGTAAAATTCTTACATAAAATTATACAGTGGTACGTCACAAGATGAATGCCCCATAAGATGAATTTTCTGTAAGATGAATGAAATTTCCAGGAATAGGCATGTTTTACAAGATAACATTTCGCCTATGGGATGCCTTGCGAAAAATTCATAAAACGAATGCTGCTCCTGGCAGCCTGACTCCCAGCTGTTTTTGACAGCTTGGGCTGCTGGGAGCAGCATTTGGTTTCAATCCTGGCTTTCCCCATGGTGTAGCACCCACAGATCGGGTACTACATGGTCAGGAAAGCCAGGATGGAAGACCAGGATTTTGAATTTTGCACGTCCATAACCCCCTTGGGTTGTGGGCGTGTGAAATTCAAAAGCCTGCCTGGCTTTCCTGGCCATGTAGTAGCTGATTTGTGGGCACTATACTGTGGGGAAAGCCAGGATTGAAGCCACCACTGCTCTCCCCTTTGCCTGCATCCCTGTGCCAAAATTGCTCGGTTCAGAAACCCCGGGTGAAGGGGCAATGGTAGCGGCTTGTGGGCTTGTTCATAGCCCCAGTTTCCTCTGCAGCCATGCCGCTCTGGGCATCCCAGGAACAACAATTGTGTGCAATCAAGTCAATTCTGACTTCTGATGACCCTTTCAAGAGCTTCCCAGGTAGGGAATACCCGGAAGTGGTTTACCATTCCCTTCTTCTGGGGACACTTTGGGACTGTCCAGCTTGCCCAACCTGGCTCAACATTTAGCAGGCATAGTGTGGAATCAAACTTCCAAGTCTTGACTCTGCAGCCAGATACCTAAACCACACTGACATATCAATAAAAACAATAGTGATCGTATGGTTAGATGCAAAAAAATTGATGTAGCGTTTAATCAAACTACAGTATTTACTAATGTTCTTCCAAAAGCATTACACAAACATGACTTTTTTACTGACTGAATTCCTTTAAAATATTGTTAAAAGTACACCATTTACAACTAGAGCAGGTGGTCTGTGAAGATTTTCAGTTACAGTGGTTCGTTGTATAAAGGAATTAATTCATTCCAAATGAAATTCTGTTAAGCAGATTTCCCTTTATACAAATTTCCCATAGGGATGCATTGAAAATGGAGTAATTCGTAATCATGGCCATTTTTATGTTGTACGGATTCGCCCCATAGGCGATTCTGTTAATCAAATTTCTCCTATCTCTGGAATTTTTATGTTGTACAGATTTTATGCTATACAAACTGTTTGATATATGAGAGTCCACTGAATCCAGGTGAGGTTATCTGGAAACTGAGTCATTGGAACTGTACTTATTTGATTGCTAGATAGCATGATGAGTTAGCAGATGTTTATGGAAAGGCTACAGCTGACAGCCGTTCTATTATTTATCAACATAGTCTTATAAGGCCTCAGTCAAGGACTCTCTCAGAGGGGTGTTTTATTATCTGAAAAACTGAGACAATCCCAGCAGTTGGAAGTTTTTAACTTTTTCACAAAGAACTGAAGCTTAATAAAGAAGTGAAGTTTTTTTTTCTAATTCTGATTTGTCTAAAATTAACAAAGAGTTCAAACAGAGTACTGGAAATAGGACTTCTAAGCCTGAGATGCATTCACTGTCATTGATATGTTTAAGTATTAAAACAAAATTCTAATACTTCCAAAGTACAGTAAATAATTCAAGATATACTGTCCTATTGGAACTTTCAGCTAAAAATAGAAGTTGATAAGGAAGAATCTCTTAATACCCTTAATGCTCAGAGCCAGTCTTCAAAATGTTTGAACATCCCAAGGGACAATTCAGAATAATCCAGCTGTGAGTTGGTCTGCATGCTTCCCTTCCAAACGACTTTGGTAGGGGATGGAAGGAAAACTCAATATAAAGACTTTTTTATTCACATGGCATATTAATTATATCATGTGATGTATTGGAAAAGTGCCAGCTTGCTGACCCTACACTTGAGTGAGTGATACTGTACTTCAGCTATTTATTAGATACAGTACCAGGAAGCAGCCATGGCAATGCCTTGGTTATTCTGCATTATTAAGGATAGGCATTTCATTAAAAAAGGGAGGCAAAATATTAAAGAGGTTCTCTTTTGTGTATTTTGTGTTCTTTTGACAATTGCCGAAAGAGAACTCTCAACGTAAAATATTTTTTATGTCCAAAAGCTTTATGTTTCTTTGGTGTGCCTTTTCAGGCCCTTTCACCTTCTGTCTGTCAATTCATAGTAACTGAGAAGTTTTCCCTTCATTAACATAGCAAGAACTCTCAAAAGGTAAGCAGAACATTGTGAAGATTCTCACTCCTCCAGGTGAGTTTATCTGGAAGTTGAGTCATGGTTACTGGACTTCTTTTTCTTGAGAGACAGAAATGTTTTGCTGCTCATCCAAACAGCTTCATGAGTCTGAATACAGCTAGTGTGATTCCTCCATCTTATAGTCAGCTTTGACCTCTTGCCATCCTGGTCTGAGATAGGCTCTTAAGATGAACAATGGCCTGAATAGGCTTGTTAGGTAGATAATAGTATTTATATCCTTAAGGTGAACAATGGCCTAAAGGTGCTGAAACCTATAAAGAATGGGTCGTTAGCTATGGCCTTGGTGGTGAAGGCTTTTTGATTTGTCTGGGTATTCTTGAAAGCACACCCTGATAAACAGCAGATAGAATATGCCTGAGGCCACCACCTATGTTGAGAGAGGGGGTTTCAATGCCCACATGAATGGCTTCCCTAACTCCTCTCTCAAACCACCTATCTTCTCTGTCTAATATTTGTATATCCTCATATTTGAATGAGTGCTCTTTGTCCTTCAACTGGAGGTGTATTGTTGAGGAAGTAGTTTTCGGAGGAAATGGACTTTTGAATCTTTAAAAGGACTTGGAACCTTGTCAGTCATGACTGTGTGCTGAGCTCCTGGTGTCTTCCATCTTGGGTTGCTTGCCTGCCTGCCTCCTCGCTGTGCCTCCATCTTCATTTCTTTTTTTCCCTCCTCTGAGGGGCATTGTGTGTGTGTGTGAATACCCACTTTATTTGAGTTATTTTTATTGCTGCCAGTGTGATTCTTTGGGATAATTTGGGGGGTGGGGAGCCCTCTGATTTCCTCAGTGATTTTTCTCCCTCTCTGGATTTTTTTCAGCATTCTTTTATTTAATTATTTCTTGCCTGGCCTGCATGCTGGTTTCAAAGAGAAGAGAAGTCAACAAGCTGAAGGGAGGATTGGTATCTCCCTAATTCTAGTACAGTATCTGTGGTTGGAGGGACCTTTGGTTGTATGTTTGCCTTCACTTCCTTGCTTTTTTGGAATAAGGAGTTGTGTGTTTTTTAAAAATAATTTTCCTATTTTTTTCTACCTATGTGTGAATATGTGTGTGTTTCTTTCCCTATGTCATTGATTTTTAAAACATTGCTAGTTGATTAATTTATGGTATATTTTTCTGTTAAAGGTGTATCTTTTGCTGTTTTTTGGTGAGGCATTGTTGTTTGTTCCTGTACAGTAATCCCTTGCTTATCGCGGGGTTTAGGGACCTAACCTGACCCGCGATAATGGAAAATCTGCGATATGCGGATGGTGGGTCAGGTCGGAACTGGAGGGCCTATATGTGGCCTCCTACACTTACCTGAGGCCTGGCACGGCCCCAAATGGGCATCCAATGGGCTTCCCAGGCCTGTCAGAGGCCACAAAAGTGGTTTCCGGTGATCTAGAAATCACTTCCGGTTTCCCGGAAAGCACACCTGGGGCCTCCAACAGATCAAGGAAGCTTGCCAGAGGCCCGTTTGGGGCAGTGCCAGGCCTAGGTTAAGTGCAGGAGGCTTCATACGGGACCAAGAAGCTTGCCCCAGGGGGCCTTGCATTTCATATACTGTGGTCCCGCAGTTAATGAACCGTGAAATGGTGGGGAATGACTGTAGTCGGTGCAGGAGGCCATGAGGTGAACTTTGTCACAGTAACACTAGGCTGTGAGAGTAACAATTGTTTTGGTGTGGAAGTGGATTGGTGTGCACACTCTTCCTATCGGGGTTTTTGGCATTATATTGCATGACAATCATGCCATGCACTGTTCCTGGCCCCTTCTATGACGTGTGATTTTAAATACAGGATTTTTTAAAAAAGAATTGTCCTCTACGTGAGCAAATAGAGGTGCAAAACAGAAAAAAACTGAAGACACATTGGTGGAAATTGACATACTGTATACCCATTACTATCTGGCGGAGCGGATCTCCCAGAGATCAGCTTCATCCCGACAGTCCAGAGCTTTGCTTGCCCTTTCACTTCGGGGAGTCCCGTAGGGTGCCTACTCGTAATTGGGCTTTCTCGGTGGCCGCACCGATACTCTGGAATAAGCTGCCACCGGAGATTAGGCTGGCGGAGTCTCTGCCAGACTTTAGGAAAGCCTTAAAGACCTGGCTTTTTGTGGAAGCCTTTGGTGATCACTGAGCATACATCTGTGAGTTGTTGTTGGTTGTTTCATCTTCTCCCTGCCCTTTTTCTTGCCGGACTCTTTGTTGTCATATTACTTGTGTTATAATTTTTCTGGTTTTTTTAGTCTGTTTGTTTGTTTATCATGGGGGTTTAGGTTAGGTTCTTGTATTGGTTATTTGCTGTACACCGCCCAGAGTTCCCAAGGGAAAATCGGGAGGATAACAAGTATATAAATAAATAAATAAATAAATAAATAAATAAATAAATATGGGGAGGCTGAGGAGGAACAAGGGGGTGCTGAATAGGGTGGGCAGAGAACTGCTGGGGAAGAAAGGGGTGTTCCTGCATTGCCCAAAATCTTTAAAAAACTTAAATAATCTCAAGCAGAAAATAACCATGTGGGCACCATTTTGAACCAAGGTTTGGCTTGGTTTTAGGTGCTACAAGAGGAATCACTGCAGATTCAACCGGGTTTTTATGGAGAGTGTTGTTTTGGACAAAGTCCGTGGAAGGGCAGTGGTAAAAAACACATTACTGTAATAGATCATCACATTCCTAAATCTGAAGAAGCATTTTCAAAATTTATCAATGCTAATTTAAAAAGCCACACTGAAATATCCATTTTCTCCTTACAAATCTGCAGTGAAACTCTTTTCAGTTTATCTAGGCAGCATATAGTACAGAAAACCTGTTATGTATCAGTGAAATCAGTGGAGCCTTGGTTTATCCCCCCCCATATGTTATACAAGCTTCTCTCCTAGAACTTAAAACTCCTTGATTTAATGATACAGCTGCAGCTGCAAGAGAAAATCTCTATTGTTCCTCGTTTTTTTAATGGCCGCCCTATAAATATCTGTTGTACCTCCCATTAATTCCTTCTGTCTCATTCCTTTCGGGCTTTCATCATATGTCCTGACAAAAGATTACAGCCCTTTATTAACCTCTTTTGATCTCCTCTAAAACAAGAGATCCCAGAATAATTCGACGTGTGGCACCATTTCTTCGCATGCCTGAGGTCAGGCCATCTGCTGCAGCAGTTCAAATTAACACTTCTCCCTTCCGCTTAAAGAGACCTTCTAGAAAATGTGACACTGAGGTATTGTCTGTGAAAATGCACTTCCTGAAATGGCTTGCATGAATATATACATACACTTTAAAGCTCAAAGAGGACATGATGACAGGAGATTTGTACAGTATATATTAAGTGTAAAATGGGGGGGGAGACACAGGGCTGGGGGAGGTGGAGTTTAATATTAAAAGAGAATTGTTGGCAGGTCATAGTGTCCACAAAGGCCAGAGACCATCCTTCCAAGGTTGGTAAAATAAGAACTCACTTTGTGGAGGTGGTGGTGGCAGGGGTGGAGTGTTCCTTGTGTAACTACTGTATGTTGTAAACCACACAGAGAGTACTCCTAAAACTATGAGGAAGTACATATTTTGAAACAACAGCAAGAATATACATCCAGAGTTGTTTCCCCTGATGGTTAAAATGGCATATAATCACAAAATAATAAAGAAATATATTGGCTTATTATTATTATATTATCATCTGCTCAGATGATTAAGGCTTGTGTAAGGGAAATGGCAGCAAACTGTTGTTTATTAATGAGATGTTGGCTGCATTTCTGGGCATGCGGTCTGGCATATGAGACCAGGTACACAACAAGCACCTTGACCATGTGTGGCAATTGGCTGCCATCGCTTGCCTAATTTCCCTTACACAAGTACAAATTGGCAATGCGCTTCTAGCTGTAATCTTAAGAGTCCCCAAGGATCCATGGAAAACATTGTGTAGAGATTTGGGTTGGATACAACATTCCAAGACATTGGTGTCCAAACTTCGGCCCGCCAGATGTTTTGGACCACAGCTCCCACAGTTGTTTGCCATTGACAATACAGGCTTGGAATTCTGGGAGTTGTGTTCCAAAACATCTGGAGGGCCGAAGTTTGGACACCGCTGTTCTAAGATGAGTGGCTGCACAGCACTGCACTGGTCTGCAGAGCTACAGCACAACACTGCATTGGTCTGTTTGCTATCAAAACTCTGGATGTGGGGCGGGGTAGGGGCTTGATGAAAAATTAGAGGGAAAGCTGGTGAGGAGATACAGATTTTTTTTATTTCAAAAAGGGGGAAAGTTGTAGAAATTATTAGGATTCTATACATTTTCCAGCTAACTACGTTTGACCCAAATGGGTTTTTATTTGTTTCCTAAAGGCTAAGTAGCTGATTTTTTTTTAAAAAATGGCACCCCCTCCCTCAGCCTTAAGTACTGCATCCTGTAGAACAGTTGCAGAAAAATATGGGTTGCAACCACGCTGGGACCGCTTGTCACTATGGAATGAAATACGAATATATTAGTATTAATGTAATTAAGAGTTAATTCTTCCTATAAGGACACAGCTTGGTTCAGTTTTAAAAGTATTTAATTTAAATTTAATTTAAATTTAAAACTATTTAAGAGTATGCAGGTAAGTTTAATCAGTAACTGAATATTCAAGTCGTAAGGCAAAAATGTCCTAAACTTAAGAACTGCAACAACATCTAGAACCAGTAACAACAGAATTACAACACAGATGCCGTACTTTAACTAGAAGTGTGGTCCTATGCATGCCTCCTCAGAAATAAGTCCAATTTAGTTCAGTGGTCCATATTTCCAGGGTATAATCAACAGGAAGCCGTTTTTTTCACACCTTTTGCTATCCTGAATTAAATTGTTTCAGTGTTGCTAGCCGATGCCTTCTCTGCTTCACCACTGGTGCATCAGGTTGGTTTTGGGAGAAACTAGGCTGTGACCACATGCAAAGTAATGACTCCTTGTGGGATAGGTAATAGGGAAACCCTTTTGCTGAACTTCCATCAACCCATCTTCTGAGACAGTTGTTTTCCAACCATAGCTTATGGAGTAAGTTTCCTATTTTGGTTCAGATTGCATCTCCTAGCACCACGATAGCTTTTCCTTGGTCTCAGTGGACAATCTGAGGTGTGTTTATGGGTATGTGTGTGTCCATATACATCAACATATGCTCCCCCACCAAGAGGTGTGGCTTTTGGGAGTGAAAATACTGTGGGCCTACTTAACAGGAAGACATTTCTAGAGATAGGATGCAACCAAAGAGAACTGTTTGGAAACATAAAGGAAGAGGAAGAAGGCCTGTGATCTACCTTCCTGTTAGCATAGGGCAAAGAAATAAAGTCTTCTTTTGACTCTTGCCCAACACAGGATGGTAAGAAAGAAAAACAAATACCGGTACATAATTGCTGACATTGCAAAAGGGAAGTTGTGCAATGCACGAAAGCAAATTCAGGGAAGAAAATTATGATCTGATCTTGATACGAAGTACAGAAAAATGACATAGACTGTTAGATCATGAAAGTTTTTGTCATTTCTTCCCAGATGTTACAGGACTGACTTTCTATTTTTGCTGCAGCAGGCTAATAGCTCTCCGAAAGTTGCTATGGAAGAACATGTTAGTTGTTATACAGTTGTCCCCTGCCATTTCGCAGTTCATATACTACAGTCCCAGTATATTACAGGACCACAGTATATGAAAGGCAAGATCCCCTGGGGCAAGCTGCTTGGGCCCGTTTGAGGCCTTGTGCACTTACCCCAGGCTTGCCGCTCCCCTGAACGGGCCTCCGACGGGTTTCCCAGGCCTATCAGAGGCCCCAGAACTGGTTTCCAGTGAAGCGGAAGTGACTTCCGAAAAACCGTAAGTGCTTTTGGGATCACCAAAAACCACTTCAAGAGGCCTGCCGGAAACCCCAGAAATGGCTTCTGGTGAGCTGGAAAGCACTTCTGAAAAACAGGAAGTACCTTCAGGATCGCCCAAAACCAATTCTGGGCCTCTGATAGGCGCGAGAAGCCTGCTGGAGGTCCATTCGGATCAGCACCAGGCCTATGGTAAGTGTAGGAGCCCTCAGTCTGGCCCCCCAGTCCCAACCCGACCCAGCATCCGCCTATCACAGATTTTCCTTTATCGTGGGTTGGGTCGGGTCCCTAACCCCCACAAAAAACAGGGATTGCTGTAACTTAAATGTTTATATCAATTGATATCTCAGTCATCTTTTTTACCAATTAGAATGTCCATTTTAATTCGGATTAAGAGTAACTTGGTTTAAGAGCATTTTGGAAAGGCAGCATCACCTCCAAGTTGCATGAATACACCTGCATAAATCTTCCTGAGCTCATTCACTGGTAATCAATAACCACAAATTAACTTGAATATGCCCTTGTGCCCATTAGGAGCACAAGAGGAAAAAAAATACCCTGAAGTTAATGGTGAACATAAAGAGCTGTGCTTTATATGATGAATAGTACTGCTGAGAACACTTCAGATATTTTAAAGATGTAACATATTTAGTGTTGCATCTCTTCCCAAGTGCTCTCTGCTATCTCTTATAGTAATAGAATGAGGGAGAGATATTTTAAAAGGCCTCAGATTTATTTTGTCAGGCGCTTTGGTTTAGCAGAGCTTCCATTATCAAAATGAGCTTGAGCTTTACCTACCGTTGTATAAGTGTCATCATAGCATATTATTTTCCAGTTAGGGTAACATTTCAGGGGAAATGTTAACTTACCATAGATATGATAATCTTTGAAACATGCTTGTGTGTTCATTTGTTGTAATCTCCATCAGGTAAGGCAAAATACATTTTTCTGCCTGAGGTAGAGCAGTAAATGCCTCCTCTCCCCTCAGCAAGATTAAGGTACATCAGGGTTGTCCTACTTTGAACAGGCCGAGGCCTACTTTTTCCAACCCAAAGTGCCTGAGGGCTACTACACTAAAACCTCTACTTACAAGCAGCGGTTTCCTATAGGAGGGAATTGTCCAGGGGGGAAGAAGGAGGGAGATGTTACTGCACAAAGGAGATGGGCACACCTGCAACCTCACCCCTCACCTCCCCGCTCCTCCCTCCACTCCACACCAGCAACTCAGCTGGTCACAAGACAGTGGCACACTAATCATCTGGCTGGTGGGGGGGAACAGGGGACTGCACCATGGCCTTGAACTGCCCCACTCAGCTGAGACAGTGGGCTGGCAGACCTGGAACTTTGCTGGGGCAGTGGTGGTCCTTGGGATGGGGGAGGGAGGGGTGGAGAACTTATCCCCTCACTTTTTTTATTGATTGCTGGCGGGCTACTTTTGAACCCTTCGCGGGCTACCAGTAGCCCACGGTCTACCTGTTGGGCAGGCATGAGGTACATCATCCCAAGGTCAGATGTGTTATTTTAGCACCTGAAGCTGGAAAATCTCATAATTATCTCCCTGCTTCCTGGCTGTTAAAACAAACAAACAAAAAAGTAGCAATCATAATAACTGCCAGAATCTTGTTAAGTGTTTTACTCAGAGATATGTGAAACCACCCTGGTCGTGGCTGCCCATTGAAGCTAATTAGCAGTCACCTGCCCAGGCATACATATACCAGAACCTCCTTTATTAGCATCAGTTAACTGCCCTCTCTTCTGTATATTCAGATTAAGCAGCAACAACAAAAAGTATGCTCTAATTTAGCTGATGAGACTAGAGATGGACACGAAGACTGACAAAGCTGCTTGGGTAAGTAGGAAAATGTTTCATTTTCTCAAGAAAAGAAGTCCAGTTGCCATGACTCAACTTCCAGATAAACTCACCTGGATGACTGAGAATCTCCACAGACTGATGGACATGGACTTTGGTTTGGGCGGGTTGGCCTAGTTTCACGCACCTGCCTCTTTTGACAATTGCCCATTCAAGACGCAGCGCTGTGGGCTTTTCAGCCCTACCTTGTACGTCTGTGTGGATGCCATGCTGACTAGAACCAGCCGCTTGAGAAATAGTTTTTATCCGAAAGTGGTTATGGCTTTGAATGTAGGGAAATGTATGTTTTGAGGGCGTTTCTGTATAAATTCAGTGTGGGGTACGTTTGTGGTATATTGTTCTGTATGTAGATCTTTTAAAATTGTTTTTCTCTTAATTTCATTGTCCTGTATAGGACAATGACAACAAAGTTTTATCTTATCATCTTATCTTATCTTAAACTGCCCTCCTTGTGTTGCACCCTGGGCAACAAGTTGTCACAGCTAAATTTGGGCTTCTGGACCTCACAACGATTTCCCAACAGGAAGAATCAGCATGAACACTGTATTTTTTTTTAATCGAGACCCTGCTTTTCTGCTTGAAGCCTGCTCATAGGCCAGTGGGGCTTCCCTTGAGGCAACTGTGAATTCGAGAGTGGGGAACTGCCAATATATCTTTTTTACCTCTCTCCCATGACAGATTTCATTCTAGCTTGCTTGACAGTCTAGTTTCTTGAGCTCTTTATAGAAATTACACGGCCAGCCTGCTGAAGCTTGACAGGTGCTTATCGTCTGTATTTTGTCCCATGGCAGGGACCTGATCTTCCCGCTGGATGTTGAGAATTTTTTGAAGACTGGTGAGAGGAAAATGATTGGGCTTTCTTGTATGGCATTGATAAGATAGTCCAGGTTTCCTCTCTGTAAAGTAAAGCAGATAAAACCACATATTTTTACACCTTCACCTTAACAGAAAGATCGATTCCACATCGATTCCACACAGAGGATCAAAGCACTCCTGAAATAAGTACTTGCTTTAGAGATTCATGACATCAGGTTAGGGGTTCAAAAGATAGTTTTGACTGCTTCAAAGAATTAGTTTATCCACAGTCAGCACACTGCTGAATCTCCTCTGCCTTCCTGCTGAGCTATGAGTTATGCATCTCTCATAGTTTGCTTTGCAATTTAGGACAAATTTTGGTGAAAGCAGCTTTATTGGGAGTTGATTTGCTGAGTTGATCTGCTTTATGTAACTGATGTCTTTGTTCTAAATATTTTGCACTTTATTCATCAGTCTCATCAAGCCAATCCTGATGGGCATGCTTCTTAGGTTTAAGAATTTTCATGGCATAGTTTCAGTGTACGGTAACTATTACACGTAACAAATCAAATATAGACCAAATAGAAAAAAATATAGTATATCTATCTAGGATGCTTTATTAATTACATCATGGATTGACATAAACATGTAGTGAAGAACTGCAATAAAAGAACTTTTACAGGGTTGAAAATGTTACGACATGTAGAGCTCACTATATCCTTGAGACAAGGATGTTAAAGTGTCTATCTGCCCAACCCTCTTATGTCCTTGGGACGCTTGGGCTATCAAAAAGGATATGCTTTAAAGATGCAGATGAAATCTTCACATCCCATGGACTAAAGAATGAAGAGCTTCTCCATCCAGTAAGAAAACAAAATGAAGTAGAATTGACTGTGGCTGTCATGTCTCGGCCACATAATTATGATAAATATACTGGAATATATACAGTGGACCCTTGTATAACAGACAGCTTGTATAAAATAAAATTTGTACAACATAAAAAATTCTGGAGATAGGGGAAATTTGCTTAACATAATCGTCTATGGGGAAAATCCGTATAACATAAAATGGGATCACTCCGTTTTCAATGCATTCCTATGGGAATCTGTATAAAGGAAAATTTGCTTAACATAATTTCATTTGGAACGAATTAATTCCTTTATACAAGTTACCACTGTACTATCTTTGACGACCTCATCTTGCATTTTATCTTCATACAATTTCTTAATTAACTTTTCCTCTGTCTCTAACCACAGCTTCTCAAATATTTTTTTTCTCCAATAAAAGCCTTCCATGTTACCTTTTGCGTGTCTCCAAATCATTTGTGGACTAGTCCACCAATCTACAGCATTTTTAAATTTTGCCTCTCAAGCTCCAGCCGTCACATTAGGGGAGAGTTAAATATTTGACCTAATACAGCACGTTAATGTTTACGGTGATCATTCTGTATAGCCCCTGAATGATATTATAAGTATCCCAATTGCCCTAGCCTAGGCAGGAAGAATGGCTTCTCCACCCCCCACCCCCCTTGGATTAGACTAGAGAGCATCCATGGACCTCGCGCGCCCCAATGTGGCGGCGGACCACGTTTCTTTCCCGAGGTCTCCTCGCCCAACGGAGCGAAGAAGCCCCACTCCCCCAACTGGGTCATGCGCAGGCGCACCTCTCTCCTGCAGGCGGGCGAGTCTGCAGCGGGGAGTGGGGCGGAAGGCGCGGCGGTGCGCCTGCGCAGCACGCCCTCTGACGCAGCGGACTGACGGCCAGCCTTCCGCCCCTCCTCTCACGCTCGCCTTCTGTGACGCCAGTTGCCATAGCGACGGGAGACCAAGCCTCGCCTCCTCTCTTAACCGTCGCCCTGGGGTTCTCTCTCTCTCTCTCAATTCCTCTCCCCCGCCCTTTCGTTCGCGCATGCTCGCTCTGGCTTGCCGCCCAAGACCAGGCGCCCCGTGTTCGTGAGGGGGAGCGAAGGCGAGGGAGTGAAAGGGGAGGGGGGGAGATGAGCTGAGATGGCGGCCGAGGGGGAGGCGGAGGCTGAAGTGGAGTGGGTGGTGGACAGCATCGCCGGCTTCCTCCGTAGCCCCGCCTGGTCCATCCCCGTCCTGGAGTTCGTGGAGCAAAAGTGCGAGGGTGAGAGAGAGAGACGCGCCTGCGGGGAAGAAGAATCCGTCCACCGTTACCCTCCTAGTTACTCGTTATCCACCTAGTTACTCGTTACCCTGAGAGGGTATCCCGTAGGGCCCCTCCCCCTCCCTTTCCTCCCGCTGTTTTTAAAAGTTGATTTATTGATTCGATCTCTGGCGTGGTCTCTTGAATGGGCCAAGCAGGCGATCGTTTTTATAAAAAAAATGGGATTGAGGGGGGTGGAAATGAAACGCGTCGATGAGGATGATTCCTAAACCTCATCAGCATCCCCATTGATCCATGTGGGACAGCCATCCTGTGGATGATTTACCTCCCCCCCCCCTTCGACCTCTTCCCGTTTATTTTCTTCAGGAATGGGTTGGCAGCCCGAAAGGAGTTCATCCGAGTTTCCTGTTGGAAATTGGAATTATTAGCCTACCTTCCCTTGGGTGGTGAGCTTTCCTTTGGTGGTTCTTGATGGTGATGTTTTGTCAGGCATCCGGTTGCGGCGGGTGGAGAAAGCAGGGCTCTCTTTAACCTTCTGGGTTTTCCTTGGCACAGCAGCTCCTTCCTTAAGGCACAGGGAGGGTGGCAGTCAGTGTTGGCGAACCTATGGCACGGGTGCCAAAAAGGTGGCACTCGGGGCCCTTTCTGTGGGCACCTGACATCGCCCTTCCACAGCCACCTTCATTCAAGTTAAATTGGTGTATTGGCACTTTGGGGGAAAAATAGTGGGTTTTGAATCGCAGTTTGGGCACTTGGTCTCTAAAAGGTTCGCCATCACTGGTGGTAGTGCTACCTTGTGCGTTGTGTGTGTTTGTGTTTGCGGTGGACCAGCCTGGAGGCTGGAGAAGTTTTTTGAAGTTGAGCCCAGTCTCTCCAAGATCTTAAAACCTGCAAGATAAATAATAGTCCATTTACACAGCTTCCTTTATAGCACCTGCTTCTTGACTTTTTGTGGCAGTGTTACCTTGTGCGTTGTGTGTGTTTGTGTTTGCGGTGGACCAGCCTGGAGGCTGGAGAAGTTTTTTGAAGTTGAGCCCAGTCTCTCCAAGATCTTAAAACCTGCAAGATAAATAATAGCCCCTTTACACGGTTTTCTTTATAGCACCTGCTTCTTGACTTTTGTGGAGAATAGAGTGCGTTTCCTCAACATTGCCATTTTTGTAGCTGTGCACCGTGGCTTTCCGTCCCCTTTTCATCTAGTAGTTAATGCCCTCTTTGCCGTTGGGAATATTGTGTGACTATTATACCCATTCGCATGACACTGATGGTTGTGGCTCAGGCTGGCCTGGGTTTGAGAGTTTGTGACATACAGTGGACCCTTGTATAAAAAGCGATTTATTTAACGGAAAATCTGCCTAAAGGAAAAAAAATCCTGGAGATAGGGGGAAATTGCTTAACAGAATCGCCTATGGGGCAAATCCATACAGCAGAAAAATGGTTGCGATTAGGGATTAATCCGTTTTCAATGCATTCCTATGGGAAATTTGTACAAAGGAAAATTTGCTTAACAGAATTTCATTTGGAACAAATTAATTCCTTTATACAAGGTAGCATTGTATACAATGTGGACCTACCCATAGAAAATCTGTTTCTTTGAATGCTTCCTTTATTTTCCAGGAAAGGCAGTTTAGTGCCCTTAAAAGTGACTCTGTTCTTGCTCAGCCTGCAATCAGATGCCATCCTGGCATTGTTTATAAAAATCAAGTGTCAGAGTAAAAGAACAGACTCCAAAGTTCTAGCAATTCTCAACTTTGTTTTTTACTAAGACAATGAACATAGTATGAAAGGAATATAAGGCAACTCAAGATTATATAATGAACATTATAATGCAGTGTGTGAAGAATTGTTTCCAATATATGGCCCTTTCAAATGTGCCAGGGACCCCCAGAAGGGCATATGCTCCTCTCATAAAGAATGATAACATAGATAATTTTGGCAGAGGAATGATTAAAAGCGCCCTTGATATTGTGTGTGACATTGTTTGGTCCTGTAGTTGTGTTGCCAGAGTAAATGTGGTACTGTGCAGTCCATTGTGTGTCAGTAGTTGCTTCAGATGTGTGTGTGTGTGTGTTTCTGTAAGTAAGTATACAATATATCTGCCCCCAAGGGCTTCAGAGAATGATGTAGCATGTCAAGGATGGGTTGTAGATCACTTTGATGTGTGTGAGTGGTGTCAGTTGTGTGCCAAAAGTGACAACTACTGAGGTTCAGTTGTTTTCTGGGTCTGTCCTGCATTTGGCTGCTTCTGGATAATTTGTCTTGTCATGTTGGGTTTGACTCTCAGTAGATTCAACATATCTACACATGCTTGTATTTTTAGTTATCGTATATAGGTGTGAAAGTTGGACTGTTAAGAAAGATGCCTCCTGATTATTCATTGGGGCATTTTTTGTCCTATAAAAAGAAAACATCAAGGCAACTAGTTTCCTTAAGAAACCTATAATAAACAAATCCTAATGAAAGCTGGGCAGTAAAGAAAGGGACCAGGAAAAAACTGATTCGTTTGAAATGTGCTGGAGGAGAGCTTTGCGGATACTCTGGACTGCCAGAAAGATAAACAAGTGGATCCTAGATCAAATCAAGCCTGAATTTTCTCTGGAGGCAAGAATGTTGAAACAGTGGCTGTCCTACTCTGGGTGCATCATGAGAAGGCAGGATTCATAGAATCATAGAGTTGGAAGAGACATCAAGGGCCATCCAGTCCAACCCCCTGCCATGCAGGAACCCCCATCACAGGACTCCCGACAGATGGCCATCCAGCCTCTGCTGAAAAATCTCCAAAGGAGGAGTCTCCACCACCCTCCGTGGCAGCATATTCCACTGCCGGACAGCTCTAACTGTCATGAAGTTCTTCCTAATGTTCAAATGGAATCTCTTTTCCTGTAGTTTGAGACCATTGCCCTGCGTCCTAGTCTACGAAGCCATGGAAAACAAATCAGATTCTCTGGAGGAGACAGTAATGCTGGGAAAGGCAGAAGGCAGGGGAAGAGGAAGACCAAATACAAGATGGGTTGACTCCCTAAAAAGGAACCATAGGCTTGAATTTGTAACAGGCGAGCAGGGCAGTTTGGGAATCACTCATTCAGGAGGTCGCCATGAGTCAAGGGCGATTTGATGGAACACAATATCTTCCTCTCAAAAAGCATCTGAATATAAAATGACCCTGCTTGTCTGGGAAGAAACAGATATCTACAGATCACAACTCTTGAAACCAGTTAAAATAATCCTACAGATTTTGTTGGAGATGCTAAAAGTTAGTTCACTGAACGTCAGAATTATAGCTTCTCTTAATTTGTGTGAGCTGATAAATCTGCAAGAACAGTTTCATTTTTAGCTGCTAGCCACATATATCAGTTTTAATATACAGAAACAACTTTGCATTTTGCTCAAGGAGATTATTTATTTATTTATTTATTTGACTTGTATACCGCACCATCTGGCATAACAGCTACTTTCATTCTTCTGGTTCTGGAAACTGAGTCATGGCAACTGGACTTCTTTTCTTGTCAGATTGAAACATTTCACTACTTGCCTGGGTGGCTTCCTCAGTCTGAGGGAAGTTAGTGTGAGGCTTACAATTTATAGTTCCACCTTGGTTTCATACTACTCTGGTCTGAATAGGCTCGTTAGGTGGACAGTGGCCTGGATAGGCTCGTTAGGTCCAGAGAGGATTCAGGGAAGCCATTCAGATGTGTATTGACAATCCCTCTCTCAACGAGTGGGGGACTTAGGCACAATCTGTCTCCCATGTATAATGCTACCCTTTCATTGATCCCCAAATAAATCAGAAGCACTCGACACCTCCACCAGCAAGGCTAAGGACCCATACTTAATGGGTGTTGGGAAAGGTAGCATAGGTGGAACTTTCACACACCCTGCCTAGGACATTGTCCATCTAATGAGTCTATTCAGACCAGAAATGGCTCAGCTCGTTTAAAAAATCTGTACAGTGGACCCTCGTATAACAGTTTGTATAACATAAAATCTATACAACATAAAAATTCCGGAGATAGGAGAAATTTTCTTAACATAATCGCCTATGGGGTGAATCTGTACAACATAAAAATGGTTGTGATTAGGGATCACTCCATTTTCAATGCATTCCTATGGGAAATTTGTATGTACAGTATAAAGGAAAATTTACTTAACAGAATTTCATTTGGAACAATTAATTCCTTTATACAAGGTACCACTGTATACCCATGTTCCTTATACAGTATTACAGTTTTTCTCAGAAGCTAGTTGCCAAGTGACTTTCATTGGCTGATAAAGTATAAAATACAATTTGATTGTTGTAGGCCAGGGCTGTCCAACTTTGAACAGCTCACAGGCTCCTTTTGCTCATGGAACGTACACGTGGGCTCCTTTCCCAAGCGTGTGCGCGCAAGCGCACGCACACACACAATCCTCGGGACTGCTCTGCTTGCTCCACCTCCCCACCGAGCTCCACAGTGATGGTGGTGGCAGCGGAGCAGGAGGAGCCCCACTCCCCCGTAATCACCCACCCACCCACCAGGCTCCTGGCAGCGGAAGAGCACCCACTTGCCTCTCCACCAAAATCCGCGGTGGCAGCGCAACTGTTCGCCCCACCTACCCACCCTCCAAGCTCCCCAGCACTGGTGGTGGCGGCGGCAGAGGCGGAATGTCCACTCGCCCCCACACCAAGCTCCATGACGGCGCCACACCCGCTTGCCCCACCTCCCCAGCAGCGGAGGAGGAGGAACGTCCGTTCACCCCCATGCCAAGCTCTGCGGCGGCGGTGCGCCCAATCACGCCCCCCAAGCTCCCCAGCACTGATGGTGGCAGAGGAGGAGGAACGCCCACTCACCCCCCACCAAGCTCCACGCCCACTCGCCTCCCCCCACCCGCCAAGTTCCCGGCAGTAGCAGCGGAGGAACGCCCACTCGCCCCACACAAGCTCCACGGCAGCGCCACATCCACTCATCCCCCCCCACGACACACCAAGCTGTGGCGCTGGTGGAGGAGGAGCGCCTGCTCACTCCCCCCCATGAAGAGGAGCGCCCCCAGGTCGGGAGGTGGGTGGGGACCTGGCGGGTGACTTCTTAGCACCTCGCGGGCTACCAGTCGCCCGTGGTCAACGCGTTGGCCAGCCCTGTTGTAGGCTATGTAAAAGAACATGTCAGTGCTTGGTTTGCAGAAGTATAGTTGACAGCAGCATCCTTTGTCTGTTAAAGCTAAAAGTATTTTTAAAAAGACAATATAATTCATTCGACTGATTTCTTCCTATTGATGGATTTTTCATGGTGATTTTACAACTTGAGCAGATGGCTCAGAAAAGATGAGTGGGAAAAGGAAGAGAGCATTTCTAGTTGGCCAGAAACATTCGGAATGGTTTCTTCAAAACTACATCCTTAACTGAAGATTGTCCTTCCCACAGGCATTGGGAAACTAGGTCTATGAGGGTCCTCCAGCATAAATTGCCTGGTTTTCTGGATGCTTTCCTTATTTGAAGTGACTGCACTGCTTAACTAATTTTTCCTCACTGTGTTTCTTCTAGGGCTTCTGTATACAGTACTTCTGTATTGTACTGCATTTACAAGATCACACTTTGTTTGGCTGCGGTATATTGGCTGCTACCCGAGGCAATATTCTGCATTCTTTATTTAAACATTTTAAGTAAAACTAACAAAAATTCTATCAATCTTTGAAATATAGCAGTATGCATTTATTGGAATCTTTGTGCAGATAAATAACTGTTTATGTTTTACTGCTCAATGTCTCAATCAAGTGTTGAGAAGTTTTCTTACCCAACAGACCAGATTCCCCTCCCTGTCCCCAAATCCTGCCTTTTGAAGCATGTTGCTTTTGGCTTTTTTAAAATCCGAAACATTGAGAAAAGTTGGAGATAAGAGTAAGGCTTCTGCCTGCCTCCAAATGACAGAAAGCTGTGAGAACCAGCCAGGATCTTGAGGCAGTGGGTGGGCTATGCCTCAGGAGCAGATACCAGGGTGGAAGTTCCCCTTCCTTTCTGTAAACATCCAACTCTGGTAGAGTTGTGAGTTTTACTGCTGGGGGGACCATCAGACTGGAGGTGAGTAGGGAGGAATGTGCTGAACAAATGGACTAAGAACATCAGCGGGCAAAGGTGTTGGTCCAGTGGAGATGGAAACAAGTTGAGTCTCCAGTGAAATGGTTAAGCTGTGATTTGTGGTGAATGTAATACATCAGAACATAAAGCAGGGATGATGTCCTGTAGCTCAGGAAATGTTTACTTATTGAGCCAAACTGTTCTTTCAGACATGACTTTCTTTCGTTTAGTTAAATTTCCCCGCACTAGGAGTGTAATTTTTTAACATATGGAGAATTAATATTTTGGAAACTGAATGAAAATCATGTTGTCTTTCCAGTTTTTGATGATGAAGAAGAAAGCAAATTGTCATACACTGAGATTCATCAAGAATATAAAGCTTTGGTGAGTGAGCCATAATTACTGTATATATTATTATTATTTTGGCCTTTTAAGAAATACCTACTGATGAACTGGGAATGCTTTGTATAGTAGGACTCCTGTATCCGCGGTGGATCTGGGCCGCCTCGTGGATACTGAAATCCATGGATAAGAGCAAACACTCTTATCCAAGGGTGATGGTGGCAACAGTGTTGGTGGGCTGCCCCCGACATCCCATCACCCCTGCTGGGCAGTGCAAAGGGCTAAGCCACACAGTGTCACAGAAGCGCAGGGCACCAGGTGGCACCCTGGTGGGGTGCCAGGGGTAAAAGGTCTGGCCTGTGAGGCTCAGCTTTCACTTCCTGGTACCCCTGTGGCAATTGGGATTCTGGGAGTGAAAGCTGCGCTGCACGGCCCATCTGTTTGAGCTCCCTAGGCGGCAGACCAGACGGTGTGAAGGTAAGAGACTGCTTGGTTCACTGTGCGGCCCAGTGGGGGTGGTGGGGTGCCAAGGGTAAAAAGACTGGGCCACATGGTGCAGCTTTCACTCCCTGGCACCTCACCACCCCCACTGGGCAGCACAGCGGACTGGGTGGTGGAAAGGCGTGCTGCTGCACTGCCTGCCCTGCTGCCTGGGGAGCTTAGACGGTTGGGAGGGGGCTGGCGTGCCAGGGAGTGAAAGGTGTGTCATGTAGCCCAGACCTTTTGCTCCCGGAACACCACCAGCAGCGTGCCTTCACACCACCTGGCCTGTCGCCCTGGGAGCTCGAACAGCTGGGCCGCGTGGCGCAGCTTTCGCTCCCAGCACCCCACCACTCGTGCTGGGAAGTGCGGTGGACTGGGTGGCGCGAGAGCATGCCTTTGCGCCGCCCGCCCTCGGCACCTCCCCCCACCTGCTAATTGCCAACCGTGGATAACGAATCAGCAGATATGGGGGTGATACTGCATATCTTTTTGTGTCATTTTACTGATGGTTGCATTTTGAAATTTTAGGTGACTAATGATTCATTGTAGAAGAACTGTTAACCAACTCTAAAAATGAGTCCTTTTTAAGCAATACGATTTTTGTTGTCCTTTAGTACTAAACCCCTTGACCTGCTGCAGATGCTGTAGGTCCTCGGTGGACAATATTTGAAGGGCCACACATAGCCCACATGTAGCTGCACTTTACCTGCCTCTGGTAGAAATCCTGCTGTATAAGTAATACAGTAATACCTCGTAAGACCAATGCCCCTTAAGACAAAAACTTTGTAAGACGAATGAAATGTCCAGGAATAGGAAAACCTTGTAAGACAAATTTTCCTATGGGATGCTTCACAGGATGAATTAAATACATTCCTATGGGGAACCACATTAAACCTTGTTTCATTGGACGAATATTTCGTAGGATGAATTGACCCGTAGAACGAATTAAATTCGTCTTAAGTGGCACCACTACAAATTATTTTTGTTGCAGAGTGAAATAGCAGCACCAAGGCAAGTCAATTAATGTGCACGGTTATAATTGCAAACTGTGACTGCAATGTCTGTGTCTGCTATGTAAAAAGAAAATGTGACTGGTTTTATGTAAGAATTTATAGTTTGCCCTTGTGTGGTCCTCGAAAAATAGGAGCAGAAAGTTATAGAGGCTTCTGTACGGAACATTGTTTTTTACTCATTATTTTGCAGGTTGAAAGGCTCTTAGACAGTTACCTTACAGAAGTTGGAATTAATGAAGACAAATTCCAGGAAGCTTGTACGTCACTTCTTGCCAAGACCCGTACTTCACAGGTCAATCTTTTAATTAATTTCGAAGAAGGATTTAAGAGTTATTTTCTTCACAATATTTTAATATGCGTAATAGAGTGCAGTACACAAAACCTTTTGCTTCATTTTTTTTCTGCTCTTTCATGGGACAGATAAAAAACTATTTAGGAGTTTTTAGGAAAGAATTCTGCTGCCTAAATCTAGATTGTGTGTCTAGATTTACCCTGGTTAATATCTGGCTAGGGTCTGTTCCTCAGCTGTTAAATTCTTAGATGTTTGCTTTATTTTATAACTTCATATTTGGTTTTTACTGTATACATGTCATTTATTCTTTTGTCCATGGGTTAGAGAGGTACAGAATAGTGAGTGCACGCTCACGCATGTTTATGTGTGCTATGTTTTTTATTGTTTAACAGTGTTCTACATTTATCTTTGTAGCCCTCTGATAATAAGGTTTCCTTTACATCTGCCTATAAGATGGTTTATTTATTTATTGGATTTTTATACCACCCATCTGACAGTGAGGCCACTCTGGGCAGTTAACAACAATTAGTCAATATAATACAGTACATGATAAACACATATAATTCATATAAAAAACAAAAAATATTAAAGTACAGTAAATCTAATAAAATAATATTAAAATGACATAAAATAGCATATAATTTTGAACCTATGATGTTACTGGTGGGCAGATCAGCTAATGTCATGATTTAGTGGGTGAACACCAGATTTACATAACATTGATTGGCCCATCTTACAGTCGTAGAATAAGATGTAACTGACAGGAATAGTTGGGTGACTAATGGAACAATTATAGGCAGATCTATTCATTATTTAGTGCCACTTGTTCCCAGGATTGTAAACTCAATACTAGATATTCCTTGGTTTTACCTACATTCATTGCTTTACCTACATTTTTTCCCTGATAACAGTAGTAACCAAATTGAAACTGTTTGGGATTGATTGAACTGTGAATTGGTTGGCATTGTGAGATTTAATCGTTTTTTTCCCTGTGCAGGCCATTTTGCAGCCAGTATTGGCGGCAGAAGATTTTGGATTGTTCAAACAAATGATGGTCCAGAAAAACATAGAAATGCAGTTACAAGCTATTAGGCTAATTCAGGAAAGAAATGGTAAGATAAGTTGAGTGCCGCCTTATGTCAGTCATCATTCACGGTGAATAAAGTGCCTTGCTGTTTTTCCAGGCTGTGGCTCTTCACTGTCGGGATCAATAAGGTGATGTCCAATCAGTGTGAGGCAGTAGAAGTAAAAGAAAAGGGGCCATTCAAGAGGCAGATACATAAGACCGAATGGGCAGAAAAAAACTTGATATTGACAAGTTGAAAAAGCAGCCGTAAACCAGAAGAGGAAGGAAATAGGTTGAAAGACTCTGTCTGTTCACTGGCTCACAAAGTGTTCAGCTGGTCTTTCTTGAGTCGCTGCTGTTCTTGTCTCTTGGATAGCACCCAGAAGGGCTCGCATGGGCATTCAGAAGGGAGCAGGAAGCTGGAGTATGCTCTGCTGTCTCCAGGTTGCCTTATCTTTCGTGATTCAGCAGGGATGGGGGACTCGCAAGTCGTGACTCACTCCGGAGTCCGACTCTAGTTGCACCAGTAACTCAACTTAGACTCTAACTGCGAGGGGTGTTGGTGTTGGGGGTGGGGGGGCCAGAATTAAATTCGACACGTGACTCGGAAATGTTTTTCTGAGTTGTGATTTGAATCCTTAGGGCAGGCATGTCCAAACTTTGGCCCTCCTGATGTTTTGGACCACAACTCCCAGAATTCTAAGCTTAGATTGCCAGTGACAAAGGACTGTGGGAGTTGTGGTCCAAAACATCTGGAGGGCTGAAGTTTGGACATGTCTGCCTTAGGGGGATGAGCCTACCTGCCGCTGTCGTCGCTGCTGTCGTTGCTGCCACCACCCTGAGACGCAATTGACCTGGCTTTCCTTCCAGGATCCGACTGCTGCCTCGGGCCACACATGTGCCACCCAGTTGGTCGGCTGGCACATGTGCAGAGGCGGGCTGCAGGTCCAGGACAGGAAGTAGTCCTGCGCTCCCTGGGAATGTGCTGGGTGGTGCATGCACAGCCCATGCCCCATGTCTTGGGGGTGGGGTGGGCAAAAGAACTGAAGACTTGGACTTGAGACTTGGGAGTCAGGAGTTGTGCTCAAAAGACTTGCCAGTATCCCGCTTCTTCAGTAGCAGTACATGAGATGAACTAACAACTATTGTTATGTTTCTAAGGAAGTTTCATTTTTTGCCAATTTGAAGAGGGAAATGGAAAAATGTTGATCATGGGATGAGCTTTGAAAGCAGCAATATATATTATACTCTGTGGGATCTATTTCTCTTTCTTTTAAGCTAATTGTAAAAACGCCATGGATGCTTGCATTCCAAAATGCTCTGTTGCTAAATTTGCCTTCCAGGATTTCTGTTAGCAGAGCATCTCTGGAATCCTCCCAAATTCAGAGACCTGTGGCAATGAACACAAAACTCATTCTCAGGATTTTTCTCTGTGCTTTTGCACATGTTTGAGTAAAACAATATGAGATCAGCAAATGTCTGATCCTTCTTCTCTGCATTCTGTGTCCCCCCCCTTAAATAGGTGTGTTACCTGACTGCTTGACAGAGGGGTTTGATGCATATACTGAAATTGAAGAGGAAGAAATGAAAATATTAAGGGAGGTTCTTAGGTAATAATATTTTTTTTCAATTTCTGCCTTGATTTTGCTACATAATCTCCCATAAATGCACAATGTTGCTTAATAATACAGGATTTGTCAACAATCTGATGGTACCAGATTTTGTGATGTGTCTCTCATAGCCTGTTGGAGTGTCTTTTCTAATACCATTTATCCAGGGATCCCAGGCTTTGTGTTTATGGGTGGATGCTCCTTGAGAGACCTGGTAAACAACCACTGGAAATTGAGTCATGGCAACTGAACATCTTTTCTTATTAGGTCAACATGTTTCACTACTCATCCAAGTAGCTTGGATGAAGGCATCACGAGTTTAGTGCTCACCAAACTCCCTCCTTTCTGTCCTTCAAGAAACAGGTGAAAGCTGAGCTTTTCAAAGAGGCTCTTGGTAACATCTCCCTTTAATATATTCACAGACCCATTTCTTTATAAATTGGTTTTGTTTGCCATCGCCTCAGGAGCCTTTGTTTTTTAAATTTGGATATATTTACTGGTGAGTGGGCAATTATTTCTTTTTATTGCTGTTAGGCACCCAGTAAATATATGCTCTGTCACTAGATGGGCAAGATAAAAATGCAGTAAATAAAACTGGTGCTATAACATAATGAGATACAAACTCTTTCTCCCTTAATTAGACTTAAGTGGAACTGTAGAATGAGATGTATGTGTCAGCACATAATTTCCCAGAATGATACTTCACAGCCCCAGTGAAGATCTGGTTCTCGATTGTTTTAGAAGATTCAGTCAGAAATAGAAGGCTTATCTTAAAGTATTTTCCCATCCATAAGATGTCCCCGTGTATTAGATACCTCCCACTTTTCCAACCCAAAACTACAGTTTCACAACTATGCAATTCTCTCCTCGGCTTACCTCCATTTATAAGATGACCCTCAATTTTTAGTCTTAACAATGTTGAACCTAATCCAGAGTGCAGTCATATGTGTACTTATTTTAAGGGAGTTGCATTCAAACAGGTGGTCCTTACTTCTGAGTAAATTTGCATAGATTTGGATTTGAAACTTTTTTTGGTTGCCCTTCTGCATCTAGTTTGCCAATTGTGCTGCTCTCCTGTATAGAGTGGAGAACAATTATATAAGAAAATCTCTAATATATTTAGAATATACAGGAAACCACCTTTCTCTCCAGATTGCTCAGCAAAACATATAATTTTCATGAGGTCTTTGGCTTTTTTTCTTGCTAGCTATAACCAACTTTTAAACACCCACCCTGATGACTATATATAGAGCCACTCTTCAAAGGCAGAATGTCCATCCAGGGGACGGAGCAATCCCATTCAGCCTGTTTTGAAGAGCAGCTCTATGGTCATCATGGTGGGTGGTTACTCTCTAGCCCGTTTCTCATCTCTGTGGTCTCTGGTAGGTCTGTTTACTCTCCTTCTATTCTATGGAACAAATAAATCATGCAAGGGATTTTATTTTTAAACAGCTGGGTTGGGGAGCCTCCACTGGGGCTGCAGCTGGGGCTGGGGACCTGCATCAGGTCTGGAGGCCTCTGCAATGGCTGGAGGCTTCCCAGCATGGAGACCCGGGCAAGAGCAGAGACTTGTATTTGCATTTTATTCTTCAGCCAAGCCGCTCCGGGCCTCCCAAGAGCAGCATGGCTGGAAAGTGAACTGGGCTAGAGATGTACCAGGACTGCAATATGTATGTGTGAATTTTTTTTCACACATACATACCTCTAAAACTAGGTGCATCTTATGGTCCAGTGCGTCTTATGGAGTGAAAAATATGGTATGCGGTATTTGGTGTGTGCTTATTTAAAACCACTCCAAGTGAGATAGACAAAGAACAATACATATGCCCTTACATATTGCCAATTTTTCTCTTGCGAACTTTGTCTATCCCTTTTGTTGATCCCTACTCTTGAGTGTTTTAAATTATGTTTTTTCTGGGAGCCAAATGATATTGTTCTGCTCATAATGTACTGTAAATTGCCTCTAAGTATGCCTACATGGAGTTGGCATAGATAGTTTTTTAAAACAATAATCTAATCATGCAAGTATTTGGATTTTTGTTTACTCTAGATACTGGAATAGCCAGGAAGAATGTGAGAACTGTAACTTACTGCAATCCTAGGTCTGTCCCTGGAAATACAAGAAAACTGCACATTTATTTACACTCCCTTTTCATCCTTTACTAAGGGAAAAAAATGCTTTTTTCTCGTTGGCGTTGTGTAAATGTCCCAAGATAGTTGCTGGTGATTGTGTGGTGTTGATGTAGCACAGAAGTGGTGTGAATTTTTGACTAGTTTGTCTTGGGTCCCAAGTGCAAGCCACCTTTCAGGACGAATGGACTTCATTCCTAGGGATTTGGCTAGTAGCCAGACCAGAGGAAAATTAGCATTCATTTGAACTCAAAGGGCTCCCCTGTCCCATTATGCAACTTTTCCTGTGATTGTGAAGGGAATTGCAACAATGTGCCTGAGGAACTTGATGGGGAGGGCAATGTGTCATTTTGAAGTCATCTTGCCTTTTGAACGAACAGATGCCTAGCGAACAGAGAGTCCCCAAAGAGATCCAAGCACATACTTTGTTTTCTGTTTTTCAGAAAATCGAAGGAAGAATATGATCTAGAACAAGAAAAGAAAAGAACACAGACCCAAGAGGTAGGGTTGGGTTCAGATAAATTCATCAGTGCTTAAAAGGCCTGTAAGTTCTATCTTTGAGCACAACTGTTTTCCTATAGGCCTTGCGGGTGTTATAAAATGATGAGCACCTTCTCATGACAAACAGGAACATGACTTTTGTTTTTGCATTTCTCAGTTGCTTCTTCTTCTTCTTCTTTTTTGCATGGCTTGGCCATTATGGCCCTCTGCTGTACATGGGAAGCAGAATCAGTCATGATACGGCAGCATAACATACAAACTAGTCACCTCATCTACAAGTACCGGTGGCCTAAATGGCTAGCACTGGGAGAGGAGGAGATGGTACATGGCCTGTAAACCATATGTTTGTGCTCCAGCCTTGGTTGGACGTTAGCGTTGCTTGCCTAGTGTGGTGGATTTTTCATCATGCGTAGCATTTGTATTCACCACTTGGAAGGGCTTCCAGGGAGAGAGTCCAGATGAAGAAAAACGAGATTCCCTTGTGAAGTGTCTGCCATCAGGTTTGCAATCTAGAGAGATGTGACCCAGAAGGCAATGGCAGCTGGTGCTACGTATGTTCAGTGGGGCAGAAGGCATAGCAGCAGCCGATGGTGAATGGAATTAGGACAGCAGGCAAAACCAGGAGTAATCTGAGTAAAAGTGGGCATTCGTTCACAACCCCATTCAGAGAAATTACCCGATGGAGCACAGAAATCTCCACAACATCTGAGTGAAAGTACTAGAACGAAAGTGGCCCGGGTGAGGAAGAGTAGAAGAAAACACTTTGCTACTAATTGGAAACAGTTTTATGCAGTTTCTGCTGCTGCTTGTTGCCCCCCCCCCCCAGATACAACAGAGATGTCTCTGGCATCTTGAAGGCTGACATTAGAGATGGGCACAAACTGGTGGTTCGGTGTGGTTTGTTTACCACCTGCACACCTGATTCATGTTTTGGTGCCTCAACCGCCACCCCACTGGCAGGCACCCGCTTGGCAGAAGTGCCCCGCCTCCCCCAGGCTCTGCCTGTGAGTGGACACCCCTCCCCAAAGGGGGTGGGTTGCCCATCCACCGATCAGCTGTTTGACTGGTAAATGAGCTGTGCTGAACCAGAAGTTTGCACCCATCTCTAGCTAACATGTTTCACTTCTATGTTTTTTTCTGGACTACGTCCACTGATGCAAGCCATAAGCCGTGTTCCATAACAGCTTGTTAGTCTTCAACAAGAACAAGGGTCACAGAGGTCTTTCGTTGTTTCTGTTGCATGGTTATTCTGCTCCAAGGTTTGGATTCCAGTAAAATGGGCTTCGAGCTGCCTAGATGCCTTAAGCACATCCAATCTCATCTAATTTCGGAAGCTAAGCAGGGTTGGCCCTGGTTAGTACTTGGATGGGAGACCACCAGGGAATACCGGGTGCTGTAGGTGCCTGGAGTAGGAACTGGCAAAACCACTCCAGTACTCCTGTCAAGAAAACTCCATGGACATGGGGTCACAAAGAGTCGGTCACAAATGTAACAACACACACACTTCAGCGTTTGGAATAGCCCCTCTGGCCTAAAAGGCCACATACTAATGAGTGTTAAACTAGGTGTACAAGTTAATTTGTCTTTTTTTTTTAAACTCGTCACAGTGGATGATTATATGCCAGCAGTGTATAAAATACAGGTGTGAATATGAATATACTCTTGGCCAGACAGGCAGTATATAAGATGAATGAATGACTTAATGAATGAGTGGATTTTGAGAAATAAGATCTGGTGGTGTACCATGGAGGTGTTGCTCTTCTGAAAATATGAGGCAGTCATCGTGGTCATCTTAGAATTGTTGAGCTCGAAAAAAAGAGTGGCTTAGGGAGCTGGGAATGTTGAGCCTTACAAAAAGAAGGCTGAGAAGGGGAAATGATAGCCATGGATAAATATTTGAAAGGACGTCATATAGAAGAGGGGAGATGCTTGTTTTCCATGGCTTCAGAGACTAGGACTCGGGGCAATGGTTTCAAACTACAGGAAAAGAGATTCCATTTGAACATTAGGGAGAACTTCATGATGGTTAGAGCTGTTCGGCAGTGGAATATGCTGCCACGGAGGGTGGTGGAGTCTCCTTCTTTGGAGGTTTTTAAGCAGAGGCTGGATGGCCATATGTCAGGAGCACCGTGATGGGGGTTCCTGCATGGCAGGGAGTTGGACTGGAGGGCCCTGGAGGTCTCTTCCAACTCTATGATTCTATGAATCCTGCCTTCTCATGATGTACCCAGAGTAGGACAGCCACTGTTTCAACATTCTTGCCTCCAGAGAAAATTCAGGCTTGATTTGATCTGTGATTCTAACCCAGGGGTGTCCAAACTTTTCGTAAGGAGGGCTAGATTTAGTGGCTGAGAATGTATGGGGTCCACCTCCCCCACAGGCAGACACGAAAGAGGCCGGCCGGCCTGGGAGTTCGAGGAGGTGGCGCCATGGCTGAGCTGAGGCTGCCCTCCATTGCAACCGCTGCTGCTGCCGCCGCCGCCAAGTAAACGAGTGCGTGATTGGCAGCCGTCTGCAGGGTCAGGGGCTCCTGCCGGCTGGGAACGGGGAGGGAGGGAGCGTTCCAGCCAATCATGGGCCAATCAAAATCGCCTGGTGGGCCGGATTTGGCTCCCGGGCCAGACTTTGGACATGGCTGTTCTAACCCAAATGGGTCATCATGTTCAGCCTGTGTCAAGAAGGCATGCTGGGGAACTCCCATCCTCTGGCTCCATAGCCAGATACTTTAACCACTAAGTTACTGAGCACTTTTTAAATTTCTATTTATGGGATCTTACAGTCTTGCAGTATTTGCAGAAAGTTGAACTACAGAGACTCACTTTTTGACCCAATATTGAAGTGGTGCTCTATTTATTGCTAGAGTGGATTGGAGAGCGAGGTGAGCCATAGCACCCCTAAGAAATTTATTTATTTATTTATTTATTTATTTATTTATTTATTTATTTATTTATTTATAATACTTGTATACCGCCCATCTTCCCGAAGGAACTCCGGGTGGTTCACAACACATTAAATGATAACAGTAAAATACAACATAAACAATAATAAATTTAATTTACCAAGGTAAAAGTACAAATAAGTAGCATTTTCGTTCCCAGCCCTGTATTAGTGGCAGTTAAGCTTTGTTACCTAGTCTGATTAATTCCATTATGTGAAACGAATATAGGTTGTTTAAAAAGCATATTATTATTTACTACGTTCTGACCAGAAAACCCTTCCTACAGCTTTTGCTGTATCAGTTGCTTTGATGGTGCTTGAAATGTATTGCTGAATGTTGTATGTTTTCTTCTTAAATTGATAGTCAAATGATAAACAGAGATCAGTCGATGGAGCCCGGAAATCTCCAGGACAATTGCGTGTTAGTGCAGACTCTAAAGAATGTGTTGATCAGACGACAAAACCTTCGTCAGGTATGATTATTTATACGCATCTGACATACCTTAAGAAGCCCAGCATGTTTGTTCTTCTTTATGACACAGATTATGGGATTATTCAGATATTTCAGCTGAACCAACATCAAACTGCATGTATTGTGTCCATGAACAATGAAAAAGCACGAGATGGCCATATATTTGCTGTAACAATTTGTCTGATCCCAGGCAGGATCAAAATTGACTTGTTTGTTCATTTCAAAAGTAATTAATGGCTTATCTTTAAATGGCTGGACATGCTGCCCTTGGTTAGGTAGTTTTCGATCCTCACGAAAGAGGGAAAAATAGACAGTAGATATATACTTATATAAAGTGTCAGTGGAAGAAGAAATAGAAGAGGTGTTTCCCGCTATGTAGATCAAGAATGTCTGTGTATACTATGGAAAAGGAAGATTCTTTAAGTCCCATTTTTTTGAATGGTTCTTTTTCTGAGAAGGAAAAGTGTGTCCCTTATTGGATAAATAACTTGAATACATTTCCCCATAACAACACAATATAATTTTCCATCTTCCTCATGTTTTTTTTTCCAGGAAAATAAAGAGAAAACTACTAAACAGGTCACCAGTTAAGACTTATACTGTAGTGCTAAGCTAGGTGGAGCTAGGTGTCCTGTTTACGCTGCCAAACTTGGTCTCCTTAATACAGACGTGGGGCATACCTGCAGGTTGAAAAAATCAAGTTGGAGGGAAATGTTGGGTAATACTGCTTTTTGACTCCTCCCTCCCCCAAAATTCATCTGAAAAAGACCTCCCTGCTACTTTTATAGAGAGCTGTTGTCAGAATTACTTGCTTTCAGTAACAAACACTGTCTTATAAGCCAAGATTTATTAATTTTGCAGATGATATTTGTTTACCACCAAAGTCGTATGCCTAGTAGATGTGACCGAATAACAAGAAAATTGTTTTTTGTTTCATTTCAGATTTTGATGTGATGGGCTCAAAACAAGCACAATGTTTGTTGTGTGTCCTGCATGAATTTTGATTGGGGAAAAAAATCAATGTAAAATTCTAGCTCTTTGACTCTTAACAGCAAGCAAAAATATTTTGCTTCCCTTCCCCCTTTATATAAATTTAGGTCCAGAGGCAAAACACAAGGGTCCATCTAACCAAGAGCTGTCCTGTGCAAAAGCAACGGAAAATAGTTGCAAGAAGGTGGCTGGAAATGCTTCTGAACATGTAACAAAGCCACCCGGGATCGAAGTACAAGTAAGTTGCTTGCTTCATGCAGGAAAATACCTGGACAAATACTGCTTTGTAGCTAATATTTAATTTTGTATTGCATTCTAATATTTTATCCGTACAGTTCAAAATCTAATTCCAACAGTAGGGAGAAATGCCACTCCTATAACCTTGTATCATTTTTGAGAACTAAATGTCTGGGATATAATATGAAAAAAAGATACAGACAAACCAGGCAAGACAAAACACAACAGAAGGAGTCAGGGAAGAGAGTGAGTGTGCCTGATCAGTTAAATGTCAGAATGGGAAGGGAGTTTTTATAGTGTGCTTAAAAGTAGCCACAGAAGCATGCAGTCTTCACAGACATTTTTAAAAAGCTTTGTTCTAAACTGGGGGCCATATTTAACTGGGATGCTGAGGCTAGTAGGTTCTGTTGACAGATCAGCAGATGGGAAAGGGTGTAGTTGGAGTTTGGAGGACAAGGAGTTGCAGAGGCTGTGCAGTGACTGAAAGAAGAGGTTTACCTCTTTCAGATCGAAATTGCCCATGTGCCAATGACCAATTGGAATGTGTAGAACATGTGCTTCTATTCTGCACCTATTATCAAGATCTACGCAAGGAGATTATCTCCCCAATTATAGGCAAATATCCTGGGAGGTCAATAGAATTCTATATACAGTTGCTCCTTTCTGATAACACTTACCAGGTAACTAGGCAAGTTGCCAAATTCTGTGCTGCTGCAATAAGGGTTCGTAAACAAATTTATAAAGAAACATAGTAGTAACTGATGACTGCTTTTATCGTAGCTAATGACCACTTTTATTTCAGACCAGAATAAAATTTAAACTGTATTTTAAATTGTATTTAAAATTGTATTTACGATATATCTTGTAATAAGGCTTGATTCATGTGCTGTCTATTGGAATGCATATTTGAACATCCTTATTTTTATGATTTTATTTTTGGTCTTTGGTCGTTGACCGTAAATAAAATTTCAATTTAATTCAAGAGCAGGTACTTGTAGATATGAGCAAGAGATATGCAACCAGGTAGAATTCAAGCAGCAAGAGGGATTTAGTGCAGAAGGTGGAAAGAAGTGCCATGATCGTAGTAACAAGTACAGTATTTTTCCATGAATAAGACTAGATTTTTGGTCTAAAATAGTTAGACCAAAAAATGGAGGGTCATCTTATACATACCTGGGAGTAAGCTGAGGAAAGAACTGCACAGTTGCAAAACTGGAATTTTGGATTGGACAAGTGGGGGTCATCTTATAGATGGAAAAATATGGGAAGTTGAATTTGAGAGGAACAGAGGGACGACTCAAGGGGAAAAAAGATGTGCTTCCTGTGAGAAGATGAAGAGCAAACAAGAGCTGTGACTATGCAGGAAAGAGGGGAGAGGGTAAATTTATTCTAAATATTACAGAGTTGAAATGGTTGAGAGGTGGATCAAAGAGAAGGGACACAGGCAAACTCTGGATGCTTAGTTTTTGAAGAAGGAGTTGGATCACAGCAAGAATGAGAATCATGGTAGAAAGTGGCAGTGATTACAAAAAGGAGTCAGAGTGAAGGCTACATAAAAGTTGAGAATCTTGGGGATACAGTATTAGCAAAAAATCAAAAAGTCACCTGAGATCGAAGTCCAAGGCCTGGATTCACAACAGGCCTTGGACTTTGACTTGAGCGGCTTAGCTTTCACTCTTGACTGAGTTACTGAGTCAGGCTAAAACTTGGCAGATCTGAGGCAGGCAAATTCTAAAATGGCAACAGGTCAGAACAGAGTGCGACTGTGTTGCTTTGGTATAGCCTTAGGTAGTTGACCTGCTCCACATAATGCCAAGAGTATTACCCTGTTTCCCTGAAAATAAGACCTCCCCTTAAAATAAGCCCTAGCAGGATTTCTATGCATTTGTTAAATAAAAGCCCTACCCTGATAATAAGACCTAGTGATGGGCGTGGCTATGGTTGTGTGCAGGGCTGACATTCAACCATATTATACTTAATAAAATAAGACATCCCCTGAAAGTAAGCCCTAGTGTGTCTTCTTGAGAAAAAATAAATATAAGACAGTGGCTTATTTTCGGGGAAACACGGTAGAATGTTCTAGAGAAGTAGACAATGAAACCCAAATCTGTTCTAAATTGTACGGGTTTCTTGTGAACATAAATGTGGGGGAAAATGTTTTTATCTGTCTGTGGCTCAGCAATGGCATTTGGCACAAGTTGATTTTAGTGTGCTTTATATACAAACTCAACATAATCCCAGTTAAAATGGCCCCCCAGTTTAGAACAAAGCTTTAAAAATATGTCTGTGAAGATTCTCAGTCATCCAGGTGAGTTTATCTGGAAGTTGAGTCATGGCAAGCGGACTTCTTTTTCTTGAGAGGTAGAAACATTTTGTTGTTCATCTGAAGCTGTTTGGATGAGCAGCAAAACGTTTCTATCAAGAAAAAGAAGTCCAGTTGCCATGACTCAATTTCCAGAAAAAGCATTAAAAAGTTGCTCAAGCTGTGTTTAAGAAGAAACGTGACCACAGAATAAGAAGAAATTCTTTTACCCTCTTTCTAAGAATACAGGGCCGATTTTGATGGTACTATCACGTGTTAGTTTCTTGGTAGGCGTAGGACAGTGCTGAACCAATTTTTACACAATTCACACATAAGCAGATGAGGAAAGTATCTGTTACAAAGCATAGCAATTGCATATTTGAGAAAGAAAATCGCTTTAATTAGACCAGTCAAACATTCCTGTGTTTATGACCTCTGCTCAACTCAAAGGTTTATTATCTCTTTCTGTATATTGGCTAGGCTTGTACGTGTTGAAATATCAGATTTGGTGGTACAGTAATCCCCCGTTTATTGTGGGGGTTAGGGATCCGACTCAACCCGCGATAAAGCAAAATCCGCATTATATGGATGCTGGGTCAGGACGGGACTGGGGGGCCTGTTTAGGGTCTCTTGCTTGGCCAGGCTTTGCCCGGAATGGGCCTCTAACAGGCCCGGGAAGTGCGTCGGAGGCTTGTTCGGGGCAGCGCTAGGCCTGGGGTAAGTGCAGGAGGCCCCAAACAGGCCCAAGCAGCTTGCCCCAGGAGCCCTTGCCATCATATACTGCGGTCCTGCGATATACCGAGGCTTCAGTATATGAGCCACAATATAGCGGAGAATGACTGTATGGTTGAGGGGAGGCAACAGACAGCTGTAATACAAATCTTTTCACATTAATTTGGAAGACTATTCACTGGTACGACTGCAAATAAACTCATGCAAAATGTTTGAAGCGTTGCACCAATGAGGCAGTCCATGCATTTGGGTTGACAACAGATGATTAAATAAAGGGGGAGGAGAGAGCAGGGAAAGAAGGGAAAAACGGTTATTCTGTTAGTTGCTCTTTTTCTGGTTAAAATGGAAAGGGTCAAGGGGTCATCGTTGCAATGTTCTTTCTGGCCAAGAGGGGGCATTGTTCTTAGCGGCTCTCAACCTGCTGGCCGATGACTGAGAGTGCCTCCCATCTGCTCTGTAGTCCCAGGTCCTTTTCATTTAAAACGTCTGCTTGTTGGGATTCAGAAGAAGAAGGAACAGATTGTAGGCCACTTGGTGCTGCCTTTTCTTTTTGGTATAGACTTCAGATGTCCATCTAAAAACATGTCACAGCCCAGGCAACCGTCTGTTGTGGTGCTTAATAAATCTTTGTATGTATAGCACCTAAAAATAAAATACAGTAATGGGAACAATTGTCAAGTACAGTGGTTCCTTGGTTTTCGGGCATAATCCGTTCCGGAAGCATGCTTGTAAGCCAAAATACTTGTACTGTATATCAAAACTATTTTTTCCATAGGAAATAAAGGAAACTTACCTGATTTGTTCTGAAGACCTAGATTCCATTATTTCCTATGGAGAAATTAGATTTGGCCAGGGGCTGTTGTGGTTTCTGGAACTTGCCCTGAGCCCAGTGCTGCCTGGGGTGCACTGCAGAGGCTGCAGATGGGTGACACCAGGCCCAGGGCAGGCTGCAGAGGTCACTTCTGGTCCACCGGAGGTCACTTCCAGTCAGCATCGGGACCTGGAGGCCATCTCCAGTCAGGAGGAGGAGGAGGAGGAGGAGGAGAAAGAGGTGAGCCATGCCATTGCTCATTTTGCAAGACATTGCTCGCAAAGCAAAGCAAAGCTCTATTAAAATTTTGCTCGTTTTGCAAAACACTCGTAAACCAAGGTACAACTGCAATGACAGTGGTCAGGGAGGTGAGGTTGATAAGCTGACTTGGTCTGTGCCTGATCTGAAACCAGGGTATGTGCAGCCCACTGCTGCAACATGGCTCTGTGGTGTGTGCATCACTAGTGATGCTACTGTAATTCACAAAATACTGACATTCGCAATTTGTAACTTATTTATCCCACTTGCATGGAGTGGTTCCCTCAGAAAAGAAACTGCCTTTTCCCACAACTCCTTTTGAAATTCCAATTAAATCAGAAGGCAGATGATATGCATTTCTCCTCTTTTTGTCATTTTTGTCATTGGCTTTAGCCTTTTGGTGCTGGGGATGCTTTTTGAAGAATATTGTATGCTTATCTCGTTGAATGCTTGTCTAACAAGCTCAGAAAAGCATTTCACAAACTGTAATGGCACTGCCTGCTTAATTCTACTAGAAATTGTCAAAACTTGGAGCGCAAGAGCTCAGGGAACGTGAAGACTATCTGAAGCAGAAACGAGATGCGTTGATGGCCTTGAAAAGGGAGTCAAAAGCCTGTACGTCGCCACCACCAACTATAGAAAAGAAGGAAGAGCTGTTACATGCTAAAGAGGTGAATTCATTTTTGTTGGATGGATTTGGTTTGATGGCTAGTTTAAATTACACAGGCTGTAAGCTTTCCCTCAGGAGTCTGATGGACCAAGTTCAGAGGACAAAGGCTGTAATAGTTCCATGGTACTGTGTGAACTGATGTATGGCTTGTCCTTTTTTTAACCATACAAGCCAATGGGTTACTGATTTATGTGTAGGGAGAGCATAGATTATTCTAGTGACCCAAATGTGGGGAGGTGAATAAATGCTGCTAGGGCCATCTTGCTCAACAGACACAGCGGTGCAATGGTGGTTCAAGTGCCAGCCTTACTATTAATTAAAAAGGGAGCATTAGTTCTAAAGGAAGTAGAAACATCCACCCGTTGCAGTGAGACTGGGCAGCAGAGGTACAGGTTTAGAACTTCTCAGCCAAGGTTCTCTTTGTGAGATTTTCTGCTTAAAGGAGAGGAAGGTGATTCATCAGCACTCTGTGTCCAAGAATGTTGAAACACAAGTCCTGATAGTGACTGATTGATCTTTAGCTCAGGATGCTTAATAACTTTTAGCTGAATCGGGAATGCCTTTCGAGAATGACCACACAAAGTTGACAGCTGCTTCCAGTAAGATGCTGTTGACTTCCCATGAGCTGACACTTGTTTTGAGATTAGTCACTTCTTAGTAAAGGTTTAGTTACAGAAATCTAGTATTTACTATGGTTTGCAAGGTCAGAGGCTAGACAGGAGGCCCCGTGATTACTTGTCTGAAAGGTACTTTGGTGAGTTTCTCAACCATTATGAATGTCTGTGAAGATTCTCACTCAGTCATCCAGGTTAGTTTATCTGGAAGGTGAGTCGTGGCAACTGGACCTCTTTTCTTGAGAGACTGAGACATTTCACTGCTTATCCAAACAGCTTTGTCAGTCTGAGGAAAACTGTAGACCAGAATCATCACAATTTTACCAAAGTAAGGTTTGGCATATCTTGCTTTGCATGTAATGAGTCTGTCTCATATATTAGTTTCACTTTTTGAGTTGACTTACTGAAATAAACGAGCCTTTGCACGATATTCTAATTTTTCGAGTTTCACCTGTAGCTAACGACCCATACTTAATGGGTGTTGGGAAGCTTAAAGGTGGGACTTGCACGCACCGCAGGGCTTAGGCCATTGTCCACCAAATTAACCTATCGTCCACCTAATGAGCCTATTCCGGCCATTGTCCATCTTATGAGCCAGGGTGACATGGGGACAAAGTGAGCTATAAAATGGAGGACTGGCAACTAGCTTTCCTTAGACTGACAAGGCTGTTTGGATGAGCAGCGAAAAGCTTCAATCTCTCAAGAAAAGAAGTCCAGTTGCCATGACTCAACTTCCAGAGAACCAGTGTGAATGAAAAGTGACCCAGAGGCTGTGTTTCTGCTTGGTCTTTTGGAGGTAGGCAGGATTGGAATAAGGAACTTGTGGTCATCTAGCTCGTTTCAAGTTGCAAAGTGCAGCTGGATTGGAGGCTTTCGTTTTTATCTCTCAGATTTGTCCACAGACGTTCAGCACCCAAATCATAATCCGAAGGATGGGGTTGAGGGAGGACATTGAAAAGGTCAAGGGAAGGGGCATCCCCACGTTTTTTTAAAAAGGCAAGAAAGGCTTGGGGTGGGCGGATTCACATTTGTTTCCACTGATCACATCATGCAAACAGAAATGTCAATCAACCCAGAGTCCACCTCCCAAATCTGTTTATTTTTCCCTGCCACCAGTGGCGCCTTTCGTTTAAAAATGGAGCCTTCGCATATGTTCAGGGGTAGGGTTGCTTGAACTGGGGCCGAAAAGAGGGTGAGCTGCAAACACACACGGTCACACATGTGCACACCTACCCACCAAGTGTTGCTTTCCCTAAGCAGTTTCCCCCTCATCTCTTACCTCATGAGGAAGTACAGGCTACATGCACGAGCACACATACCTCTCTCCCAAGACTTTTTACTTTGTACTTTTTCAACATTCCTTTTTTAAAAATCAGCTTAGGAACAGAGCCTTTCTTCCTTTGGCAGCTTTTTTTAAAGCAACCAAGAGGCATACGAGCCCTATCACAGCTTGTTAATGCAGTTCTTTGTCATGCGTGACACCACCAACAGGGCTCTGTATAGAACCAGAAGCAAGCGGCAAGCAAGGTACATAAGAACATAAGAGCCCTGCTGGATCAGGCCAAAGGTTTTCCCCCTTTGTATCCGTGTGTGGCCGTTTAAACCAAACAGACCCAGATTCCCCAGCGTGACTTTGTAACCAGTGAATGCAAGTGCATTTGCGTTTCCCTTGCGGTGTAGTTCTGCCCCAACTCTTGCTGCCATCATCATCTCGGTTGTGCTGCCCGGAGCTTGTGAAGCTACATTCTCCATTCCTGATCTCTGCGTAATAGTGGATGACTCTAAAGGGAATGACAATTACATGGTTTTGGTCTAGCATTTTTTAAAAGGTAAACAGAACATTGGGCTTTCATGTTAAGGTCAGATAAGCAGTTGTGAGGTCCATGTTTTGAAGAAACTGTCTGTGCTTCACAGAGATGCAAATAAAAACAGGACCTACCTTCCACCATCAGGCAGGGGGCAGGTCTGAGTGTGGTCCAAGGTACCTATAGCTGCTGTAATTGTATTCTTTGTTTTAATTTTAGGGAATGACAGAAGAAGAAGAACAAAAATTGCTAAAGAAGAGAATCCTTGCATCAAAACTAAAAGAAGAAGTTATTAATAAACGGTAGCTTAGAAACTGCTTTTAAGAAGAGCTGGGAATACAATTTTAGTATGTTTGACCATGAACTCTTTGTTTACAACAAGCAGTCCTATACATTAAGTTGATTTTATATATTACATAAATGCTGAACTTGTCCTTTTTAAAAATAACTTTATTTTAGAATGATTTTCCTACCATTATAGGTTTGATTGCTCAGAAGCATAACTTACCCAGCCGTTTAGTTTTATGTGATTTCCACTGTGTATTGCTGGATATGGTACCATCCTTTGGCTGAATCTGAATGTTTATGTCAGAAACCTTACTTTTCTTCTAGTTCAGCATTAAACTGGTTACTTTTCCCCTGATTCTAAGCTTGTGTAGCAAATGGTAAAGCTTGTCCGGTGTAAAGCCAATTCACTGCTTTTAAAAAGTGTGTACAATCACAGACAGCAACAACATGGCACTCCCTGTCCAGCATAATTTTCATGCAGTGGAGTAAAAGCTTGGTATATTGGCATATGTAGCCACAACCATGGTAAGCCAGCATGTGCCTGTTGTATTAGGTTGATTTAGGTAAAATTAGTTACCACTGAAATCAGTGGGCAAAACAGTTAATCAAAACAGGCAACTGTTTGAAATAGTAGTAACAAAGAGGTGAGCAGTGGGGTAAGATTTTCAATTAAAAACAACAGGAAAACAACACAAGAGGTTCTTTCACTTGGAAGTTCACTCTGTTCCTGAAAGAGAATGCACTGAACACAAATGATTCAGTTGAATCAATGGGTACACAATTTATAGGATGGGGTTTTTTTTGCTTTTCTTTACCTTTTATTAAATGTTTCCCTCCCTCATTGTCTGTCAATCAGCCAGCATCCATTCATAGCCTTGTTAGGGTAGCCGTCAGCAGCCATTCAGAACATCTGGGGAGAGCAGGCATTTTGAATTGGTAAAAGGCCCTGGATGGGTTAGAACTGATTAAGGGGTTCTGCTTTTTCTCGGCTTCATCAGCAGATGGTATTGCCAGCTCAATTTGTCCTTGTCTTGCCTTGGCTTTCAGGTGTAGCAGTGCAGCACAGAGGAAAAATGCCTGGTTCCTCTGTGTTGCACAAAGGACTGGCACACCAAAGATGGTTCAACCAAAAAATGACATGGTTTTTTTTCTGCCATGCACATGTGTAGCAGGTAGTATGGGGGTCACATAGGTGACAAGATTAAAAACTGATTGGTATACTGTCCATGAAGACAATACTTGTTTCTCCTTTTGGCATATAATTCCAATCCGGCCTCACTAACATAGCTAAGGGTGAGATGTTATGGGAGCTGTAGTCTTGGGGGGGGCACGTGGGGGGTGGTGGGCAGTTGTCAAGCCCTGTTGCACTACAATATGATAAAATAAATAAATCATCTTGGAACTCAAGTTCAGCCCCTGCCAAGAAGGCAATGGGTGAGGAGACACTGAATCCATCTTCCAATCTTTGGCACTGTAGCCAGATACCTAAACCACTGAACCATCCAGCAGTTCTTGCAAAATGCTTCTGTAGATCTACTACTGCCCAAGCACCTTATTCTGCTTAGCTCTATTACACTTATTCGGAGACATCTGTACCTCACTTCTAAGTCAAAACTGTTCAATCACTTTGCCGACAAGAGGAACTTCAAAATTTTAAGACAGTAACGACACAGACCATCCACATTTCATGTAACTTTTTATTAAAATAGTATTTAACTGAGACATGTTGGCAGATGTAATATTTTTTTCTTTAAAAAAGTGATGGGCCCCAGGCATTCACAATGGGGGGGTTGTCCTGTGGCAAACCCAACTAGCATACAATCAGAAATGGTGACAGATGTGGGGACCAAGACACCTGAGACAGCATGTGTAAATGGAAAAGGAAGAGCTCAAATATATATTTCACAGCTTTGTTAAGTGTTCAGATGCTGGCTGACATGTCACCCCCTCTTGTTTATTTTGGGCTATTAAAAAACAACACTTTTCTTGATATGTGTGATGGAAGTGATTCATGAGAGGATTGGCAGGTATTGTATAGCTCCAGCAATATTCTGTGAAAAAGGAAATTCATTGAATTCTTGAAAAGCTTAGGAACGGGCCAGGTGAGTTTCACTCTGAAGGGAAATGGTACATTGCTTTCTTGGGGAAATCTGAGCACTTAGGGGTGACCTGTGTACAAATTGAAGGGTGTCAGGTGAACCTGCCAAACTGCTCCTCCATATACTTCCCCCCCTCCCCAAGAAGGTTAGTTGAAGTGAGAAGCAAACCCCATCCGTGGTTGCCTGGAGCCCTCACTGGGCCGAGAGAGAGGTTCTTTGGGCCACAAACTGTCAGTCATCACAGCACACTGAATCAAACCCAGGAGCGTCTTTGCTTTGGCTGCAAGGTCTGGTTCAGCAGCTTATAATGATTAAATTGTACAAATAACTATCTCATTAAAATCCTCTAAAATGGCCACATTTCAAAAATCAGAATTAACTTACCATTTACAACAAACCAAACCAAACCAATAATTACGGAATTACAGGGTCACATTTTAATTCCTGAATTTTACAGTTCATTAATATTACCACATGTATACAAATGGTGTAAAACAAGTACAGTGGCTTTTCTTCTCAGTACAAAATAAACTTCTGTTTCATGGAAAAACTATACTTCATATCTACACAGACAGCCCATCTTTTGCAAACAATAGCTAAAATTAAAATTAACTACAAAATCTCCAAAACAGGGAAAAACTGTCAGTACTGTTCCAGGAGAAATGGACCCACGACATGTCGCAAGAGTGATCTATAATAATAATAGGTTGCTGCTGGTTTCATTGTTCATATCACTCTTAACGCAATTTGTAGTTTGGGGAACACTTTCTTCTACATGATCTCAGATCATATATGGCCAAACTAACATTAAAATATTTACAGTTTGCTTGCTCCGAAAATAAAAAAGGTCTCGAAATGGTTGCCTCCATCAATTTACCGAAGGTACTTTTTGAAATTTGCTTAAATTCATGGAATGTGTTAAGAAGCAGCCTTAAATATTAAACCCTCTAGGTTCAAGGTGCTGCATGCTGATCTGACTCCAAATCACTAGAGACAAAAAGAAAAAAAGGACTACACTCCTCAACTGAGTAGGGTTCGAAACCTTCACAGGTCATTTCACAGTACTAGCTATTAACTCCTGCAAATGTGAAATGCCAACGGCTTGTGTCTTTTTTTGAAGCCAGCAGAGAACAACTCCATTCAGGTTGGGTTTCCTTAAAATGCCATTAGTAGTTCCAACAGTCAAATGACATTTCAAGGACGAGGGCTTCCTGACTTCTCAATCCACTCACAACTAACAAGCCTTGAGAGTAGACCAGTTTCCTTGCACAACTGCTTCAAGTCATCTTCCATTTTGAACCAGGCTTCTCTTTTTTTTCCTTCTAAACTCTGAATGGCGGCGATGGGGCAGGGTGGGGTAGGGAGGACCCAATTTTACCACTGAACATGCACTACATATCAAGGTGCTACCCTCTATAATTTGGCTTGCTGTGCAAATAATGGTCCCCAAAGTCAGATTTTATTTTTAAAAAATGGGGAACCAGAAATATTTAAAAGAGGCAATTGCTAAAAAACAAAACAACCCCCCCCCCCCAAAACAATGGACAGCACCATTACAAAGTTATGTTACTAAGTTTGCAAATGAAGCCTTACAATTTTCTTCTAGCTTGGAGACAGACTGGGGAAACCCTGCGATAACATAAAAAGTGACTTGTCCCGTCCCCTCACAGAACCGGAAATGATCCATCTGCCAGCAAGCTGTCATCCGGGTGCCGATGACTAACCCACTATTTCCGCATTTTACAGCCTACACGGCAGACTCGTTGACTAGAAAGAGATTGCGTTCTTTGGAAGTGGGTGTTCTCAGAACTAAATCCTTCTAGTTGAGTTTCTTTTGCTACTCCTTGTATTCTCACGTATCTCACAGGAAGAAAGCGTTCTGAGTCAGACTAGTTCAAGTCCCAGCATTTAAGCGCCCACAATTACAGTTTGTTTCAAAATTTTAAGAGCCAAGACGAGGTCTTTTTCTTGGTGAGGTTTCTTCCTCTTCATCTTCTTCCTCATCATCTGGATAATCCACAAGGCCAACTAAACTTCCCTGCAAAGGAAATAAGCACATATCTGAGAACTGGTTTGGGGGTACAATCAGTGGTTGCCACCTGTCCTCCGCTGGCCAATAGGGAAAGAGAGGCCATTGTGGTACAAGAGTGCCTGGCACGGCTGACTTCCAGAGAGGAAAAACGGGGTGATTTGTAATTATATTTATATTCATTTATGACTAAAAGAAAGTACTGTATGGGTGATGAAATTAGAAGAGGGAGCAAGGAAAGAGCAGAGTGTGTCCATTTTCCGTACAATACTTCCATCTCTGGCTATGAAATATTTTTGGACTCTTTCTGTGCCTTTAGATAAGGCCTGCCCAAAGTCCGGCCCGGGGGTGGGGGGGGGGGAAAGAAAAAGGAAAATCCGGCCCGCCAGGCCATTCTGAGTGGCCCGCGGCTGGCTGGCCTGCCCCTCCCTCTCCCCATGTTTTTTTTAAAGAAAGTGGGTGGGGCTTGCAGTGGGGTGGCAGGGTTGGGGAGCAACCGGCCCCTGACACATTCTCAGCCACCAAATCTGGCCCTCCTTACAAAAAGTTTGGGCACCCCTGCTTTAGATAGATACGCTTACTCTCTCTCTCTCAAGTTTTGGGTCCCCCACCCCCCGTCCCTCTTTTCTCTAGGTTCTCCCTGGTTTCTTCTAAGGCTGGCATTCTGTTGTGAACAGGCAGGCCAAGCACGATGGCTTCGGAGTAACTATGGCAAAATTCAGTCACAGCACTCCAAATATGCCAAAAAAAAGCTGTCTGCAAACAAGGGAACAAAATGCACAGAGGGCAGAAATGCTATTGTCGTAGTTTGCAGTCTAAGATATTGCTCATTCTATGTGCAGCCTTTGCAGATAGTAATAATATATTTATCTTGATTGGAATCTTACTGTGCCTAACAAGAAAGTATCTCCAATAAACAATTTGTAAGCTCTTGAATTTTAGTGTCTTAAGCAAAAAATGTGCAAACGAATCAGAAAGTTTGGCCACATTTACTATGTCTGCGCAAATTGTAAGACCAGTACGAGACTTCAACAGACAAAAACCCTATTACGTGTCTCTGTGACTTCCATTTTGCACACACTGGGAAAGGCCTCCTTCTAACAGCAGCTTAATAGGATGGTGAGGGGCAGGTCCCAACTCCGCTGCCAATATGGCTTTCAACTCTGCATCTATGCTTTACAATCACTTCCACCCATGTCTCACCTTGGCGGCTGTGACTGCTGCAGTCAAATTGGCATTCTTGGAAGAGGAACCATTGGAACTCGCTGGTGATGTCTGAGCTGCTACCGATTTACTGTTGGTACTGTTTGCTCCGTTAGTCGCGCTGGCAGAATGGGAAAAAGTGAATTTGAAGCCACCTGCGGATGTCCTTTTGGGGAGGTTTTCTTTGTCTTCACTCTCTTTTGCTAATGGGGAGGGGGCAAGCATTTTGAAATGTTAACCATGAGAAAATTTATCTAAGGAAGCCAAAAATATATACAAGTATCAAATTAACCCCTCTTCAATATAGTTACTTACTTATTTTTATTATTTAAAACATTTTTACCTTCTTCCTCCCCAAAAGGACCCAAGACAGCCGAGTTGATATGGTACATTTGTATTCATTTCTCTGTGGAAACGTGTACACATACCACAAGTGCCTAGGACACTCCCCCAACCTGTACTGGGCACTTACTGGTGGTCCTGAGGCACGTGACAAGAGACCTCATCATCGCAATACCAATCAAGGCAGAAGCCTGGCCAGCTATGTCCCGCCTCCTCACACAGCTGTCCACTCATTGGCAGAGTAGGGCACTCTCCATCCTGCCTCTGCAGCAAAGTGCTTGGTATGTGAAGAGGTGAGACAAAACCAGGTGGGCTTCTGCCGTGATTGGTGCAGCTACGATGACATCACCGGTGCACGCCTCGGTACCACCAGTAAAATGGCCAGTCCAGGTTGGGAGGAGGAGTCTGTGGTGCTCATATCTGTATTTGCTTCTGCAGAGCAACGAATATGAATGGCCCAAGTCCAACAGCAAGTATACAAATATTTAAAAAGAAATAAGCAAATCTTACACTACAAACTGTCAATAAATAGAACATTTAAAAACAACAGAACACAATAATCTGGTCCTTTTTCCTTAGTGACTGATTGCCAGTTATTAAAGAAAAACGTGACTGAAGAGAAAGGTCTTTGCTTGCTTGTAGAAAGACAGCAGAGATGGAGCCAGTCTGGGTTCCTGTGAGGTGTTCCAGAGTGTGGGAGCAGTGGCAGAAAAGGCCCTCTCTTGTGGCCCCCCCATCAATCTCACCTAAATCAAGTGACACTTCAACTGGAGAAAACTAATTCAGTGGTAAATGCAAGCACAGCAAACTCCAGAAAGCACATTGTAATTTTTATGATGAGATCAGCCCTTCTAAGTATGCAGTTAGATTACAGCAGCCAATAAGCTGGGACTGAATTTGTGAATGTCGCTAGGAACAAATTTTCGTGGCTGAGTAGCAACATTCCTTTCTCTGTTCTGCTAGGAGAGTTTTAGGTTCTAGATACAGAGAGGAATGTGAGAAGGTGGCAGAGATCAGGGGCAAAATGCACCGAGAAGAGGTAAATGACTCAGGCAACCCTGGTTCTCCAAATTCTCAGAGTTTTCACACAGAAAGCTCATGACACACAGCAAAAATGGAGAGACATACCTTTTTTTGTTTCCATGAATTTCTCGTAACTTTCTGGAAAATCATCCTCTGATTTGGATTTCTCTATGGTTTCGCCTTCCTCTTCCTCATCTTCATTGAACCACATTTCCTCATCATCCTCCAACGTTTTGGCATCTCGGCGAAACCTGTTGCTACGCAGTATAGACGGGACGCTGCAAAACACACACGCAAAAACAATGTTCAACTCTGGTTGGCTGGTGAGAAGCAATCCCGAGTATAAATTTAGTAGGAATATTTGTATATTAGCATTTCTCTAAAGCAGGTTAAAGATTCTTTTTACTTTTGGAACTCTACATGTTTTGGACCGGATTTATTTATTTATTTTTATGTTTATTTATTTATTAGGCTTATATACCGCCCGTCTTCCCGGAAGAACTCCGGGCGGTTTACAACACAAGAAATACTAATAACAGCTATTGGATAAGCACTTAAACAATTTAAAAACAATTAAACATAGATAACCAGACTAAGCGATAAAATGGCTTTACAGATGGTGGGAGAAGAAAGAAAGAAAAAAAATATCTTCAGTCGCCAAACGCCTCCCGGAAGAGAAAAGTTTTTAAAGCCTTCCGAAAGGCTGGCAGGGATTTTCCAGAAGCTCCAGGCAAAGGTCAGTTTCAGGAGTTAAAGGCAATAAGATCTGGAGGACGAAAGACTGAGGACCACTGCTCTAAGAAACTCCTGGAGGCTTATCAATTTACTCTTCTAGGGTCAAATGAAGGTGCAACAAGCTATCTCTGCACTAGACTCAAGGACACAGTGCCTGCCTTTATTACACTCAGGTACATCTCTCTCTACATTTTATGGGAAACCCACTGTGGTCCCCACCAAAAAGGTTTAAATGCAAGGAAAACCTCTTCATTCTAGCCTTGTCAAAATGACCTCCTTCTGCCATCTGAACTGTAAGGGCAGTTTCTCTATTCCGATGCATATCCAGTGTTTAAGCAACAAACATGTATCGCTACGAGTGCAGTGCTTATGCCCACAACAATGTATTTCAAGAATGCACTGATAAAATAGAGAAGGTCAGGTAGGGTGAACAGCTGGTAGGGTTGAGAAGGGACGTGGTTTCTGAAAAACTATTTAAGATGCTGATGAGACATTGAGGGCTGTCCAAGACAGCAGGCTTAATCAACTGATTGGTCTGTGCCGTCTTGAATCCTTAAGGAGCCCTTAGACCCTTAAGCTAAGATGCTTGAGATCTTTACTAATCGACCTGTGTTCTTTCTGTACCGCTGTAACTCTGTCTGTCTTTTAATAAACCTTTTACTATTTCACTACCTCTGAGCGTGGCATTTGCACCAAGAGCAAGGTGATGATGCAGAGTCATTTTTAAAAAATCTCAACTTCTCAGCATGTTCCCATGCTGATCGTACTGAGCAAGACGGAGCACAGCCATGCTCGATTCTTCTGCCAACTAGAATTTATAACAATGTACAGAACAGCAGCTTCTAGCCAGCGGATGGGCCACATGCATAGTTGTTGCCCAAAAGTTCCCTTTCAGGTTCTCCTAGTATTCTAAGACAACTGGGCATCTCTTCAGCTGGGCAATTGTTGGCCGAAATAGTCTCTATTCTTTTTGACAAGAGCCCAACATGGTCTGGGGACACTTCTTCACCTTCAGAATATTACATGACTGATATGCTCCCCATACCAGCAGTTAAAGGATTTCTTGGGTTAACTAGGACAAAAAAACACCTTCCTACTGATGGCAGCATACATTTAGCTTCCTCACCTCCACTTAGAAACATGATTCATAAAACAAATCAAGAAAGAAAATAGAAAGATTCAGAAACCTAATGGATGTATAGGAGACAGAAACTGACTAAACACCGAGGAAAATCAAAATAAAGCAAATAAAAACCTACTCTTAGGTTACAAACAATCTTTGCCAGACAAAATGAGAACACGACAGTATCGTTAACCAAACAAGCACAACAGTAATATTTCAGGAAGCCCTTCAAGATGCTTTTGTCTCAAGTTGTGTACCTGTTCAGTTTCTGGCTTTGTCTGTCTTTCTCTTGCTCATATTTTGTTTTCAAACCTTTGAATGTCTGAACATACTCAATGGATTCAAGCGCCTTATAAAAATTTTCAACTATATGTGCAGTCAGAGACTTGATATCTTCCTGTTTAAAGACAAAACAAAGTTTAACATTAGTAACCTGAGAAGATGAGAAGTATCAACATAAATCTCTTTGTACAAAAAATAAGTTACAAACTTTCCACTAGAACTGATTAACAATAATAAAAATTTAAATGGGTGCTACCAAATGTAGGGGAGAAACCTGACAATATTTACATCAGAGGGGCACAATCTGCAGTCTCTGTCCACTCTTGATTTTCAAAACCGATGGCACCACAACATTTCCTGAGATTCCCAACTCTTGCCCTAATTTTTTTAAAAAAGCTATTAAACAATTACATATGCTGTGTCAGTAAGCATAGCACTGGATCAAAACAATTTCAGTATGTGCTTAAAACCATGTCAAGAGAAAATGAATATCAAGAAAAGCACCATCATTGAAAGAATTGTCTTTCAGATTATGTTTACTCCTTGGTGAGTGCACATAGGGATGGAGTCTGGCAAACTTTATTGAAGAAAAATACACTGGAGCCTATAAACATCGGGATACTACAAACCAAACCTCAAATTCACACTTTACTAACTTGGCTGCTAAGGTTATCAGAACAGCCACCTCCAAGTTTGTAGTGCTATATTGAAAAGAGGCCACACGAATCATCACAGGCTGCTCACTTTTGCTTGCTGGTTTTTCTCCACATGCATTTCCCCCCAAACTATGGGAGATTAGAAGCTAGTAGTCTTCAGATACATGAATGCGGCGATGACAGTGGTGTTATGGAGCAATTTGGTTTCTGTGATCTACAGAGTCTGTAGCCAAAGGAGGTGGGGGAAAGAACAGCTTTCTGTTAAGGCTTCACTTTCAAACAAAGCTTCTCTGGGGTTTTCTGCCCCAGAAGTGCATTTGAAAAACACCAGGCTGCCACTATCTTTGTGAAAACTGCCATCTCCGGGTGATCCCTCTGCTATTTAGAAGGGGAAACAGGGAAGAGCTTTAAGTTTGGTCACTGAGTCCATGCTTTCGGTATCAAGTCAGGACCCAAGATTAGTTAGTCTCTGGCATCTCCACAGGGGAACTGAAAGACTTCTGCTGGAAAATGCGGTGAGTTTCCTGCCAGCCAGCATCAATAACACTGGACTTTTGGATTCAATGGTCCAAATCAGAATAAGACAGCTTCCTATGTTCCTATGACACAGCTGCGGCAAAACTCTCAGCACGAGTGCAACCTGCACAGATCTGTGTACAAATATTGGATTGGAAGGTTTTCTTTTCATACAGCAAAGAAATTCCTTCTGGGAGGAGAAAACAGCTTTTTTTATAAGGCCAACCCACTCTACTTCTCCTGAGTATTTGGAAAGAAGCAAGGAAATGATTGGAAACCTTAGAATTTCAAGTCAACATGCCTATGAATCAGCGATTGAAATTAAAACAATAGTGCCGAAGTCTAACAGAGAGCTCACGGCCCATTTACTGATCTTATTTTAAAAGGAGTTGTACATGCATATCTGAAATTGGAAACCCACCACCTCTGAACAGATTCTGCAGCCCCCATTTTGGAAAATACTTCAAACAAAGACACATGGCCATGGATTTTGAAATGTTCATGGTTTGGTGGGGTTTTTTTTTTTGCACCTCCTTTTCCTTTTCCGTAATGCCCAGTCTGATGAAGATAAGTGCCGAGTTGAAAGATAGATTCTACATATGAAATTTTAGAGGCTTAGTAAATTTATAACCCACGCTTGTCTTTGAATGGTGTATAAGGCCTATATAGCCCCCCCCCCCTTTTCAGCAAATGTTTTGGGCTTGAATGACAAGAATAATTATGTGGAGAGGTAAGGCATAGAGGAGAGAAGGGATGGGGGGGCATAATGTCAGAAGGTTGATCAAAATGGCAGCAGAAACCTGGGCTCTACTCATGTGAATTTCACAGCAACATTCAGCTGCCATAGGTGGACCATTCCGTTTGCTGCTGGCAGCTACAGTCAAAGCAAAACACACTTGGTTGAGTTTCGACAGCTAACACAGGGAAACTGCTCCAGCGAGACAATGTCTTGTACTGTTTTTTTTTTTTTTTTGGATTATGAATAATTCAGACAGTCATGCTCTAGCGCTTCAAAACAACCATGCTGAAGGGCCCCCAGACAGCTTACAGTCTAAACATGGCACAAAACAGGCTTCTGGCTCTGGTTCCTTCATGTCTGAGTTTTCCTTGGACAGTTTCCTCTTGCAAGAAAACAAAGCTTGGAGCAGTCTGCTGATGACCTTTGGAGGTCAATGTTGATGATGCGCTGCCAACTCAAATGGACCAAGTGTGGGCCTGTGAGCGGCTTTTCTACATGGCCTCTTCCAGATGGTGCTTCCCAGCCCAATATCTGTGAGCTATAATCTGGCCATTGTGAAGACTGTGCTGTTTCTACTCTGGATCTGGCTTTATAGTTCTTCCACTTGAACTGCACTGTTAATTTTATTTTGCAATTATTTTATTTTTGCAAACTAAAGGAAGTTTCCTTTCCCCTGAATTCAAGATTCTGAGGAAACCATTAAAGCAAGGATAAGCAACTCTGGATGACCTAGAGCTGCACCCACACTCATTTCTGATTCGGCCCCACCCACCCGGGGGGATTCCTGCAGACTAGATCCAACTGTTCCTTTGAGGCTGGGGAGAAGGAAGAACAGCAACTAAATGGGAAGTTGTAACTATGGAAGCCATCAAAATATTGTAAAACATCTCTCTCTCTCTCTGTGTGTATGTGTGTGTGTGTGTGTGTGTGTGTGTGTGTGTCAATTCCTACACTTGTGTTAACAACATGGAGACAGGTAGCTCATTAAGATCCCTTGTCAAGTGAACATAATACAGTGGTATCTCTACTTACAAACAATTGGACTTAATAGCGGAAAACCATTGGTGTTTTAACTGCTGCCTTACAAATGTTAGATGTGGTCTGCTCTAATTTCAATGTTTAATTTAAAAAAAAATTTTTTTAGATATGTCTGCTCTACTTACGAGTTGGTCGGCTTATGAGCATGCATTCGGAACGGACTGAACTCATTAGAAGAGGTACCACTGTATTTCATTTCTTCAGAACGTGAAGGGACAAGAGGATGGGAAACTCAGGCATTTTTATGATGTTCTATCACACCTGTGGTGCCACATGTTGAGAAGGATCCTGATGTTATACAGATTTTTGGTCTGTTTTGCGTTGTGTACATTTAGCAGACACAACATATGGGCATCTGATACTCCTTCTGAAATAATTTTTTTGGAATGTGCAACCCATCCAATGGCAACCACCCACCAAAACAAAACAAAACAAAAACTTACCACTCGAATGAATTCAAAAAGTTCGATCACTGCTGAATTCAGGAGATTGTACCTAGTTCCATTATCCAGAAGAGCATTTATGACTGGCTCAAAGAGGTTTCCTTTGGTAATATAACGGTTATAAAATTCATCTTTTAGACCAATTATCCTCCTCATGAAACGAAGAGCACCTACAAAGTTAACAGGCATTTTAAAACCATTCCTTTTTGTACTCCAAAGCTAGCATTCACCCCTTTCTTCCCATGTCCTTAGCATGTGACCATTTATACAACATGAAAATTTCCAATTTCATGGACAGTACAAAATAGGGTACATTTAAACAGAGATTCGCTCATATATTCACCAGGGTGAAAAAGATTTGCCTCAAGTCTACTTTGCAAAGACCAGAAGCTGGTGGGAAATTCTTTTTTCAGGAAGAGACAAGTAGGTTTGCTATGCCTTTTGGTCATGGGGGAAAAGGGGAATTCCTGCTGGAATCTGTTCTGAAGTACGGTAGGACCCCCCGTATCCACTGATTCATTAACCCCTGATTCAGTTATCCACGGCTGCCAGAGGGAAAAAATTAAATAAATAATTCAGCAGCCACAAAGCAAGCTACTGTCACAAAACAGCAGTTTGGGTTTTTTTAAGGCATTCTCTCTTATCCATGGTTTTCATTATCCACGGGAAGGCCTGGAAATGATCCCTAGTGGATACCAGAGTCCTACTGTAAAATAAGCTCAGGAGCTCGTCATCATCACTATCGTCAGCATAGAACAGCAGAGCTAAGGGGCCCTATGGATCACTGAGTCCCTATCAAGGAGACACAGTGGAGAACGGACTCCAAACCACTGGCACCACAGCCACCTGCTGTTCAATCTAGGTAGACTCAGGATGGAGACGGTGGACTAAGGGGTAACAAAGCTGTTCAGTTCTTTGTAAGAAGAGAGACAGCTCCACTTGCTCACTGGATGGGATGTTTGTTCTGCATATGTTCAGAGGCACTGTTGGGTACAGAACCATTTCCAATAGAAACACCTACTACCCATTAAATCCAAATGCAGTTTGCAGACACAATATCCTGCAGTTTCTGTGCAGAAGCATCAGAAACATGGTATGGAGCTTTCATAATCATCAGGACATCTTCCCCAAGACCTCACCTAGAATTTCCCAGGCAAACGTCGGTCAACTGAAAAGTGGAAGAAAAAGGTGAAAGAGAGGTCTTCCTGCCATTATTATCAGCTTCACTACACTTGGTCTGGCTGCAAAGGAGAAGGAAATGCCCCCTCAGTAGCATGGCCTTCTGGGAATCACCAACAGCTCCATGGGAAGGATGAGACCCCCCCCCCAATTGAATGGGTAGTGAAATTACTGCCTCCACGAAGCAGAAAGGGCACCCCTAGCAAACTGTACAACCGAGGGAGTGTTCCGATCGGCTTCCAAGCCTAAGTCTCCATATTTCTATTAGAAATGTTTAGCGTAAAAGAGAGATGGAAACAGAGAGGAGCTGCTCAATGGCACCTGTTGCTAGTGTACCTGTTTCATGGTTTCCCACAATGGCCCGACTTTTGCGGAGCTGGGCTTAGCTTTGAAATAAAACCCATGTTATATTTCAAAGCTGGACAGGAATTATGCCTGGCATCAAGAATTCTCATCTGACACTATCACACCATGCTGACTAGTGGAGTACCTGGGGTGTGTGTTGTGTACACCCTGAATTTTTAAGGAATTGTCTACTAAGGAATTCATATTTCGCAACCAGAAATGCTAAATTATGATATGCCTAAATGATGCATATTCAAACAGGTCTTCTCGTTTTGCATAAGTTCATTCTACTGCTGATCATGATGAGGAACAGGACTTCTCAAATGCCTGAGACTCTGACTCACAACTTTCTCTCTAGCCACGGAGTGTGGTCAGACTTTTGAGACTCCTTCGATACCAGTCTTCTCCAGCTTGGTGCCCTTCAGATATTATTATAGTCAGCCTCAGTCCCTACCGTGGACAAATTCTGGCAGTGCCCCAGGTTAGAGAAAGTCGGTGTGGAATTTAAAAAGTTATAGCCATTCCCAGATAAAACACCCTGCGACTTTTCTGTGTTCCTGCAATACCTGCCATCTACATAATAATCTGTATGACGTCTGTCCTCTATTCATTTTTATATGACGGCTTCAACAATCACCGAAAAGCAACTACTTATACCTCTAAGACATCTGACCTGCAACTTACTGCCCAGAGTTCCTTCTGGAAGATCGGCGGTATAAAAATGCAACAAACAAACAAACAAACAAACAAACAAACAAACTTACATAGGGCCAAAAAGGTGTGCTTTGAATTCATCAAGACCAGAACTCTTCTCAGCAAATCCTTGTTCATAATATAATTCTTGATGTGATATGTGTGGTGTTCCACACAAAACGTGAGCAGCTCCAAAATTAAGGCAAGCAGCTGTGCTGTTTGATAGTTGTCTACAAAATAAACAAAAATAACCTGTTAGTTACTAAAAACTCCACTAGAAAGCTCCGCTAGACTCTCCTTAAAAAACAGAGTAACCTGAATGCTAAGAACTCTGCACAAGCCTTTGCCTCAAAACAAGGCTCACAAAACGCAATTCAAGGATTCCAGCTATGTCACATTTTAACTCTTGCCAGATGGGTTTGCTTCAGACAGCTAGCTCCTTTGCCACTGCCACCTGACCTAGCTTCCCGTGGTGTTAGTGAGTGACGGGTGGGTGGCAGTGGCAAAGAAGCTAGCTGTCTTATGTGACTTTTTGACAGTCACCCCATTTCCCCTGCTGGGATGAGATGCCCTAAAGCAGCGTTGGCAAACCAATGGCATGGGTGCCAAAGGTGGCACTCGGGGCCCTTTCTGTGGGCACCCGACATTGCCCCTTCACAGCCCCCTGTATTCAGGTTAAATTGCTATATTGGTACTTTGCGAAAAATTAGTGGGTTCTGAATCGCAGTTTGGGCACTCAGTCTCTAAAAGGTTCGCCATCACTGCCCTAAAGCTTTCCCGCATTGCTGGGTTCGGCTTTGGGACGCCTGTCCCAACACTTCCTTTCCCCCGCTGGGCACCGCAGGAAGGGAAAGGAGGTGACTGTCAGCTAATCTGACCTCCGTAATGGATTAACTGATTTCCAATTCATTTCAATGGGAAACCGCGCTTTTCGTTACAACATTTTCGTAAAACAAAAAGACCCAGAGAACGAATTAATTTTGTTAACCAGGGTAACACTGTATATTCTTCCAGATGTGCCTTTTGTAGATACAAGTGATGAAGTGAGCCACAGTACACAAAGTCTGGTGCCAAATAAAATTTATTAGTCTTTATGGTGCCACACAACTGCCCCAGTTTGCCCCACTTGGAAATTTTTGTAATAACACAGGAGCCTTTGGTTTTTTTTCCTGAAAGTGAGTGAAAACACAGGGAAAGGTCTGAAAGGTTTGCATAAACCCTTGGGAAGAAGTTCTTATCGCATTCTATCACATGGAAGTAAAACTGGAAAAAGCCTGTGTGGATTAACAGGCTGGCTAATTCCGGATAATTCTTTATCAACTGAATTCTGCTGTCACATTCTTTTCTTTGCCATCATGGAAGAGGACAAGAAGATCATAGATCAAGATCAAGGCATGTGAAACAGCAATATATGAATACGGATTCAGCTGATATGCACTCAGCTGAAATCGATCAAAGCAAAACATGAGTGAATACGAAAGTAGCCTTGCTGTCCTGAACACAGAACCTACTTCTCCAATGTTTTTTTAGTGGGGCCCTGAATGCTTCAGGAAGTAGAAAGAGCGAATGAGATTTTTTTTTCACATTTGAAAGCTGAGCCTTGTAACTTCAGCCACGTGAAACAAGTATCACAGGAACATCATGAAGTCACTGTTTTCCTGATTTGATTCACAAAACACCTATTTACACACAGTGAATTTGGAAATACTTGATTTTTAAAAATACCAACTGCCTTCTGGAGTCACTTTGCCTTTAAGAGTTAATGAGCTAGACCAACATGGTCTCTTCCCATTGGATCCTTTACTCAAACCAGGATTGTACCACAACCAGGATGTTACCTATCACTTGACAGATTCTTGTGGATTCTTCTACTGGCTCTTACCCCTTTGTTTTTGTAGCAAGCAATTTTGGCAGACCAACTCACTCCTGTACTAGGTGTGCCCTTGCACTTGGGAAGAAAAGAATCCTGTGTTTCCATACCATTTGTTGTAGGTGAAGATGAAGGAGTGTCACAGAATCAAGCTCTCTACTCCTCACATTTACCTCACAAATTAAAACCGGCTTATTGCTTCTTCCAAGGGTCTCTTGGAATCTGTGGCTCTGAGGAAAAAAATCTATCATCTCTAGGAAAAAATTCTTAGTAGCTACGAGGACCTTGGTGCTTCTCACTAAAGTAGTCCTACCATTTTGTAGCATACACAACCCACATGCATAGATTATAGGTTAAAATAAGTAATCAGAATAATGGAATAATGAAATAGTTAGAGGCCTATAAGGCCACTGAGTCCACCCCCTTGCTCACTGCAGGAATACAAATCAAAGGATACGCGCCAGGAGGTTATCTAAATTTCTTTTGAATGCCTCCAGTGTCAGAGCACTTACCACCTCTTGAGGTAATTTGTTCCAGTGATTTAATGAACATGACAAAAAACATAGTGGAACCTTAAAGGCTAACTGTTGTATTTTAATATGAGCTTTTCTGGACAAGTTCATGAAAGCTCACACTAAAATATAACCGTTAACTTTTAAGATCCCACCATATTTTTGTCTTTTTTATTTTGTTTATTTTATTTTTGTTTTTAAACCTATGCTTGCACAGGCTAGCATGGCTACATTTTCTATAACACACACACACACATATACACAAACAGCTACCTAGATGCCCTAAGCACATCCGATCTCTCCTGATTTTGGAAGCTAAGCAGGGTCGGCCCTGGTTAGTACTTGGATGGGAGACCACCAGGGAATACCAGGTGATGTAGGCGCCTGGAGTAGGAACTGGCAAGCCACTCCAGTATTCCTGCCAAGAGAACTCCATGGACATGAAGTCACGAAGAGTCGGTCACGACTGTAACGACACACACACACACACACACACACACACACACACTGAAAACTAAAGCATCGGAACAGTTATCATTTGCAGTGGACAATAAAAGACCAGAGGGTTTTTTTTTGTAATAATGAAGTTGTGTTTGCCTTAGAAGCCTCTCTCCAAACCTGTCAAGCATAAAAACTGGGCTCATGATATCACTCCAGTTCACAGTGCATTGCAAAATTGCACAGTCAAGTCTTTTTTTTCCCCCTTCTGCCCTCTACCCCTAGCCTGGACTGGTATGAACCAAAACAATAAGTAAGATTTTCAGAAAAGATAACAGAAACTTTTACAAACCTGGGCAAACTGTATTACTTTTGTTGCTTCCAATTACTGCATCTTAGAAAAAAGGGGAAAAATTACAGCGTAAATTAATTTCTGTGGCAGACAGAAAACTATTCAGAAGTACAGATATATGTTATATTTCAAGGCAGAACAAATGATCAACCCACATACAGAATGTACCAGAAACATAGCATTAGAGGCCCTGGCATTCCTCTCTATAACCCCATGTAACACAGCAAGGTTTAAATCCGCATATCAGTACAGGCAGCAAAAAGTTGGTTTCTACCAAAAACAGACACACAAACTGCCCCCGTGGTCATAGAGAGGTCTGTAAATGTTAGAAATCCAAAAGAAGCTACCACTGTCCATTCCACTTTTCAAATTTCAAATAACTGATTAGAAAACAATCCAGATTTATGTAACTAGCACATAAATACATGCATTGTGTTGCCAGAGATAAACTGATTCACAGGACCCAGCAAAACATAGTCCTCTTGCAATGAGCATCACCAGGCACATTTGGAGGTGACAAAAGGGGCATGGTGGCTCAGTGAGCTAGAGTACTGAAAACTGTTGGCTGCAAAGTCAGCAGCTCAGCGGTTCGAATCCCGGGTGCCACGCAGCGGAGTGAGCTCTCGCCGATAACCCCTGTTCTTGCCAACCTAGCAGTTGGAAAGCATGTAAATGCAAGTGGATAAATAGGTACCGCCATAAAAAGCAGAAAGGTAAAACAGTGTTTCCTTGCAGCCATGCTGGCCACATGGCCACAGACTTGCACAACACTGGCTCTTTGGCTTGAATATGGAGATGGGCCCCACCCCTAGAGTCGGACATGACTAGCACGCATGTGCAGGGGGAACCTTTACCTTTTATAAAAAAGGGAATAAAGCAGAAAAGCCAACCAAACCTCTAATCATACCTTTGTCATTTTTGTCCTCAGATGTATTTGCCAGAAGCGGAGCAGTAAGGACATGCATACAATGGTTGTAGAAAAAATTGAGAAATTCACTTTTCTCCGTTTTCTGAAACACAAAATACTAAGTATATTAGCAAAAAAGGATAAAACCACGTGAAGTCATGCAATTCACAAACAAAGCAAAGCAAACTGGTACTCAGAAGAACTGAAAGGCACCATATTCCTCTTTGATTAAAATTAGGGCATTATATTCCTCTTTGGTTAAAATTAGGGGGCTCGAAGCTGGAAAATCTAGGATTAGGCTGCCTTAAAAACAATAATGGTATCTTAGGCAAGGGTTCTCCTTCCCTTATTTGTTCATTTGACATGCAAATCGCTGCCTTCTAAATAACACATCATCTTCTCATCTGGCTGATGATTCTAGCTTTCCATAGCCACAAGCTTTAATTAAATGGCTCTTGAAATATGGCTGCTGCTAAACTGAGTTGTGGCTTCATTTTCCATCAAAGACTGGTTTATTACATGTGCTCTTGGATGACTTGAGAGAGGGAAGTCTGTTGGTGTCTGTCTACCGACAGAATGGAGATCACTGCCCCACAATTCCAGTACAGCTGCAGAGGGGATGTGGAGGAAGAGGAACAAATGGGGAAATCCCATTGCCTCATCAATGTTGTCCTTCCGGAAACAGGCAAAAGACTTTTCTCTTCAGGTAAGCTCTCCCTGAATGATGGACTACCATGTGTATTTTATATGGACCTATGGGTTCATATAAAATGAACTCATAGATTCATGACTACTTATAACCATGTTGCTTTAATGTAACATTTGTTTATTAATGCTCTAAGATGTCCCTCAATTCCTTGCTCTCAAATACATGAACATGTCTTAATTGTACGGGACTGTATATCATCCCTCATTACTGTAAGCTGCCTTGGGTTCTTTTCCAAGGAGAAAGGCGGGGTAAAAATACTCTAACATAAATAAAATAAATGATGTCATACATCACCTAGGTATGCCGTGGACCCAGACGCAGCTAACATTTTTAAGCAGTTGCTAATAGATTTCCTTTAAACAGTTGCTAATAGATGCAGCAACTTGTTTCATTTTTATTCTCTCCTGCCAGTTACGAGACAGCCAAGAAAAGCCATCATGTATCTTTAATTAATGCCTTAACTAACGTTTGAGGTAGCCGGCTTGAAGACAACAATATGTTTAACAATTAATTTTTATATCTTACACAAAAACCTGAACTTGGACCTTTTAAGGTGAAATCCCATGCTCCCTACTGTGCAGCACTGGAACAAACGTATCACCTATGAAGGCATATACAGACTACAGTGGTACCTTGTATAAAGGAATTAGTTCGTTCCAAATGAAATTCTGTTAAGCAAATTTTCCTTTCTACAAATTTCCCATAGGACTGCATTGAAAACAGAGTAATCCCTAATCACAATAGTTTTTCTGTTCTACGGATTCACCCCAATTTTATTAAGTGATTTCCCCCTATCTCCAGACATTTTTTCCTTTAAGCGGATTTTCTGTTAAACAAACTGCTTGTAACAGGAGGGTCCACTGTATTTGATGCCTTTCGGTTCTCTGGGCAGCAATTGCTGGAGGCAAGTCCAAGATTCGAGCAAAGGGTGGAGAAGAGCCACACAACCATCTGGCCACCAAGCACACCAAGCGAGCATCTGTAGCAATTCCTGCCAGTATGTGCCATCTGAACCCACCCACGGTCCAATGGAACGGAGGAGCCCCATGCATCCGAGAAGGGGCACACACGGACCAAGGAGAAGCAACCACACCGGAGACATGCGTGAACAAGGAAACTAGCATTCAGCCTTCAAGGGGAAAAAGGGTGGACATGTCGTTTAAAGAGGGGGGAAGCCGTGCTACAAAGGATATTTGCCAGGTCACAGAGAAGTTTAAGAGGAGAGGAAGGAGAATGGGTGCTGAAAGCCGAGTGGAGCATATTCAACAGGTGTCTTAGACAGTAAAGTTTCTTTACCCCTTTCCATTTTCTTACATTAGCTGTGGCCAACATGTTCTCGGGGTCGATTAGGGTACGCAAGAGTCCCATTAACTGAACAGCGCCCCCCAGCTCGGGGTCAGTGTCACATATCATTTGCTCAATAACTACGTTTATGAGGAGGATGTCCTGTAACAAACCAACACAAATTAGACCTTTCAGAAACAAACTAAGAGGACATCATGGCTCTGCGTCCTGTTCCGTCTGGAACCTTCTGCACACAAGAGACCCAATTCGGGAAGCCAGTTTAACAACAGGGGAGGGGAAAGGGGAGGGAGCCTCTTCAACACGAGAAAACCCTACCCCCGATGTCCTTGGCACAACCTCTGGACTCCCAGTCCTCACACACTAGCTGGGACCTTGATCACACTTAGCTGTGTGGCTTTCCTGACTCGGGTCTATACTTCAGAACAATTATCCCAGCCTGGAGTTCTACCAAAGTGAGGAATCCCTTTGTAAGCTCTTTAGGCCCTGGCTTTTCAGGCCAGACTATCTCCTAAAAAGGTCCACAACTGCAACCCTCTTTACGACATGTCAGACAAATGAAGCTATATAATCCTCTCAATGCAATTAAATTCACCATCCCCTCCCCTCCATGTTCACCCCTACGCAGAATATATTTGCTACTTATTTCAAATGCCTCCCCCCGATTTTGCCTTTAAAAGGCCTCAATTCTGTTTGTGTCATGAAAAAGACAATATTTAAAAGCTAAAAACAGTTAAGTATAGACATATTTAAAAGAACTGAGCGAATATATTAAAAACAGTAAATAAAACCAAACGCAAAAAGCTATTCTGAAAGTAGCAAGGGATAAAAAATTCATGTTGAAAAACCTCAATGAAGTTTCTGAACACTTTCCAAAAGCAGACTCACATAGGGTGTTACAGTAATCCACTGAGGATGTAAATAGGGCATGTGCCACTCAAGGAATGGTTGCAGCTGGTGCACTAGTTTTAACTGTACAAAGACACTCCTGGCCACTGCTGAAACCTGGGCATAGAGGCTCTGAGATGAATCCAGGAACACACCCAAGTTGTGCATGTCTGGCTCATCTGGAATATGTTTCAGTTTATTTACTCTTACCCAGTGCATTACTGACACCAGACACTGAAGTAGACAGAATTGGGTGTCATCTGTATACTAGTAAAATAAAATCAATTCTGCACTAATAATACATTTAAAAGCAACAAGGAACAACAGATGAGCCTTAATGGAATGAAGCAAAGTATCACGGTGGCTTACTCCTCCTCCACTATCACTTCATGGACATTAAGATAACATTGGCTATGCTAACTGTCAGTTTTAAACAACACCCACTTAGTTGTTAACTTTGTTATATATATATAAGCAGGCAACCTAGGACAAAATGGCAGTTAAATGAGTTAATTTGGCAACCCATGGGTTGAAGACGCCTTATTTAACAACCGACATGAGTCTTACATCAGGACTCTGGATTCAAGTGGAGTCCTTCTGAGTTTCAAACCAAACTCTGCCAATGCTATCCTGACAGCTATGTGAGAGCAGGAAGAGATAAACCAGTGCTTGGCTCCGAATTGTTCAAGCAGCACTACACCATTGCTCAGCATCATTTGTGATTGAAACCCATATAATATTGCAGTCTGGCTATGAATATACAGTATTCATAGTGTACATACAGAATATACACCTTTCTTCCATTGGCACTATAAAGCCGAGGAATCTATATTCTCATGTTTTTATAAATGGAACACATCATATAATTATACTGTCTCCTTCTTACATCATCACTCTGCTGGGCTTCTTGCATAACAAATTCCCGGACCATGGATGGACTGAACTCTACCAGATAAGAAAATATATCTGTAGCAGCAGATCTAACTTGCAAATCATCCATACCCTAAAACGAAAGCAAATTAAAATTTAGTCAAGTTTTGATTTTACATATTCAAATGGCAGTAAACAGTGGAACCTCGGTTTAAGTAACTAATTCGTTCTCTGGGCCGTTTCATAGTGCAAAAAATTCGTAAACTGAAATGTGGTTTCCCATAGGAATGCACTGAAAACCAATTAATCAATTCTGGAGGTCAGAAAAAAAGGCAAAATGGGGCATTCAATTTAAAATTTTATTAAAAAGGAGGCATCCCCATTTCTTTCGTCATGCGAACACCACACACCTTTTAATACCCTATGAAAAAAACCTGTAAACCGGGGCATTCCATTGAAAATTTTTCTTAAATCTAGGCATCCCCATTTCCAATAATTTCTTTTCTTAAAACTTTTTTTTGTTAACAGAAGCATTCTTAAACCAACCAGTACCACTTGTAACTCTATTCCTATGAACATTAGAAATTTGTAAAAAAAAAAAAAAAGCCTGACAATTGTTTTGAGAGGAGATTGAAAATAACAGTCAAGTTTCTGGGATTTTTCCCTTGTATGGTGTCACTCTGTAAATGAGTGTGAGCAGAAGAGGGCATCCTGTGTAGACCATCTTGACTGCTGCCACTGGAGTTGCCCCATTCAAGCTGCTCTTTGTGATGTAAACTCTGGCATCTTTTTTCCTGCTAGCAACTTGGGCCCAATACTTTTGCAGCCATATCAAGCCACCTCTTGGCATTTTAAATTGTGGATACAGAAGCACAATATCCAATATTCATATAATGGAAGTTTTTGAAGAATTTAATTCCCACATAAGTCAACCTTCCATTTTTAGTTTTACATGCACCCAAGCTACATACATGCCACAGTGATTCTACAATGAGAATAGCATCTTAGATGGGAATACCTACATATCTCTGTACATTTAAATGAGCTTTAACAACGTCTATTAGGTACTTCAGCAGTATGTATCTTTCTCAAACTTTCCACAAACATTAAGGACTCATGTTAATATCAGAAGTCTAGAAAAATTCTGAAATCTTCACAAGTATTCAAATACTGTACTTAAAAAAAATTAAAACAAACTGTTGATGCACCTCAAGCATCACTTGGGATTTCAACTTACCATTACTATTTCAAGAGCAGGAAGAATTCCTAATTTTGCTAAAGTTTTGAAAAAAGTATCTCTGTTCTGAGGCTGCAATGTCTGAGAAAACGCACAGAACTCCTTGAAGAAGTTAACCTGCAGGATACAAAGAAATATTAACAGAATAAATAGTAGTACATTGCCATTGTGTTAATATCAACACCTTAACTCTCAGTTTTACTCAATACAAAAAGGATATATCGCACAGGCAATATAAGCAGCAGAAACATCAAATAGTATGGAACAGTAAGGAAAGTTCCATTATTCTATCGCTGAAAACAAGGGTGGCTGATACCTTTTATTAGACTACTGAACTATCATAAACATAATGTAGCTTTCAGTTCTTGCAGAAGTCTTCATGAGGCTGGGTGTTACAGAACTGGGGGTTCAGAAATCAGGACTAAATGTACATGCCAGATTACACTGTTTAAAGCAAGTTCCAAAATCCTGTCTCAGTTAACCCACTCTTCCTCTTACACCTCTAGAATAGAGCCCCACGATGGACTGCCATTAGGTGCTACTGAATAAATATAGCTTATCTAGTTAAGCCTTTATGTTTATAAGCTTGCAATACTCCATAGCACATGAAAATATGGTTCCCCTACAGTCATGATCCAACTTCTTGAAGTAGTCAACTATTGATAAATTAAAGCTACAGCAAAGCTATTTGTGCAGTGAAACGTGGATGCAGTTCTGCACTATAAAGTGTCCAGAAAAGACACTGGAGCAGAATCCAGAGGTAGGAAAACAATACAGTAATGTAAAAGAATCCTGCTCCTTGTTATGATACAGACTGTGCCTATGATTCAGCCACCAATATTCAGACTGGGGATGTGCAGGTCAAGAGGCAGAACAGGCAAGAGAGGAACAGTATCAAACACAAAGGCTGTGAGATACGACATGTCTAAAGAGCAACCTTCAGGGTTACTCAGCTTCTTTTCCAATGAGTAATATGCACTCACATTTCCAGATATTAACCACAACCACAACCATCACAAAAACAAAGTAAATGAATAATAATCCCACAGCTGGAGTTCCACATTGGTAAACTGTTCTGGACTCCATGACTGCATTGTGCAGATAGACATAGGCAGCGATTGCTGTAGAGATTCCACACACGATATGCTGGGAAATCTGAACTTGTTACTGAATATGAATGGATAGGTACCACCTGCCAAACCTGAACCTCTGATATACACATGTTAATTTTTATTTATTTGCAAAATTTGATGAAACACATGCTTCTAAACAGCTTTGATTAGCTCCTTAATATTTTAATGTGCGTGCAAAAATCTTGGAAGTGGAGTTATGTAAAACAATACGAGAAAGCATGGCCTTGTTGTACCTTTAAGACTAACCGATTCATTTCAATACAAGCATTCATGGATTACAGTCCAGTTCTCAATGAACATAGAAGCCTTTACTGGCCCAGTCCTCTTACTTAATTATGCAGGCATAATACATACAGTGCAACTTTTGGAGATAAACTGCATTAACTTGAGAAATCACTGTAGCCAGTCATCTGTTACATATTGCATTGTGTGATTCAGCACACAGCTCTCTCTCTCTCTCTTTGGTTTTTATTGCAGAGTAAAACCAGAGAAGTCATAAAAGTAAGGACAACACAATTACAGAATGGTACTATTACATAAAATGGTACTGATGTAATAGTCTGTAATATACATATAGATATTTGGGGGGGGGGCAAGAAAAAATAGAGAATTTTCTAGTTAAAAACTAGCCCGTCTTCTTAGTGTGGAATTTAATCAAAATAAACAAAATTTAGCCATTTGTTCAGTAATAAAGAGTTTTCATCATTTAAAAGTCTTTCCAAACCCACTTCATTTGCACCTCCTGTTAGTCTAACTAAAAAACACAAAACTAATGTCTCTAGTTTCTTAATTTTGGATGATCTGCATTCAAAAGTTATACGACTCATGTAGCCCTGCCAGAGGATTTTGGGCAGTGTATTCTCTTGCTGTTCTCTACTTTTTACTAACTGCAGCATATTGTTTAATACATGCTCGAGTATTTAATTAAACTGGGGATATGGTCCTGTTTAGCAAGCCCCCTGAAACTGCCATTATCAGGAAAAATCTCTTAAGGGACTGGAATGGAGATGGCAAGAGCTCCACAAAGGTTGGAGCATACATAACATAGCCCTTGTAAGCCGCTTAGAGTTCGTTTGAAGATAAGCGGGGTATAAATGCAAAAATAAATAAATAAAATAAATAAATACATTTTCCCAACTGAAAGTAATCCAAACCAGGCTTACCAGTTCACGTCTTTTGTCATCATCAGTAGCTTCATCTGTCAGTTGTGCAAAAACTTCAGACAAAAACTTTTCATCTTCCTGTAGAATATATTAGTCATTACATATTTATGATAGACCTTTGTTTGTACCATTGTGATATAAAACGACGGCAGTAGGTTCACTCTGTGTATCACAGACGTAACACTTCTACGTGTGCTGTCTTGCCTATCTGGAAGTTGAGTCATGGCAACTGGCCTTCTGTTCTTGAGGAAGGGAAACATTTTGCTGCTCATCCAAACAGCTTCATCAGACTGACGAAGCTGTTTGGATGTCCAGCGAAACGTTTCAATCCCTCAAGAAAAGTCCAGTTGCCATGACTCAACTTCCAGATAAACTCACCTGGATGTCTGAGGAGCTTCACAGACGTCTTGCCTATCCTTTTTCACTTTTCTAATATTTTTTATATTACAAAAATGTTATATATTTACAAATCTTTCTTTTTCAAAGCATATCACACTGCTTTAAAACACTGCTGATGTGAAGAATAAAATTTCATGCTTAAATAAATAGGATTTCATCATACATATGGATCAAATACAACCAGATGATTCTGAGTGTTGGTTCAAAATGGTTTTAAGTTATCCATGCAGTCAAGTTCAAGCCAGAGTTAGTTAGATATTATGACCTTTATTTGAGAGTTTGTTGTTTACATGACCAGAACTGCGGGAACAGGGAGAACAGGCCCCTAATGTTGGGAGAGCTTACAGAGAAGCATCAAGCTGGACACATTCCTCAAAACATGTTGGGCAATAAGGATGTGATAGAGACTATGGTGTGTTGTTTTATTCCCCTTTCACATAATTTCAATTGCCTAAGGACCAAATGCTCCAGTACAACCTTTGCTCTCAATATCAGAACTGAAGGATAGAGAAGATTAGAACGCCCCTCACTCCTCTTCCTCTTTTATCTTTGTGTTTCTTCTTGATCCATGTTCTCAGGGGAGAAAAGGATTCGTTCCCCCCCCCCGACCCCCCATTCAGGCTCCATTCTTCTCTCAGCTGTTCCAGAAAATACTAAGAGCTGAAGGCAAAGTGGCTTCATTCAACTTGTAGAGCAAAGTGGTTTAGATGCAGAAGGCTGAGCAAAGGTCAGATTTACATAATAACTAAAGCATCTCAAAGTAAGAGCATTTTAAGGTGCACCAAAACGGCACTGGAGTGATGTGGGTACGAAATGGAAGCACTGGGTGACAACCTAGCATTTAATTTTTGCTTTATATAGTGTCTCTGACTCAAGTGCCATCAGAAACAATGTACAGTATCTCAGATTAGATTTACAAGCCACTCGAAAGTTTAAACGTTGCCCTCATTTGAAGCCTCTGCTCTAAAGAACAAGGAAGCAAATGCCACACAACATGCAGTTAAATGTTGTTCAAGGAAGGAATTATGTATGACTTAGGAGTGTCCTAAAAGACAGCACACAAAAAAAAGCTATTGCAGATTTAAGACTGATGCTAGACGCATTCTTATTTCATCACAAATGTCTGCAACACAATCAAGTGCATAAAATCAAATCCACGAGTAGCTCTCTATCATTAAGTATGCCTTTTGTAAAACACACACACACACACACACACACACACAAAACCTGCCTATAGGAAACCCATACAGAGTTCAGTGTACTTTTTTTTTAAAAAAGCAAATTTTAAAAAACAAAAGTAAACAAAAGAGAAAGACTCATTTAGTAAAGCAATATCTAAATACACAGTGCCCCATGACCATATGCGAGTAGTCGGTGGTGACAAACCTTCGGCACTCCAGATATTTTGGACCACAACTCCCATAGTCCTTTGTCACTGTCAATAGATGCTTGGTATTCTGGGAGTCATGGTTCAAAACACCTGGAGTGCCGAAGGTCCGCCACCATTTACCGTTATGGAAACCCATCTCCCTTCTAGAACTGTACTGAATCTTGCATCGGGCTTTATCCCTTACTTTATTAATACAAAACCAATAGAAACTACCTATATCAAATACATGTTTGCCAGTGACCCGCCTCTTAGCCTTTATATTACATGTAGATTTAATATTGATAGCTATATCCCAAGCTTCTCTTTACCAAGCACTCAACATAAGAGGTTTTCCAGCTCCTTTAAATAATCGTGCTGCTGTTAACAAGCTGCAAGCTAATTCTCCAGTTATCTAAACCTACAGCTTTTAATAATATTGTTGTTAAAAGCACTATTTCAGCGCATGCAGTTAAATGTTTTGCTTATTTCATTTCTTTCCTTAAAAAACCACTTGCCAAATATTCTCACATTTCCTCCAAATATCAAAGCAAATACAGTACCAACTTTCTAGCACCCTCTCCAGCACATTTTAGTGTAATTTGTCTTCTATTTGGTTTCGTTTCACGGGAGTAAAGCACAATCTCCGAACTAACTTATAAAAACATATATAAACATTAATAAAAGAATCCTCTCCTCCCATTGCTCCTTGTAACATTGCATACCTTCTTCTACTTTTTATTTTATTCACTTTAAAGTCAAATGTTTAAGAAATTACAGCATCCCCTCTTGATCTTGACTTTCCACAAGCTTTTTCATAAACATGCGCTCTCAAGTCAGTTCTCAGTTATGGAAACCCCTTCCAGGGTTTTCCAGGTAGAAAATACTAGAGATGTAAAATTTCCAGAAACTTGGCGGCGGGTGGGGGGGGGGAGATGAAACCTCTTATTGGACTGGAAACTCCCAGAAACCCCGGCCAGCACAGCTAGAGGCCAAGCTGTAAAGACGTCACAAAAATAGCTGATGTTCCAGAAATTTTGCATATGTAGAGAATACTCAGAAGTGATTCCGTGTTCCCCTTTTCTGGGGCAGTCCAGGGACTGTGCAGCCTTCCGAAAATCACATGGTCTGGCTTTCCCCACAGTTACCAAGTTCCTCAAGCAGATGTCTAACTCACTGCACTATCCAACTTATTTTGCTTGATGAGTTTCTAATAAAAATATTACACCTGCTTTGCCCTTGTTCAACATACTTCAAGGACACAGTAGGCATAATTCCAGATTGCAACACCCACTCTAGAACTTCAGCCTTCAAACATAAGGTCAAGCTGTAAATATGTCACAAAAATAGCATGGATTAACTCGACCAATTCTCTCACAAGACACCAATTTTTCCCTTAGTTCTGAAACACCATAGAAACAGGATAATTTTTCTACTGTATGGAAGTTTCCAGTCCCTCGCCAAACCATTCAGTTGCCTGTAAGTCTATGCAACTTTACTACACCATAACACAGGTGAATTGCACTTCAGAACTGAGAACACGGATAGGTTTTGCAGCCATTGTATGCTTTGTACCAACCCATTCCCCAAACGGGCCAAAATGTCATTCAGAAACTTTAGTTCATGTGCTATTTTTAGTGTCTCCCCCTTGTCTTAGAAATGCATCATATGTAAACTGTCAATCTGCACACATGCCAAAGCACACATGCATCTTCTGACCTCAGCCATGAGTTAATATTTGTGACAGAAGTTGTCACGCTCATGGCATCTTTCTCCATCAATGCACTGCTTAACCTGGAGCTTCCCAATAGGAGCCATACAAACCACAAATTCAAGTTAGGGCATTTCCATGTTTTACAAAGCAACATTAGATCTATGTTAATATTTCCAGTGAATTAAGTTCTACTCATTTCTTCTTGAGCCCACCATTAGGAATGCAACCAAAACTCATTTCTGCATAAAGCAACTGAAGTGTGCCTTTTAGGCTTCTTGTATTGGAACACAGAAAGATGATGTACCATCTTCAGAACTCCTATACTGTTACCCACTGAAATCAACAGACATTTCTACTTTAGTCACTGGTTAAGCATTTCACCTTAATATAACAGTGTGTCAGTCTTTGTATAAAAATCCCTCTCATTGCAAAATATAAGGTTAAAGGTAAAGTTTTCCCCCTGCCTATAAAATGTTTAACATGCCTGCTTCTTACTCAAAATACATGCTACTACTAAGATTTGTTCAAGTCTACAACAGCAGTGAATTTCAATTGGCAAAAAACTGACGGAGTAGTCTGCTTACTTTGGGCAATGTGAGGTATGTTGGAAAGGGGTTTCATTTCCTTCAGTAAGTATAGAAATAGGTTGACCAAGGTGAAACCGAATGCATTGGGCCTCCATTGGCAGGCTGCTCATTCATTTGTAGGACATAGAAACCATGTTCAATTTTTCTAGTGCTTTATCGTCTTATAATGGCATCAAAATAACAAATAACATTAAGAACACAAGAAGCATCAAGTCCTAGTTTAAAACAACTTTAAAACTCTCTTCTGTGGATAGTCAAGTCACATAACCCATGTTTCTGAAGGACCAAATTAGGTCAACCAACCACCTTAGAAAAAGACAACATGGAAAGGCAATGTATCAAAGAAAGAAAAAACCCAAAACTAAACCTGAAAGTATATAACTACAGTATTTATCCATGTATAAGACTATATTTTTGTCTAAAACTGTTAGACTAAAAATTGAGAGTCATCTTATACATGGAGGTAAACCGAGGAGAGAACCATGGGGTTGTGAAACTGTAATTTTGGGGTGGAAAAGTGGGGGTCGTCTTATACATGGGGTGTTTATTCCCCCCCCAAAAGCAAATATTTGTAAGTTGGAACAATGCTTTTTGCAATAATGTCTCCGTCTGTTAACATTTCAAAACAACCTTTAAACCAACTCATCCACCCACTGGTTAATTATTATTGTGACCCACAAGGCACCCCCACAATGGGGAAACCAAGACAACAGCACCTCTTTTCTTCTGCTGAATGAGCACTGAAATCATGAGGAATTTTTTCAAAACAACAAGCAAACATAGGGTAAGATCAAAAAAATCACACACAAATTGTGCGTTAAGACAACTAGTCACACAGCACCAAAAACTAACTAGATTTTGCTTTTCACATTTTGCCTGCCTAAGTACACTTCCTCAGATGAAGGGAGCGATTTCGCATGGGCTCCTGTGCCTCAACCTGCCACCCATCATGGCTGCCTCTGAATCAGAAACAAGCTTTAAGGTTAGTTTACAGCAGGTCACCAGAAAGTTAACAACAATCATCTTGTAGTAGGCGTACACAATGCCTTTCAATCCTGAAGCGTAGCTATTTGGAATTAAGCCACAGGGAAAAATAAATAAAAGAAAGATCCTACTTGTGCATATATAGCATCTTTCCACCTACTGCTGCTCACAATGCAGTCAATCAGGGAAAAAAAATCTTCCCCTCATCTCATCATTCATAATCTTCCACTTTGCAGCCTTGGAGGCAGTGAGAAACCTCAAAAAGCACACCAATTTCATGTTGCCACAGCAGCAACAACAAGGATCAAAATAAAGAAGGAAACTGTTTCCAAAACACGGTTGTCAAGTATTGAAAATATCTCTTCCATGTGTTCTGCTCTTGGAAGACAAGTGGGTGGTAGAAGGAACGGGGGAGGGGAGTATGCCCCGGAAAGGCTTCAGGCCTAATTCTGTATCATTTAGCGTTCATTAGATGTTTATTTTTGTGACAGGCACAGAAACCAAGTCTTCAGCATGATTTAAAACCAAGCTATGAGCCACAGACTAAGCACAGAGCCATTCTAAATATGACCAACACCTAAGCTTGCCTCTTCACTCTGGTAAAGCTCAAACCCAAGACCAGCGTAGCCTCCTTTCAAACAGCAGGGTCTTGCATAATGGTGGATTTGATTTAAACCACCATTTAAATTTTTAAAAATTCAAATTTTTGACCATATAAATCCATACATAGAATAGATCTAAATTACAATGTAAATCCAATTTTTTTGGGATTTAAATCATAATTTAGATCTATTTTTTAAAAAGAACATTGATTTTTATCTACTCAACTTGTGAGCAGCAGTTAGGTGCTTGCCATTCTTGTGGAAACGCTCATCATTGGACAAGGGAGAAATGACAGCCATCATGATACAAATTTCACTTTCCTGTAGGACAGACTTGGGTCACAAGCAATCTGGCCAATCTGGGGCAGTCTCACTGGTCAGAGCAGAACATGGGGAAAGCAAGTAATCTTGCTAGTTTTGGAGTTAAAATGTTGTAGATTTAATAAAGAGCACTGTATCATGCCTGGAAGGTAAATGAAACCAATACAGGCGCTCACATACTGTACTGCAGATTACCCCTTCCTGCAAGGTAGCAGGCCACTATGTTCTACACTAATTAACGCACATAGAACAATCGTATACTGCAGAGCCTGATCACACAACTACAGTGCCTTGTGGGAGGGTTGAACAGTCTGAATTTTAAAAAAAGGAACATAGAGTATTTACGCAAATGGAGTTGGTAGGAAGTGTTCCTCTTCACTACAGTCAAGGCACAACAAATAATATCCAGAAGACAAAGAGGAAGCTGAATCTTGTCACTGACTATAATTCCCACCACCACCAAGTTCAGCAAATTCTTTTGCTTTAGGGCAGCAGAGGGCAACTTCCAGTCTTTGAATGGTTCCAGAGTGACCCATTAAGAATATTAGGGATGCTAATCTTCATCACCAAAAACTGGGGAATTTCCTCTCCGTTCTCGTTTGAATGTAGGTAACAGAAGAGGTTCCTCCAAAATGCTAGCCCTTCCATCTGGGGAGTTGGAAATAAAATTTGGCTATAGTGTTTAATCTAAAATCACATATGACACTGGGAAGCTTCAGAGTGACTGAAGCTATCCAATGCGCAGAGTGGGCATCAGGACTGGCCCTGCACCCAGTGCCTGGGTCTAAGGCACTGATGGCGAACCTTTTAGAGACTGAGTGCCCAAACTGCGATTCAAAACCCACTAATTGTGCCAATATGGCAACTGAACCTGAATACAGGTGGCTGTGAAGGGGTGATGTCGGGTGCCCACAAAAACGGCTCTGAGTGCCATCTTTGGCACCCGTGCCATAGGTTCGCCAACACTGACCTAAGGGTTGTAAACATGGCTTCACAGCTGCAGTGCTGGCTAGACTAAGTGTTCCAACTGTCTGGAAGTTGAGTCGTGGCAACTGGACTTCTTTTCTTGAGAAATTGAAACGTTTCAAACTGATGAAGCTGCTTGGATGAGTAGTGAAACATTTCAATCTTTCAAGAAAAGAAGTCCTGTTGCTATCACTCAACTTCCAGTGAACCTCACCTGGATGAAATCTTCCCAGATATTCTGACATCATGGGAAAATGCCAAAGGCCATAACATAAAAGATGTACCCAAGTCCCTGACATCATTTCCACACAATCCAGGACTCAGAGCTGCTTCTTCGCCCTTGCTTTTGCAGAAGAGGCAGAAGTCAGACTCGGCAGATGCATACTTCCTGTGTCAATTCTGTGCCTCTCCAGGCACAGCTGAAAAAGACATCTGTTGGTCACTCAGATCACGACCATTGATCAAGAAAATACTGAACCAAGAGGAACGGGTACTTTGACATGGTGTAAGGAAGATTCCTATGTTCCTACATCAGCTTTTGACAAATTTACATTTAAATCCCAACTTTCATTCAGCCTCTCACCACATCAGGGCAAAACAGAACACCACTCAGCCTCCCACCACATAGGCAGGAGAACCTTGGGGAATTGAAAAAGGACAGTAACACATGGTGTCATGTTATCAGCAGACTGAGAATACTTTCACACTCTTTCCACTAGTCATTCTGCGTACGTCTACTAATAACTCGGGCTTGACTTTGATTTCCTGCCTCCTCCTACTCCAGGGAGGTCTAATCATATACATTCTGCCATCTCTCATAGCAGTATTATTATATGTAAAAGAAAAATTCCATTGCTCTTAGCTTATATCGTATGTTTGGTATGAATACAATCACTCCATCATGTAGTGAGCAACACCAGGAACAACGATCATATGACCATGATAAGACTGAGTCAGACTCCGTCTTCTCACTGACCACTAACCAGGTGAACTCTGTGTTGAGCTGAACAAAAGCAATTGCACAAAAAGTAGAGATCCAAGTTCTACACAACTAACACTGTTTAATGGGACTGACCCAGAATGCTTCCCTACACTGCAAATAGTGTGACAACAAAGAAAACCGTGTTACTACCCAACACATTATTCAAAAACTATGCCACAAGTTTCTTAAAGCATTACTGAAACTGTAAGGAATATTTCATAAGCTTTCCCTCAGGGTCATCAGAGGTACTATACACAATCCCAAAGTTTGAAAATATAGTCACTGACATCAACCTCCCACTGTCTAACCTTGAAAAATATGAAACACATGAACAAGTAGGAAGAAAGAGATCTATATCTTCAAAAACTGACATACAGTGGACCCTTGTATAACAAATGGTTTGTATAACATAAAATTTGTACAACAAAAAATTCCGGCGATAGGGGAAATTTGCTTAACATAATCGCCTGTGGGGAGAATCTGTACAACATAAAAATGGGATAACTCTGTTTTCAATGCATTCCTATGGGAAATCTGTATAAAGGAAAATTTGCTTAACATAATTTCATTTGGAATGAATTAATTCCTTTATACAAGGTACCACTGTATATGGAAGCTCATGGCGCAAGCGCGTGTGCTGCAGCCAAAACTGTGCTCATGGCCTGCGATTCAATCCCAGGTAGCCGGCTCCAGGTTGACTCAGCCTTCGATCCTTCCATGGTCAATAAAATGAATACCCCACTTGCTGGGGAAACAATGTGTAGTTTGCGTAGTTACCATAGTGCTTTAACTGGCATGGGGTGGAATTTAAGCAGCACAATTAGCTTTTTGCTTTTCTCTGTCTAAATTTTCACTGTGCTCCTGTACCTAGAGAACTGGGAGTACCTAACAACTGTGCTAGGGCTTTCCTCACAATTCTAGTACAGTGGACCCTTGTATAACATACAGCTTGTATAACATAAAATTTGTACAACATAAAAAATTCCGGAGATAGGGAAAATTTGCTTAACATAATCGTCTATGGGGCAAATCTGTACAACATAAAAATGGGATCACTCTGTTTTCAATGCATTCCTATGGGGATTTGTATAAAGGAAAATTTGCTTAACATAATTTCATTTGGAATGAATTAATTACTTTATACAAGGTACCACTGTATTTGCATTTTCCAGACAGGTCAACAGTTAGACAGAAGTTTCCTTTAGACATCTCTGTGCCACTAACCAAAAAAGGATACAAGAAAAAAGGATGAGGTAGCAGTTGGGATTAAAGACTTTGTCAAAGTCCCAACAGTAATGGTGGGCTAGATGGACAACCTGGCTGACCAGACATAAGGCAGCTCCCTATATTCATCTCTGTAGTTTTAGGTCATTTCCAGTATTTCATTTTAACCCAAATATAAAAATTATAGGACTCCCCTCCCCCCACCACACACACACTACAATGAAGTTATACTTGGTGGGTGTTATATTATTTTTTAAAGAACTTCTTTATTTCACACATTTGTGGGTATGTATTAAAGCTTGACAACTGCTTCACATCTGGTGCTTCTGATTTAACCCCAGAACCATATTAAGGTATATTACTTCCCAGAGAAAACTAGCCATGTTTATGGGTATAAAATGTTCAAAGAATGTGTTAAGAATGTATAAATTATTGTTTAAAAGCACACAAAGAATAGTAACAGAATTCTGGTCACCACTGCTACCAACTTTTGCTTCAACAAGGCACACAGCAAAGCATCTTAAAACTTGGCACAACTCCTACTGTGTGCCAGGAATTAAGGGCTACTGCCACTCACCATGCACATCACACAGAACAGGCAGAATGTACAAGAACTGGTTTCAGAGGAATAGGCTGGATTTATGAAAGGCCCGTGAAAAATACAACTGGAATGGAATAACGAGGAACGAAACTAACCTATATCACCGTGGCAGGCAGGGCATGAACTTGTGAACAAAGCACAAAGGCATACAAACAAGCAACATGATTTAAAGATATATTCCTGTTAAAACCAGGCTTATGATTGGAACCCCCAAAATGCAATCCATTCAACTGTCCAGGTTTACTTACCTGCAGCATACTGACAATCTCGACTTTGTTAAAGAAAATGAAAGAAGTGAGCGTAGAAAGAAAATTCTCTTCAAAAACAGATGGAGTTGGCAAGATGATATCCTGAATGTACTGTACCCTGTAAGTCTGATGAATCTTTTGCCTAAGTTCGGAGTCTGTTATAGGTATGACCTCTTTAAATTTTGCTGTTTTGGTCAAGAATTCCCTGTGCCTTTTTGGCTGCGCTAATGCAGGGTCATACTCAAGGCATCCCACAACATCCATAATGCACTCGTCTGAAAACATAACCTCAAAAAGAGTTGCTTTATTGAGGAATAAAATTCCTCGGATAATTTCATACAAATGATGTAAGCCTTCAGTATTTTCTAGGTTCTCACAAAGCTGGAAAAGCTGTAGCAATTTTTTAATGTAGCCTTCATTTTCCAAAGCCAAGGCTAATTTTTCTCTACGAATGGGTGAGGAGAGAACTGAGGTAACAAGGTCTGCAATCTCTTCAAGTTTGTTGAGTTCACAAGTAGGGAGATCAATTAAATGACTTGTTTCAGGCATTTCCTCAAAGCGTTCTTCTTCAGATTCATCAATGAGGTCCTGTGTGACTTCCACTGAAGGGTCTTTACCTTGCACCTAAAACAGAACATGAACAACCGCTGATTTCACCGTCACACACACTGGTAACCAAGGGTGGCAGCCAAGACCAAGAAAGAGAAAAATCAATCATCTGATTACTATACATAAAAGTCATATCAGCACAGATAAGATTCTCATATCCTGGACCAATATGTCATGCCCAAGTCGTGCTTGGATGTCACAACAGATGATACAGTTAAAGGAAGTACAAAACTTCCTGATGGGACATATGAGCATATCTGAGCATGATTCAATGACAATGGGTTAACAATTCTTTGCAACTCAACCAACTGTTACCATATAGGACAGTCACAAGCTGTAAACATTCAGCCCTGCTGGACAGGGCTCTCTACCTCAGAAGACCAGAAATCCGCCTCCCCTCCCTGTGCAGGTTCCGTTGCGACAGATGCAAAAACTACCACTGTGGGTGCACACGAGGGTCTTAGAGACAACCTTGTTGGTTGCAACTTCATAAGCAGGGCTACATTAAGCCAGATTAAAGAGGGTTCACACACTGTAAACCTAAATTCATTTTAAAGCATTTAAATGTGACCCATGGAACTACAGGGCGCTTTTCATGGGGACATTACTTTCAAGATATCTAAAAGCCTGAACTGACTGCGGCTCTTTGGAGTATGTACTTGTTTTCCATTGGATAACACTATTCTCAAATGAACCAACAGTTGCCACTATGAGATTGAAATGCTGAAACTGAAACATGTAGTTTTGCTCCTATGAGACAGTTAAGGAGATAAAGGTGCAGCTAATTGGGCCAGTAATACCTTACTTCTCGTGTTAAATTTTATGAGGCAAATTAATATCTGGAAAGAATTTTCAAAGATCGGCGTTACCTGGCAAATTTTTTCCCAGATCTCATCACAGCCAGCTTTTTCTTGAAAACTCAGGGCTAGATCATAATTCTCTGCTTCAGACCAAACAATCAAAGTATCCTATTTCAAAATGAAAGACTAGAGTCATTATTTGAATCCAGAACAAAGCTATAATGGTGACACAACGGGGTTCAACATAACCAGCAAGGCTCACAAAACAGTCAACATCAATACTCTCATTGCTTGTGCAGAACTTCTTCCAAGTTATCCCCCAAATAGTTAAATTGTAGAGGAACAGATAGACATGTGTTTTTGTTTCCAAAACTACCCGCCCTAGCTTTTAGTTATTAATATTAATTCTCCACTTTAATGCACATTAACATAAACAGTGTACCTTAACATACACAGGGACATTAATTAAGCAACAATCATACTATCTTTAAAATACGTTATATAGGAAAACATTTTTTCAACATAGTAGCTTATAGAAATGTATTTCCAGTGCAGCTGAATGCAGCAGTAATAAGTAAAAAATTAAAAACTAGTCATTTACAGAGAAGATAGCAAAGTACAGAATTTCCATTTATTAATTTCTTGTTGCACATGTCTGCATAAAGGGCTAAAACAGGCCTGCCCAAAGTCCGCCCCGGCCCCCCCGGGCAAATCCGGCCCGCCAGGCCATTCTGAGTGGCCCGCGGCTGGCCGCCCCTCCCCTCCCTCCCCCTCCTTCACCCCATTTTTTTTTAAAGAAAGTGGGTGGGGCTTGCGGTGGGGTGGCAGGGTTGGGGAGCAACCGGCCCCTGACACATTCTCAGCCACCAAATCTGGCCCTCCTTACAAAAAGTTTGGGCACCCCTGGGCTAAAAGAACCCCACAGTTATGTAGTTAAAATCCAAAGCATGTGTAGATGCCCATTAATTTGTTACAAAATGTTTTTTTATTCTCTAAGCAGTACAAGGAAGATAATTAATATTCCTGATGAAACAATATGGCAAAAATATAATGGCAAGATTTGTGGCAACACCCCCCCCCCAATGAATTTACATGAAGAAATACTTGCTGTGATCCATATCCAACTTTACAGCATTTATTTAGGCATGATTGCCTTATAGTATGCAGGCTTTGGTTTAACATATCACGCTGAACACTCACAATTAACAAACGTCATGTTGCTCAGGAAAAAAAGTATATTTGACAAGGTATGGAGGTCACTTCATCTGTTTGCCTTGCTTTCTCACAGAAATGTTATCCAACATGCATAACTGTTTATCACTTCTGTTAGCACCTACTGGGTGTGGAAAGACCTTCATAATATATCGCTTCACTAGTTTCTGATTCATAATTATTTTCAGTACACACAGTGGATACTTTTTACAGCAGAAAAGAGACAGGATCTCGGCTATTATCATTTATCCAGTCCTGCCAGAAACTCCTTAGTAGACAGATGAAGTAACAGCACAGTTTTACTCTATATGAAGAGATTCGCAGGTACATTATTTCCCCACCCCCACCCCAATCATTTGCTCATATAATATGGAAAAGGCCAGGAAGAGCTCAAAGAGTATGCTTTTCTCAGACTTAAGAACATAACACAGTGACTCTTAATCAACCTAATTAATTATGAATATTTTCAAGGGAAAAAAGGATTTTGGAATACATGGCAATAACTTTTTTTTATAAAACTGGGTTTTTAAAACAGTGCTAAATGATGGTACAGTATTTAACTTTTATAGCTTGTACTGTATGAACAGAAGCACACTTCCCAAACATTAAAGACTATCATTAAACATTTCGAACAATGCAATCAAAATGCAGATTGCCTACACTATTCTATGCTATTGGGATCCAAAAGAAGAGGAAGAGATATACTGTATTTTAAATGAATTAATCACAACTCTTCCCTTAGGAAAAGCAATGTAGAAGAAAAGCAAGCAATGTTGTATATACACAAATAGACAACATGGCAAATCTGACTATTACTCTTAATCAGTGAAAACTCTTTCAATGAGACTTGCAAAACCAAAGACTTATCAAAAATTTGTTGATTGATTCAAAGGGGCCACTCCAGGCACCGACAACTGGATTTAACCCTTTACTTTTCTTATACTTCATTTTTTAAAAAATCCAAGCTACGTTCAGGTAAAATACTACTGTTGTTATTATTTCCAGTAATATCAATATAAACTCATCTTTATAAAATTACCATTCAAATAATTCCAGTTAATGTTTGAGCTTTTTATACATCTACTTTGTAGTTATAAATTCTCAACGATAGACTTACTTTGATCAGTGCTTACGCATCAATTCCATTTCTGATTGCTTTGGTATAGGATGTTCATTCTCTTTCCCAAAATAATGCATAAAACAATAAAATATTCCCAACAGGTTTCTTTTGGTGTCCAACCATATGGGGACATGGGTGGATGTAAGTTTGCCTCCTGTTCTGGGAACCAACTCTATCTTCTGGGTCCCACCCTTTGTCACACAAGAAGGCTGGGAAATGACCTCCAAATAGACGAATACACAAAATAAAAGAGGACTGCTGCTTTTCTCTTTTTTCACTAGAAATGCTCCTGTTATTTTAAAACAAGCAGAATCAATTACAATACAGTATAGCACTCGCGTGTAATTTCATCATGTAAAACAGCTTCATATATGCTGTCCTATAAAGTCAAATGACGAAATTAGACACACTAAGAAAGAAGCACTGATTCATTACCAAAAATAAACTCTAAGCTAATTATTCTTGTTCGATTCACTGAGGTGTCAACACCCAAGTTCAAATATATGTACTGTACTTAATGCTGTAAAGAATAACAAGGAAATGCAATCTATGTATTTTTAAGTTCGTACTCAACCCTTGCTATGCACCTATTTATAGATGAGATTTACTTATTTAAGCCTTGATCCTCTATTCTGTTCCATGCAACACAGCCTTCTGTGCCAGCAGAGTTCAAATGAAGTCAACAGAATTCCTGAAAGGCGCAGAAGCTGGCTCACTTTCTATGGATCCCACTAAAGACTCACGCCTTGGGTTGGCTGAGGATGCTCAGAAAATGTCTCTATTAAAATCAAGTGAGCTTTGATAACTGATATGCCTTGCAAATCTTGCCACCTGGTTTCTTTTCAAATAGTCCAGGATTTCCCCCCTACAAATACCTACCTATTTGAAAGATATCACCCAAAATCCTATAATGTTTTTATGCCACTGTGACATAATTGACATAAATCTCAGTGATCCCAGAATTCCAAGCCTGTATTTCCATTGGCAAAGGTCTGTGGGAGTTGTGGTCCAAAACATCTGGAGGGCCAAAGTTTAGATATGCCTGACATCCTATACAATCTTGTTTAGAATCTGACGGCTGATTCCAGTCAAGGAACTCTATTTTAACTTTAATTACCAAACCAGGATAAGAAGCCTGGTTGTGGAAGCCAGGAAACCTGATGTAAACTTAACATGTAGTGTACCCTCTATAAAACAGTAATCAATCAGGGTTTGCAAGGAATGAAACAAACTCAAAGGAGGAAATGACTGTTTGGGGTTTGTTTTTTCAAACACATTAGTTCACTAAATTCAGGCTACCATTGCAGAAAAGATTTATATTGCAGACAAAATGTCCCAGTGACCATTTCAAAATAAAGAGCTCAAACAGTGAAATCTGTTCCCAGTATCATGTTCTACATTTATCTGCATGGAGCTCCACCTGCTTACACTGTTGCAATGATGTGACAAGGTTTGAATCATGCAACTGGGTCACATATTCAGGCACATAACCAGCACCTCCTCAGACCTGTCATAAGAAAATAAATGAACATTGCGGCTATGATCAAGTTAACTACATATTTTTCACCTGGTCATGTACACAAAATGGAATGAATTGAGGATTTCAATTGTTTGAAATTGTTTCTGTTTCCCTATCTGCCTCAACTTTCACTTCAACTTGAGGTTCATTTTCCTGTGTTTGTCTTTCTGTTACTGGCAACTAAATCTTTGGGTTTGCATGTACCTTTCCCCAGTTTGAGTGTTCTGCAAAGCTAGCAGATCTTGTGACAACAACTCTGTTCCCTTTGTCATAGAATCTGTAACCTTTTTCATAAGAATCATAACCCACAAAAATCATTTTATTTGCCTTTAGTTCATTTTTCCTCCTTATTTCAGCTGGGACATGCACCCATGCGGAGGAGCCAAACACCTTGAGATTTTTTACGGATGGTCTTTTTGCATACAACAAGAAATAAGGTATTTCTTTCACTACAGAATTCCAAGCTCTGTTTAACAGATAATTGGCTGTCATTATAGCCTCTCCCCAAAAACTTTGATTCAAACTTGAATCATACAGCAAAGCATTGCTCATTATATAAGCAGAACTTTTTTGCAATTATTTGTCATGCAAAAACAAGCATAAGGCTGGGGTTGGAAGATGAAAGTCCATAATAACAACATTTTCTAGACAACCCAGATAAGGGCTCGATGAATATATGGAAACCAGAGGGGTGGAAATACAATCATTACCAGAAAGGAAATTAAAAGAGAAATATTAAGCGAGGCCTGCAGAAACTGTGATTCATCAAACCAGATGTAGACTATCAACATTAGCTCACATTTTCATCCCTGCTGCGTCGGAGCCTCACCTCGTGTGCATGGAGGGCGTGGGTGGGTTTCATTTGAAACCCAAGTAAACAGGCATCACCTTCAGCTCCTGCTGTGCATCATCAATGGACGTCTGCACGCCAGTGCACCTTTGAGGGAACATTATCCCCCATATATTTTAGCCTGTTACAATCAATCAATCAATCAGTTTTGTGCTTAATTAATTTTAAACTTCTGTTTTTTTTAATGAATGCATACTGTATATTTTATTGGGCTGCTGGCTGTAAAATAAAATTGATTGATTGATTGTAGCCTTATATGGACTCAGCAGTCCCCGATTTTGTAGTCCCAGAAAAGAAACAACGGCTTAAGTTTTCGTAAACTCCAAGTGAGCAGCAATAAACGACTGGAGACCACCATGTAATCTGAAGGGTCTTAAGTGGGGGCAGGCCAGCATTATGTAAACAACAGAAACATTACAACATAGATGATGCCTTACTGGTTAAAATTAAACACCCATTACTATGCACAGAATTGGGTATAATGTTAATTACAAATTATTTCATCTCTTTAACCCCATAAAGCCAACGCTGAGAAGAATGTGTGCAAACACACATTATTCTGCTGTTACACATCCTGTATCCAGCACAGACCAATTACCTCCCACTAGAAAGCAAACCAATGCTAGACCCACCCAGGAGAGGTTCATTCTGCTGATTATCAAATTAAGAGAACAGGAGAGTGTCTGGATGAACACACAGAGAAACACACTTGTCATATCAAAATCTACTCCACTCAGACGGTAAGTATAACCAACCTGCATTTGACATGTCTTAATATGCCCCAAAATGAAAGCTGAACGTGGTTTTTGTGACTTTTGTGAATAGTGGGCAGCAGGGCAGAGGGAGCGTTGTACAACAAAAGCACATTTAAAATACACAGGGGAAAAAGCACATGCCTGCTGTTTCTGATATGCAGTGTTTGGATTTATCTTCGATTCCAACAACAGCGAGCCTGAAAAGATGAGAAAATGAGTTAGAAATCTAAGCAAAATAAATTCACTCAATAGTTTTTTGTAAAAATCAGGGATGCTCCAAGTCTTCTAAAAGCAGTGGCTGAGAAAGTGGATTTTGATCCACGAAAGCTCAGACTAAAATCTGTCAGTTCTGCAAGTGTCCCAGTGGTCTGCTTTTCTTTTTCCCTTTAATTTTCCTGATTCCCATTTTTTCAAAATGCTTTTACAAATCCATCACAACATAATTTAAACTGCAATTCCATCAACTTGAAATTCCAACAAACTACAGACAACTTCAAATGAAGCTGAAAAAATGTTTTGATAAAATGTTTATTCCCATCATGTCACAGTTTTTTCAACTTTGCACCTCTCAGAACCCCTCCCTCACACATTAATTTTAACAGAAAAGACAGAACATTCCTGAATGGGTTTTTCTCACTGCACATTGAAAAGCATTTCAGAGGACATTTCCTGATATCTAGTCCCTAAAAAACAAATTTTTATCTGGTTCAAAACCTTATCCTCTCCCAGAAGAAATGTTTAAAAGACACCAACTTCTATAAGCAAATTAAGATGCCTGATGTTTGGAGGACACAGAACAAAACAATGACGTGCCACACAAGTCAAATGTCCATAGAAATATAACCAGTCAACTATACAGATTTGATTGATTAACGTTATCCATGTAAGATTATTGTGTTCCTATCTTCCTGGAGTAGCTAACATACATTTCTGTGGTGCTATATTCAGAACATTAAACTCAATAACCCTAAAACCCTTTACTATGTATGTCTAAGCAGTTGTGTATCATGGCAACCACTCTTAAGTAATCTTTTTCCAGCTCTTACAAGGTTTATTTAGCACATTAACACCTGTTCAGTAGAAATGATGCCAATATATTTTTCTGCTATAAGCTGCTTTCCTCATATTTAAAGAAATGAACTTGTTACAGTAAGACTTCAAGCCTTCATTTTTAAACTGTATAGAAATTCATGCTGTTGTTCTATATTTTTATTAGCTTGCCATACAACACATAAACAAGAAGTTACAGCTATTCAGATGAAAATCTGCTTAGTACCAAAGACTAATACACTAAGAATTTGCAGACAAAAGTTTATAAGCCAGTACTTTATGTCTTCAGACATACATCAGGCTGAGGTAGTCTAGAAGAATTGAGGTATCCCTTCATTGTATGCTCATTTCTAAATGAGAAAAAGTAACTAAGTGCTACAGTACAAGGTACAACATAAATGTGTTTCCCTTTAGTTGTCACAAGAGTCACTGCTTTTGTAAACTAAACATGGTTGCTCTCTGAAATTAGGAAAACGTATTTAGTTACGTGCAGAAATCAAATTGGTCCTCTGAGGAGGTTAATGAACTGAAAGAAATATGAATCAAATATGGAATGCCTTTGAACAGGTTGTCTCCTTGGGCTGAGCATTTGAGCAAGGCTTTCTGTAAATGCAGGGATAAAAGAGGAATTCTGAAAAGAAATTCATGGCTGGATAGAGCGGGAAGTAGAAAGATTAGTAATATACTGTATAGTGCAAAGGACTTGGTGGGGGGAAATATAGTATAGTATAGTGTTATGGCAGGATTATCTACAGCCTTACTATTATGGTCATTTATGGCCAAAATGCTGTCACTTTTCAATAGGCATGTATTCTCTCTTCAGTAACTTTTATTCTATGACAGGAACATTTATGAAGATTTAGATAATTGGGGGAAGGAATGATTTTCTCCTCCTCTTCAAAGGATGGGCGCTGTGTAGGGGACCACTTGTGAGACAGGGCAATTATAAAAGGCACAAACTACTTGAAAATCAGTAACCATCAACACTGAGCTTTTTTTTTGGGGGGGGGGCAGATGCAGCAAACCCTGAGAACTTGGCGAGATAAGGGGCAGTTAAGGGGGAAGCAATGGAAAACACCACAGAAACAGTTAACTCTGCCTTCCTTACGCTCCTTTTTGGCCAGGAATGAAACCAGTGGGGAGTGTAGGTGTGCACATGCTGAAAACGACCGGGAGGACCCCCGTTACGGAAACCCTTTTTCCCAAGCCATCATCATCATCACCATCATCATCGCACAGGAGTGCAGTTGGGGAGGGGGGGTTCCCTGTCGGCGACCGTGGAGTGGAAGGGGGAGTGCGTGGCCGCCGTTGTCTTGAGGGGGGTCCCCACCACCCCCGGTGCCTTTTGTCCCGGGGAGCCCACCCGCCACGGCGCTTCCTCCTCCTCCTCTTCTTCCTCACCATCCGACTCCGCCCGGACCAGCAGCGACATCCCTTTGTGCCGCTCCACGTAGGTGGACGAAACGTGCCCGGTGCCCCGGTCGTCCCATTGCCGCTCTTCGTTGAGCGTGTAGACCTTCACCCGCCGCCGGGTGTCCGACATGGTGTGTGAGGAGAACGGCGAGAAGGTGGGTCAGGGGGGGAAGGGGAAGGGGAAGAGAGAGAGGGCCACAAGCCCGGCCCGGTCCGGCCCAGCCGGCTTTGGAAAAGAAGGACGAGGGCGTCGCTCAGGAGGCCTTCAACTCGCTGCTTCTCATGGCGCCCGGGCCCGCCTCGGAGAAACCCCACGAAACAGCCCCCCCCCCCGGCTGCCGCAGCAGCAGCAGCTACGACGACGACGACCACCGCCGCCAGCACCACCGCCACCATCGCGGCGCGGCCGCCATCTTGTAATCCGACTCTTGTCCCGTCCCTGCCTTTCTCTTCCTCTCAGAACCAGGCAGGGAGGGAGGGAGGGAGGGGGAGGAAAGAGGAGGGGGGCGGAAGGTCTGCACGGGCTCCACTAGCAGGGGCTACGGCGGCCGGGAAGGGACCAAAAAAAAAAGGAAAAGAACGTCGAGCGAGAGCGCCGTCAAGGCTGCGAGCAGGAAGGAGGAGCGGAGCGGGATGGAGGTGGGGGGAAAGAGGGAAGAGACGCGCGCCTGCGCAGTGCGCACCCGCCTGACAAAGGCGGGAAGAGCGCAAGTTGGTTCCCTTGGCCTGCGTTGCTGTAGTAACAGCATCAGGAAGGGAGGACTGGGGTGGTACCACGGTGGTCGACTCGCTTCTGGAAACACGGAACTAAATACACAGTGGTGCCTCTTAAAACCAATTTAATTGGTTCTATAGGTCCCATGTGTATTAAGGAAATTTTGCCTTCGGGAACGTGGTTTCCCATAGGAGTGCATTGAAAATGGATTAATCCCTTCCAGAGGCCATGGGTTGCTTCGTTTTAGGAAACTTTTAAGGGAAGAGGGAGAGATGATTAGTTGTAGACGTGGTGGGAGGATTTGTCCAGGGGTCGTTGATATGTAAGCATCGTTAATGGGTCTCTGGAGGAGGGAGATGATTACCGGTAGTTGTACAAATGGTAGGAAGGAAGATTTGGCTAGGGGTCATAGATATGTTAAGTATTGCTAATGGCTCTATGGACTGGGTCTGTAGAAATGTTAAGTGTGGTTTTAACGTAAATTTCTCAAGTCAGAAACCAGAACCAGATAGAGTGGGGTGATAGTGGGAGTGTTTAACTTAGGGTCCAGGTGGGAGATAAACTATTAAATTTGATAATGACTCAAGAAACCCAGACTTATGTTTAATCTATTCTTGTGCGTGTCCATCATGCATATGGATTTTATCTCAGCTGTTTCTCTTTGCATGCTGGATTTGTAACGATTCTGTTCCAAAACTGTGACCTTCAGATCATTCAAAGAGTGTCCTGGTAGACTGAAATGGTTTGAGACAGGTATTGTGTATTGTGGTTTCCTATGTCAAACTTGTGTCTACATATCTATGACCCCTGGCCAAATCCCCCCATCACTTCTACAACTAATCATCTCTCTCTCCCCCCCTTTCCTATCCACCAATGAACATCTGGTAAGAAATGTATATCTCATCACATATATTACACACCTCATTCTGCTGCTATATGTCCGAAGAAGTGGACGGTAGTCCACAAAACGTTACATTAGAATACGAAAGTTAGTCTTTAAGGTGCCACATGTTTTGTGACTTTTGTTTTGTTTTTCTTTGATTTTTGCCTGCAATTCTTGGAAGGACTAATACGGCTACCCTCTCTGAAACTTCATTTACATATTATGTGCCATATAGTCATTTATGACTTATAGCAACCCTAATAATGAATGCTCTCCAAAACATTGTATCATTCGCAATCTATTCATTCTTTTAAGAAATCCATTGCTCTATGTAAGGTCTTCCTCCTTTCCTACTGTGTTTACATTTATCCAGGATTTTCTTTTTCAATGTGTCTTTCTCGTCTATTATGTCCAAAGTATGATAGATTCAGTTTGAGTTCAGACTTTATTTGATCCTGCACCTGCATATTTGTTTTAGTAATCTACATTAAAAAAAGGTAAAGGTTTCCCCCGCATATGCATGCTAGTTGTGTCCGTCTCTAGGGGTGGTGCTCATCTCCGTATTCAAGCCGGAAGAGCCAGTGCTGTGCAAGTCCATGGCCATGTGGCCGGCATGGCTGCAAGGAAACACTGTTTTACCTTCTAGCTTTTTACGGCGGTACCTATTTATCTACTTGCATTTACATGCTTTCGAACTGCTAGGCTGGCAGGAGCTGGGGTTATCAGCGAGAGCTCACTCCGCTGCGTGGCACCCGGGATTCGAACCGCCGAGCTGCCGACTTTGCAGTCTACAGTTTCGGTGCCTTAGTCCACTGGGCCACCACGTACCTCTAAATTTTCCTGCAATCCCAGAATTCAAATGATTTTCTTTCACAGTAAGTTTTCTTCATTATCCAGCTATCAAAATCAAAAGTATGCCACTCAAATAATCAGCTCAAAGCACTATAAAATTTTATCACATCATTGGTAGTTGGAATTTATGTTGGCGGGTCCAAGAAATTACCATAATAATTTGAAAAATATTAAAGATATTCTTACAGCTATGAGAAAAAGTTGTTGGTATAAATGTTTAAAAATAAATGGAGATTAAACTTAATGAGCAGGCAAGTACTTAAATCAGAACTCATTCAAATGCACGAGCAAAGTAGTACAATAGAAATATATTTTAAAGATAAGAGAACAATGAGAATGGTTTAATAAAATTTTTAACAATGCAGGAGCTTATGATTTAAAATGCACAGTCAAAAAGCAGAAATATTGTATATCTAACATAGTAAAGACATATATGTGCACAAAATCCATCTGCTCATTTCAATTTATGAAGGAAAATTCATTGTCCTCGGCTGTTCTGAAGTGTTGCTGTTGCTGCATGTTGCATGATAGTTTCTGGGCTGCCAACGCTCCTTGCTATCTGGTATCTGCATTGTTGGGTATTTGGTCTGTATCTTGCTTCTCCTATACAGAACCCACGTATCCACTGATTCATTAACCACTGATTCGGTTATCCACAGTTGGCAGAGGAAAAAAATTAAACAAATAATTCAGCAGCTGTAAAGCAAGCTACTGTCACAAAACAGAAGTTTTGGGTTTTTTGGCATTCTCTCTTATCCACGGTTTTAATTATCCATGGGAAGGCCTGGAACCGATCCTCAGCAGATACCGGGGTCCTACTGTATTTATATTTCCCTCATTTTTTATTTTTCTCTTCAGCCTCTAACCAATTAAACAGATGCCTTAACTTTTCTAGGGAAATCTACATTTTTGATTTGTAGCAGACTCATAAGGAAGCAGGCTGCTATGGGAGAAATTTACTTCCACATCAATCTGCTTGCTTACAACCCCACTAGGCAAACAGTATGTTTTCCTTATCAATGTGTATATCTCCATGCTGAAATGTTAGCTTCCTAGGAAATAGATCCAGTAAGGTATTGAGCTACTTACCTTGTGAGGCAATGCTATTTTATAGCTGTTGTGAGTTTTTTGGGCTGTTTGGCCATGTCCTGGTAGTTTTGCTTCCTGGCGTTTCACCAGACTCTGTGGCCGGCATCTTTAGAGGGCAAGGAGCTCAGGGATCTCTACAGTTTTTCCCATTTGAACTTCACAAACCATTCCCGTGGCCGTAGCCCCATCTCCACCCCCTTTCTCCCTTGAACTCAACCCCTGGAGGCTTTCCACCGCCACGTGTGCCTCTTGAATTCCGTGGGTGGCAGGGTGAGCGGACGGCACACTCAGCTGGACGCGGTCTCCTTGTTCGCGATCCTCACACTAAATTAAAAAAGTCTTAAGGCCTCGTTTAAATGTTTCCAGGGAGGAGGCAATTCTCAACCCAAGGGGGGGGGGAATTCCCTAGTATCGGTACCACTGCTAAGAAGGCCCTATTTCTTGCCGCCGCCCCTCGCACCTCCCTCGGCGATGGCACTTGTAGAAGGGCCTTCTCCGATGACCTAAGGCAGTGATGGCAAACCTTTTAGAGACAGAGTGCCCAAACTGCGATTCAAAACCCAGTAATTTTTCCGCAAAGTGCCAATATAGCCATTTAACATGAATAAGGTGGCTGTGAAGGGGCAATGTCGGGTGCCCACAGAAAGGGCTCCGAGTACCACCTTTGGCACCCGTGCCATTGATTCGCCAACACTGACCTAAGGGAATGGACCGGATTATATGGAAATAAGTAGTCTTGCAGATATCCTGGTCTCAAGCTGTAGAGGGCTTTAAAGGTCATAACCAGCACCTTAAAACGAATAAGCAGCCAATGCAGTTGCTGGAGAAGTGGTCCAACAGTAAAAGCCTTTGAGTATACATTGCTATTTTACATTGACCTTACTTTCCTGTTCATAGCAAGCTAGTTAATTCTCCTTGAATTATTTTTACTACATAGCTGTTGAAATGCTTGTCCAACAATGGACATTTTCAGGGTTGAATGTTTTCACTCTTCTTAATTATTTTAACACTCTGCATATGACATTTCAATTCTGACACCAGTTCTACATCCATATGTAGAAACTAGGAACATCATAGTTTGAATAATCTTGGCCTAAACTTGTTTAACATTCCATATTCAAACCATGTTTTAAGCAAGTTGTTAAGACAACTTACATACTAAGCAATACAAGTGTTAAATTCATCCCAGCACTTTTATTGTTCTCCTAAATGTCCAGCATAAACTTCTGTACTGAAGAACTAGGTCTAAAATGAGAGCAGTTGCTTGTTAAGTGTCTGGTACTAATTTGGCAGTATATAAAAATTCAAAATAAATAAAATAAATGTATTAAGAAAAACAAACTTAATACTGTTTGGAGAAACCTACTACTGTATATGTTTTTCAATAAGAAACACAAAATGAAAGATCAAAAAGAACAGACTATTGTATTTTAATGTAAGCTTTCCTGGAACATGTCTACTTCATCTGACATAAGAGTCAGAATACAGAGATACATGGTAAAACTTTCATATAAGGCTCCAAGATAAAATGACAATGCTTCATTTGGCTGCATTTCACACCTAGTAATTATTAAAGTATTTATTAAAAAGATGCACTGTAGGATATAAAAAAAATCAAAAGATCAGTCCATGTTATAGAACCCAGCAGAATCTTTCACAGTGGATCACTAAAAGCTATGAATCATTTTGAAATAAGTGTTTGCCATAATAGTTCATTGTCTTGATGACACTCAGTACAAGAGTACAGGCCAGGACAGTGCACACAGAATACAGTGGTACCTTGTATAAAGGAATTAATTTGTTCCCAATGAAATTCTGTTAAGCAAATTTTCCTTTATACAAATTTCCCATAGGAATTCATTGAAAACAGAGCAATCCCTAATCACGACGGATTTGACCCATAGGCAATTCTCTTAAGCAAATTTCCCCTATCTCCGAATTTTTTTTATGTTGTACAGATTTTTTGTTATACAAACCGCTTGTTATACGAGGGTCCGTTGTATAAAGAAACACAATGGTTTCCAACTGGCAAAGGTGTCAGAGAAGGTTGTACAAAGTAATTTACTTTCCTATCTATTCAATCCAAATGTCGAACATATCAGAAAAGCTAGATTAAATTAAGATGAAGCAATGAAAATTGGACAATGGAACCCCAGAAAACCTATGAATGGGATCAAATCAAGCCTAAATTCTCTCTCATTAGAAGATGAAATGACCCAAAAGTATACTGCCGAGCCCCGTCTCCATCTCTCGCCTTTACCACCTGGTAAAGGATCAAGACTCATACTTCCCACCTGCCTTTATAGACTTGGACTTTTGGGGACTCCAGCAAAGTGAACTGGGCCCCCAGTCAGACTGCCTGTGCATAGGAGCTACATGTGGAAACTCAACCTCCTGAGAACATGGAGGAAGGGGCAAAAGAGGAATCTGGGTCTTTAAATAAAAGTCATCATGAGTATCCTCGTGCTTTTGTCCCGCTAGCCCTTCTTCCTCGGCCGCCATGCCCCCAGGAAGAAGGGCTGGTGGGACACAAGCACGAGGATACAAATAAATATAGAGAACATACGTTTGCACTTCCCCTGTCTGAGGAAGTGGATTTTGATCCACGAAAGCTCAGACTGAAATACAGTAAATCTGTCAGTTCTGCAAGTGTCCCAGTGTTTTGCTTTTCTCTTCTCCCCTTTAATTTTCCTGACACCCATTTTTTTCCAAAATGCTTTTACAAATCCATCACAACATAATTTAAACTGCAATTCCATCAACTTGAAATTCCAAAAAACTACAGACGACTACAAAGGAAGCTGACAAATGTTTTGATAAAATGTTTATTCACAAGTCATGTCACAGTTTTCTCAACTTTGCCCCTCTCAGAACCTCTCCCTCACACATTTTTGGCAGAAAAGAACAGAATATTCCTGAATGGGTTTTTCTCACTGCACGTTGAAAAGCATTTCATAGGATCTCCTGATCTCTAGTCCCTAAAAAACAAGTTTTTCCCGTTTTTTAAGCATTCTTGCAAGCAGATCAACATACAGAAGAAAATGGAGAGCATGCGTGTGTATATAGATATCTTTGGGACACCTCTTACCAATAAAGGTGACGCATTAATCAGACCCTATAATTTTTGTATATTTTCTAGAACCAGCCAATCCAAATGCTTTGAAATTCTTAGCTGAAATTTCACCTGGTTTATAATGACGCTCTTATGGACATTTCTTATCAAGGAAAAACTCCACGGGAGAGAAAAAACACAACTGAAAAATAACTAACATTCTCAGTTATAATTATACAAAATTTGAAATGCATCTATGTTGTGTACAAACCTGCATGATTAGAAGCTGTGTTTCACAACAGTTAAATCAGTCTCTTTACGAAGTCCACAGTTCTGATTAAGTCCAGCAACATTCCTATGGCTTTATGAATTGCTATGGTCATGAACTCGCAGATTCTGGAACTGCACTTCCCATTACTATACTGTTCCTGTCACTTAGCGTTTTAGCAACAGATGTAGCTGGAGCCTGAAGCACTTTCCTTGAAAGCCTCATTCTGCCATCAGCTGGATCTCGTCCAAAGTATTTCACCTGATCGCAGGAAGAAATGAGATTGATCTTAGCCTGTGGTAAGGTTACTTTTTAATTTTTAGGTACAAAACAGAGGTAATGGTGTGAAAACTCCTTTGGTGAAAAGGATTCCGCTCTTCTCTGGAGATATGAAGTGTGATGTGTATGCAGTACATGAAGATTCCTCTCTAATGTACAGCTCAGTCACGGGAACATGAAAGCCCTTGCACAGGTAATCCTTTATGATTTAATTTTGACTCTGAAAGAGGTTTACTTGACAGGTTCTGAACAGAATAGGGGAAAGACTGGCCTACCAGTCAACACAGAGTGGAATCAGAAATGGAGAACATTTACCCAAAGACACAATGATAAACTAACTGAGCTTCTTTTCTTGAGAGATTGAAATGTTTCGTTACTCATCCAAACAGCTTTGTCAGTCTGATGTAGCTGCTTGGATGAGTAGTGAAATGTTTCTCTCTCTCAAGAAGCCCAGTTGCCATGACTCAACTTCCAGATAACCTCACCTGGATGACTGATAATCTTCACAGACAATGTTGAACTACCTTATTAGCCACCTGTTATTTATGGTCCACTCCTATCTGACCAGCAAGACCTCTCTTATAAAAAAAGAATTTGGGAGAAGGGGCTTCTCTCATTTGTACTTGGTCAGGAGTGTGGTGACTTAGCCAACTAAGACTTCAAAAACTGTCAGTGCAAAGTCAGCAGCTTGGCCATTTAAATCCCGGGTGCTATGTAGTGGAGCAAGCTTCCGCTGATAACCCCAGCTCCTGCCAACCTAGCAGTTCGAAAGCATGTAAACACAAGTAGATAAATAGGTACTGCAGTAAAAAGCGGGAAGGTAAAACAGTGTTCCCTTGCAACCATGCCGGCCACGTGGCCACGGACTTGCACAACACTTGCACTTCAGCTTGAATACGGAGATGAGCACCGCCCCTAAAGTCAGATACGACTAGCACACATGTGTGGGGGGAACCTTTACCTTTTTTTTTTTTAAGGAAAAGAGAGACAATGTCTTAGGGTAGACAGAATGAGGACCTGTGTTCAAATTCCAGCTCAAAAACAGAAACTCAGCAGGAAGTGCCAGTAATAAACTGATCCTTGAAGATCTCATATACCTCAAAAAACCTATTAGGGTTGCCATAAATCAGAAACAACTTGACTACACATAACAACATTGATAGGAGGAAGCAGACTTTAGCCTGCTGTTTGGAAGAGGCCTCTGCTATTCCTTATATTCTTCAAAACAGAATGCAAATGAAAACTCATAAGTAGCCGTCCTGTCTGTTATTCAGTCTGACAGACAGCTAGAAAAACTGGGTCCTGGAATCCAAGTGATTAGATTTGTGAGTGTTCAGAGCCTAATATAATGCCTGAAATCCTGTTGCATAACATAGTAACATGTAACTAGACTAGACCTACTGAAATCAAGGGAACTTTCAGAAGAGCTGGCTCATCCAAACACCAACCCATTCAACAGACCAACTCTAGTTGTGACTTACTGCACTAAACAATACAATTGCTGTTCCCCTACCTACTCACCTCAAAGATGGCAGATGAATATTGCAGTACTGAATGATCACATACCTAATGAACTGTTAGATTTGCAAAAGGTAGCGATTTCTCATTTGGCCTGCTGAGTTACAGGTTGAAGTAATAATAGAATCATAGAACAGTGAAGTTGGAAGGCCATCAAGTCCAAGTCCAACCCCCTGCTCCATGCAAGAATACAAATTAATATACCTTACTCTGTTTAAAAAAAATCAGAGAACAGCCACGTAGAGAATTTTTGCATATTGTACGGATTTAAAATGTTACCTGAATTTCATGACCAACTTCCAAACCGAGAGCGCTAGGATGCTTAATCTAGAAGAGAATGTTCCAATTATTAAATATGTTTTTTTTAACCACTTGAACATGTTTTGAGTCAACAGAAAAGCTGATAAAAGCATTTGCTGTGACAGTCATTCTAACTGAAGGACAGATGAGTTCCAAACATTGTCTCTCATTTGTGTGAAAATAGCATTCAATTGCAAAATTCAGCAAGCGAACACTAAATATATAATTCTTTTATGTGAACTTATATGACATAAACTGGGGGGAAGCACACCTTAAAGGTATCAATTCACCAAGTTAATAATGGTTATTTATCTATTCTCTGTTAGGACCTTCCAAAGAGGGTCTTCTTGATTCACAGGCACAAGTTCACATAGTGCCACAAACTCTAGCCCTGTCATGAGAGCACCAGTCATGAGAGGTAATCTAAATATGACAGTTGAATTGAAACAAAAAATGAATACCTTTCTTTGATCCAGTTGGGAGTTGTGAAGTAAAACAGGAGTCATATTGGGATACAATTTCACCATTACTCCAATATCTCTGCATATAAAAAGTGAATCTTGCATTAGTTCACCAGGACATGACAATAGGAAATATACCATATAAAGCGCTCATTTTAACAAAGCTAATTCTAGTTCCATAAGGTATTTTCAATAAATTAAAGAAATTACATTGACTGTACATTTTATCTGTTATTCCCTGCAGCCTTCCTAACTAGGTGTCTTTCACGTGTGACAGGCTAGTGGCTACAGCTCCCATCCTGCTCCACCCCCAGCATTCTGGCTAGGGCACAACAGAGGTTATACATTTCTGGTCTCTTTATTAAAAGAATTTATTTCATGCACATGGAGATATTCCTCTAGACTCTACACTGCAATCACTTTATTCATATTGATTTTAATTCCCACACAAAAGGTTGCAGAATATGTAGTATTAAACCTGTTAGGAGACTGGAGTTAAAGAGACAGTTGAATTGGTCATTTCTCCACCCCTTAACAATTCCTTTCTGTGTAACTGCAACTGTGACGGAATTCCCAATTCATTTTACCAAAAGGAGTGGTTGACTAGAATGCAAGATCAGCCCATCATGAGGTGAGGGGTCATATCAGACTAAAGAGAAGCTCTATTAAGATACTTACACATCCCTTCTTTACTGCACTTCTAATCCCATCTAAGATGACAGCCTGTAAGCTACCACCCATGCTGCTTTAAAACAATCTTCACCAGCTATAATTAATCAGAATATACCACTGGCTACAAACTTCTGTAGCTTCTTCATTCACATATATCAGGCCAAAATGAAGATAAAAATAAAAAAACCATGGCACTTTAAAGAATAACTGCTATATTTTAATGTGAGTTTTTGTGGACGTCTGCTTCCTCAGAAGGTTGTTTCTGGCCTGATATGCTGTCATAGACTTAATAATAATATATGTATTTATTTAAGAAACGGACTATTTTAAGCTGTATACAAAAATGTTAGAAAGGCTATTTCCATAGATTGTATATAAGCATGTATGTATGTGTATGCATTATGGGCAAACCAAAATACACGCTTTACCACATACATCTTTGAAATACAGTATAGTTTCAGTTACCTCAATTCAGTAATTGTGGCTGTATAAATACCTCCAAATTCCAACTTGTAATCTTGCTGTGGAAAAAAAAGAACAATAAGAATGATAACAGAAAAACGTGACAAAATGTATACCGCTGAAGATACATATACCCTGTTTCCCCAAAAATAAGACATCCCCTGAAAATAAGACCTACTTACAGTTTTGCCCCACACTGAAATATAAGGCATCCCCCAAAAATAAGGCCTCCCCATAATAAGATAACAATAAATGTGTACCGTATTTTTCTTCATGGAAAAATAAGACATCCCCTGAAAATAAGGCCTAGTGCATGTTTGGGAGCAAAAATTAATATAAGACACTGTCTTATTTTTGGGGAAACACGGTATAATATATATATAGTCCTGCCAATCCAGGCCTCTCCAGTTTGCATGTCTTTTAAGTGTGTGAATTGGCACTTGGCTCCCAGAAAGGTATTCACTTATTTGTGAAACTTGTTGGATCCTGGCCACTGAATTAAATGTTGTCAAATCACTTCCATCCTTCCGAGGTCGGTAAAATGAGTACCCAGCTTGTTGTGGGTGAGGAGGGGGCAATGTGTAGCCTGCATAATTAAATAGTAAACCATCCAGAGAGTACTTGAATTGCTATGGGGTGGTACATAAGCAGAACACTTTGATTTGCTTTCTACACCATAAGGCAGGAAAAGGAATTTTCTCATCTTATACCCTACGGATTACTGAGTCCAGCTCCTGTCAAGACATAGTGGAGAACTGAACTCTGGCTGCACCTAACCACTGAGCCATTCTGTCAATGCATCAGAAAGATCCTTGCCTTGAAAGAGAAATAAAAGCTATTCCTCATAAAAAAATAAAAATCTAAAGTTATTAAAGGTTGTCCTTACATCATCTTTGCAGATTTCAGTAATAAATTCTTGTGCTTCGTGCATAGCAGTCGGTATCGGAGCGAATATGGAAAATGTCTCTTCATCTAATTGGGTAACAGTGACCCCTTGGAATGAAAAAAAAAACCCCACACATCGAATTAACATTTTTTAACAAAATTAGCTTTGTGTATTAAATGTTAAGCTACTTAACACTAGTGAAATAGTTATACTGTCAATACATTGTACAAACATAACCACCCAGTCTCTCACACAGCATCAGGAGTGTTGTGGGAGGTTCTGGAAAGTTGATTCCTTTCGCTCTATAGCAACCCCCCTCTCTTTCCTACCCTTTCACCAACGTTAAGAGCTAAATGTCCAAATGGTGCTTCCCATTTTAATCAAACTTTGAACACAGCTAGCTTGGGGGAATCCTTCTTGGCCTTAACAGCAGTTAAGACCAACCAAGCTGGGGAGGGATAGAAATTCAGGAGAGGAGGTGTTCTGCCCCTAAGCACACAACCTGCAGAAAGGGGTGGGCAGTTAGTTCCAGTGGGGCCCAAGCATCCTTTTCCTGGTTCTTCCAGCAGCCTGAGGGCTCTCTTCTCAAGGGGGAGGGCCTGACCAAAGAACCTAGGCTACCCATGTGAAATGTTTTAAAAAAACAATAATAATAGAGAGGTTATTTATTGTATAAATTGTTTAAACGGGTGTTTGTTAACTGAAATATGGGGTTAACAGAGAGAGAGAGAGAGAGAGAATTTCCCTTTTATGGTCAAAATTATTCTTTTAAAACATTTCATATTTGGAAGGGATTTGCAGGACCAAAGAGTACTAGGACCTTTTCTGAAAACATGGTAAAACTGCCCCTTCATCCTCTAGAGGAGGCACGTCCAAACTTCGGCCCTCCAGATGTTTTGGATCACAACTCCCACAGTCCTTGGCAATCTAAGCTTAGAATTCTGGGAGTCGTGGTCCAAAACATCAGGAGGGCTGAAGTTTGGCCATGCCTTCTCTAGAGCAGTGTTGGTGAACCTATGGCACAGGTGCCAAAGGTGGCACTCGGAGCCCTTTCTGTGGGCACCCAACATCACCCCTTCACAGCCACTTGCATTCAGGCTAAATTGCTTGTATTGGCACTTTGCGAAAAAATAATGGATTTTGAATCACAGTTTGGGCATTTGGTCTTTATAAGGTTTGCCATCACTGCTCTAGAGGAAATTAAAGGAGACTTTAAAAACAATGTTTAACCTTTAAAAAAAATTAAAATAAAATCAAGGGCTATGGATGTGCTGGGGGAATCCTAAAAGTACTACAAAAACAGTACCGAGTGCCACATATACTCTCCAAACTGCCATTCCAGTGCAATAGTTTACTCCTGTTTCACTCTACTTGAGAACAGTCCCATTTGCAGCAAGAAAAACCACCACCCATGACTACTAGAATATGGAAACCCTTATTATCTCTCATTGATTCCAGTGCACATTGTTTTTCTGTTTTTAAAAAATGCATGTGGAAAGTGATTGTGACTTACTGTACCACTGCAAAAAGCAGTGGTACGGTACCTACTACAGTAGTATCTTGATTGATGAGCATATTCTGTTCTGGAAAGATGCTCATAAACCAAACACTCGTATATCAAAATAAATTTCCCCATAGGAAATAGTGGAAATTTGGATGGCTCATTCCGGGGCCTCGGTTCCCATTATTTCCTATAGGGAAATTTGCTTTGGCCAGGAGCCAGCTGCAATAGCCAGGCCCCACAGTGAGGGCCAGAGGCCAGATGCGGGCTCACCATGCGGGCCAGAGGCCGCCACCGGGCACCACCAGGCCTGTGGCGAGGTGGTGCTTGTTTAACAAGACCTTGCTCACAAAGCAAAGCAAAATTTTATTAAAAGTTTTGCTCGTCTTGCAAAATACTCGTAAACCAAGTTACTAACAAACCAAGGTATTGCTGCACTTCTAATGCATGTTGTCTGGTGGTGTCAAGCAGCCTCTGACAACTGGCAACCCTATGAATGAACGACCTCTCAAGGGTTTTATCATCAACAGCCCTGACCAGGTCTTGAAAACTCAAGGCTGTGCAGTCAAACTGTGTCACACATTTCCTCTCTTCCTGCTGTCTTCAACTTCTCTTAGCGCTATCATGTGCACCAGTTATACTGCTTATTCATGCATTTTATTAAAATATATCCTGCCCTATAGCCAAATATCCTGGATAGGATATGCGCAAAAGCCCCATCAAATCAGATCGATTATGTCCTTGGTGTGTCTGCACATGAGAAACAACCCATGCCCAGCAGAAATAAACATGTGTTAAATGTATTTCTTTAAAAACAACAACAAAAAACTCACCAGTTTCAGCCTGAAGTTTCTTCAAATTATAACCTCCAGGGCCCACAAATCTTGCCCTTTTGGATAGCGGTACTTGAACCACTTCTGAAAGGCAGAGGTTCAAGTCACATCTACATGACGGTAATGAGAGAAATGGACCAGTTTTTTCAACTTCATCCCCTCTTCCTGATAGATTTGCTGACATCTTGTTGGTTTCTTTTACTGACAAGCACGCTCCCTATAAATAAGCTCTGTTGCCACAATGCACTTTCTGAACAGGATTCTACTGGTTCTATAAAGCTTTCCGGAAATTTATACAGAACTCTCCAGAACATACTCCTAGATTACCCATTATACCTCCTAGTCTATGTCCAGGTATAATCCCAGCAAATTTTTGATTATGATTTAGAAAGCCTTAAAAAGCTTTCTACTGAGGGACTAACTTCGCCTATACAAGTCTGCCTGGGTACCGGTATCCTTCTGAGAGGTCTGTTGTATCCTACCAGCCTCTGACATGCTTCTCATGGAAACTCATAAACTGACTCTACCCAGATGTTGGAATTCAAGATATTTCTTCAATACACTGACTGACAGCTTTCCACAGACAAACCAAATCGTTACTCTGCTTTCCTACCACCCAATCCCCCAGTTAGATGTGTGTGTGTTATTTACCTACAAGCGGTCCGTTTTCCTTTCTGTTTGGTCTGGGATTTGCAATTGTTCTGTTCATTATTTGCAAGATATCTTTCTTTGCCACTACGGAGAACAAGAAAAGCGATTTCTAGTATATATAAAGGAAATACGTGGGTCAACAGGGAACGGTGTCTCTTTCTTCTAAGCTTCTAACCTAACCACGACTAAACCAAGCAAACTTTTGTAGCAAAGGTGATACCTCCCAGAGCAGCTATGCACTAGATGAGCATAAAAAAGTCTAAATAAATAAATAAATAAATTTCCTCAAAAAAAAGGAGAAGAGAATGAGCAAGCCTGCTACATGGCACAGTTCACTGGCCATAAACAAGTTTACTTGGAAGAAGAAACAGACTAGGATTCATGATAAAGATCAAAGCAGATAATTAAAATTTAAATTAAAAAAGATACGTTTCCCAAATGGAGTAGGCCTGCTACTTTAATCACTTTTGACTGGCATGTAAATTAGCTACAGCTTTAAGTTGCTTTATCGCTAGAACTGCAACTGCAGGCAGTGGTGGCTATTGCTTTCCAAAGACTTTTCTGTTTTAAACAGGACAAAGATGAATTAAAACACTAAATACGGGCTTTCTATAGACCAATGTTTGAAACAGTGGGAAATCACAACTAGGGCAGGCCCATTAAATCCGTAGGGATTTAGGAAACCAGCTCCTGCGTATATTCCACTGATTCTATAGGTTTAATCCAATTTACTATTGGATGACAGCCAGCGAATCATTTTGTTTATTAAGCTGTGCTCCAATGAGACATGAGGTTAAAGTTTCATAATATGAAAATTTATTCAAATGTATTTGATCAATCGATTGGTGTAAAAGGAAATTACCATAGCAATTAAAATTATTTAGCCCGGTGACATACTTATTATAATGATATCTTTAAAAATACATCACAAGTTTTATCTGATGTTATGTGCAAGGAATACCTAGGCACTACCCTGATATTCGACTAATGAGCAGCCTGAACCCATACGTGGGTCCTTTCTCTACTCCTCTATTTCAGAGCTTTGGATTGCATGTTTGTCAATACTCCCTATTTTTAAAATAGAACCTTTGTGGAATTATCTTCAGTAGGCAATAACTTTTCAAACTTGGTTGGCATACAAACAACATAAAATTTTCTTTGCATACTAGTAAAAAAAATCTGTTAGTTATTCCCATCCGTGAAGGAAAATTGGCATAAATCTTGGCGGCAAACTGCTTCCAGTTAGTGTAGATATTGGCTGTTGTTTGGCAAGTTATGGAACCCAGTGCACACAGCAGCAAATACCTATGCAAACATCTTAATGTGTGGCAGTTCACCTCTGAGATTTATGCCAATTCTATTACAGGATTTTGTCCATTAAAGTTTCTCTTCTTATGTTTAGCCAGACAACCTTGGAAGAGATGAAAAACATTACTTTGCCTTAAGTAGCAGAGCTATTTTCAAAAAGGGACTGGTTTCTTTATCAATGCTCGTCTGGTATTTGGAAGGTTGTTCTATATGGAGTGCTAAAACTGAACTGAACATTGGGAAAGATCCTACTCATGCCAGCAGGACTGCACTATTTAACTGTACCATCGGTGACACGCTCCTAGCAGGACCTACTCCACAGCACTCCGACAGAACTGCGCCCTTGGCGTTACTGCAGCTATCGTTGTCGCAACCCTGAGTTGTTGTTTTTAATCCTTGCATAGTTGTGCAACAGGATTTTGGTCACTAACTATCTATCTGAATCAACCTTCTTTTACTTAAACCAGTCCCAAAAGAGAAACCAAAAACTGAAATCTGTGCACTAAATAATTACCTGTGGCTTGCTGAACGGCTTCCATCACAATTTTCAGGGGTAATCCCGGGATCTTGACGTCAGCCTAATAATTCAAAATGAAAGTAACTTAAATATTTTAACCAGAATATTTCTGCTAGAATATCGTTTCTTGCAAGTAGGGAGAATCCAAGAAGGATACCTGTAAAGCAGTTATGCCCTTATTTGTTCCAGCCATTTTGAAGTCCATATCCCCATAATAATCCTCTATTCCCTGGGGAGGAAAAACGACATTTGAAACATCTTCCAAGACTACAGTGGCTTCAAAGACCAAACAGCCTTGTACACCACTAAGGAGGATATTAAAGGGCTACATTTACCACAACTTCCATTGCAGTTGGTAGATCAATGTATTTGCAATTGAAGCCTGTGCTGCCACAATCTTTGCATAGGGAGAACCTCTCTTAATATTGAATTTTAATTACATTGGTAGAGGATGCTGAAGCAAGAAACAGGTTTTCCAAACTACGATCATCCCAAACTAAGATACAGACTCAGCAAGGAAGTCTTACCAGAATGTCTGTTAGCAAACGATAATCCTCAATGTTGCCATTTTTTTCAGAACTAGACTCAGTGATTAAACCTATAGCCACACCTGCTACAGCAGACGATATTGGAACACCTAACAGTGAAAGAGAGACAGAGAAGGGGCAAATTTTGAATTCTGTTACTATCGTAATGAGGTTTAATATATAATAAAGCCATACAAGATGTAGAATGTATCATTATGAGCTGCATACCTGCATCCATCAGTGCTAAACTCCCACCACAAACAGATGCCATCGACGACGATCCTAGAGACATAGATCTTACATTATGCTCACAATCTTTTTGGAGTAGTTATTATTTCCCCCCCAAAATTAGTTGACTTACATACGAGTACATTTCCCAGCAACAAAGCGGACATTCACAGCTGTTGAACATCCAAAGTAGCAACCACTTTAGATTAAATTGGGGAACTGGCTAAGTGTAAAATTTGCAGCCTTTTAGAATTTCCAGTAACCTTTCTGCAACATTAAATGGGCTAGAGGGCTGCAGTTCAACGGGGGAAGAACAAGGGATCCTTCATGGAATCCATGAACTCCCTGGCACTTTAATCCTCATTAAAGAAACAGATTATAGAGTCATCACAAAAGGAAGGAGAATAGCCCTCTGTGATCCTGTTCCTTCTATCATTCGAGCACATCATAAACGAATGGATGTATTGTACGGGACAGATACCATTTGATTCCAGCACTTCCGAAGTAACCCTTATCGTAAAAGGAAAATCGTTGGGAATCACTGGCTTCAAAGCTTTTTCTGCAAGTGCACCTAAGGATTAAAAAAATGCAATCAATACAATGAATATTATTGCTGCAGTTGAAAACACTCAGCTTCCTTAGTTTCTACTCACCATGACCGAGCTCTCTTCTATTTACACCTGTAATTTTGCCAATTTCATTAGTTGCATAAGGAGGAAACTGCAAAAGAAAGAGACCGCAATATTTCTGTTATCAGTCATATGAAGGTTGATAACAGAACGATACCCCCCCACACACACACCTTCATCAAGAATTACAAAAATCTGGCTATGAAACTCAACTAGTCCTCTGCAGATGAGGATGCACAAGAGGTTAAATAAATTAATCTAAAAACTTAAAAGCCACAACAACTAGGAGGAGAACGAGTTGTTGCTGCATTTGTCTGCTCGGGAAGAATGACACCTGTAAAACCCAACAAGATACACAGAACAAGGTACATCAGGGAGTGGGGTGGTTTCCCTTTGTGTACAATTCTGGTTACCACGTTTCAAGAAAGACATAGTGGAACTGGAAAAGGTGCAGAAGAGAGCAACTAAAATGTTTACTGGGCTGGGGCACCTCCCTTATGAGGAAAGGCTAAAACATTTGAGGCTCTTTAGTCTGGAAAAAAGGCGCCTGATAGGGATATGACTGAGATGTACAAAATAATGCAGGGCATGAGTAAAGTGGATAGAGGGACGCTTTTCTCCCTCTCACAAAATACCAGAACTAAAGGACATCCACTCAAATTGAGGGCTGGGAGAGTAAGAACAGACAAAAGAAAATAGTTTTTTCACCCAGCGTGTTGTTAGTCTGCAGAACTCCCTGCCACAGGATGTGGTGATACCATCTGGCCTTGAAAGGGGATTGGACAGATTCCTGGAGGAAAACTCCATCACAGGTTACAAACCATGATGGAGATGTGTAATCTCCAGGCTTAAAACCATGGTACCTCAAGGTCCAGATGCAGGGGAGTGGTATCAGGCGACAGACATCTAGTCTCGTGCATTCCCAGATGCATCTGGTGGGGCCACTGTGAGATACAGGAAGCTGGACTAGATGGCCCTTTGGACTGATCCAGCATGGCTCTTCTTATGTTATGTTTAAAAAAAGGAATTTATAGGAAGTTGAGGGGTGACTAGAAAGGGACGTGTATGTGCTGTGAATGCTACCTTTAGGCACAAAAACAGGTTTTCAATCCTGAGCACATGTTTTGCTAAGTATATCAAAGTGGAGACAGCCTTCAGTTTTTTAAATAATCACATCTAACGACTAAGCACAGATGCTTAAAACAAAACTCAAGCAGAATGCCAGTCATACCTCATAATGGAGCATGAAGTTTTTTTCTTTTACCCCACTGAAAACAGAAATAAGTGTTATGGAAAGTTAGTTAAGCTGCAAATAAATGAATGTGTCCATGAATAGTTCTGTAAAGGTCTATCCAGTCCTTTTTCGTGAATATGGCTAAATATACAGTGGACCCTTGTATAACAAACGGTTTGTATAATATAAAATTTGTACAACATAAAAATTCCGGAGATAGGGGAAATCTGCTTAACAGAATCACCTATGGGGCAAATCTGTACAACATAAAAATGGGACCACTCTGTTTTCAATGCATTCCTATGGGAAATTTGTATAAAGGAAAATTTGCTTAACATAATTTTATTTGGAATAAATTAATTCTTTTATACAAGGTTCCACTGTATACCCATGAGGAGTTAGGTACAATGAGAGCCTGAGAGGTTGCAATTTTGGGAGTGTTTCTTTCCAGTGGATTGGGCCTGCAAAGCCTCTTTGAAATTTCCAATGTCCTACTTCCAAGTACAGCCTAGCTGCACTGCTCCGTGCGTGAGGAAACACAGCATGGCTGTGTGTGTGTGTGTGCGCGCGCGTGCACGCGTGTGTTTGTGCGTGCGCGCAGCAAGGAAATACGATGTGGCTCACGTCCCAGGGAGCCCTGCCTGCCTGATGCAAAGGAGATCAGGGAGTCATCTGAGGACACCAAATGCGTTTCTACTTTAAATAAGTAGGTCTGAACCTGACCTCTGGGTGTTTCAATGGGAAGTGATCTTGGTTAAGCAGGATTACACTCAAATATACACATCCATTGTTCAGCTCTTAGGGATGTAAAGTGGTTATTTTATTGATTATTTTACTCGTCATTCAACTTAGCCTGTACTTGAGCCAAGCCATATGAGAAGGGGTTCCCTAGGAGACCAGAAAGTATGCATGAAAGTAACTTTTTTGCTCAGCTCCAAGTTACCATCTGCGGTAAGTTCATACGCTACTGGAATCACAGAATAGCAAAGCTGGAAGGGGCCTCTAAGGTCATCAAGTCCAACCCCCTCCTCCATGCAGGAATCCAAATCAAAGGATAACTACCCCTATGCTGGCCCAGCACTCGGCAAATGCACCAGATGGCTCCCCTTCGGTGCAGCCAGTGAGAATATAGGCTGGGAAAGAAGGGATCTGCCATCCATTGCATCTAGAGCAGTGGTTCTCGACCGGTGGGTCCCCAGATGTTCCTGGACTGCAACTCCCAGAAGCCTCCACCACTCGCTGGGCTGGAAAGGGGTTTCTGGGGGTTGCAGTCCAGGAACATCTGGGGACCCACCGGTTGAGAACCACTGCTCTCTAGAGGATACAAAGTTGGAAAAAAGTTCAGCTTTATTTTATTTATTTTGGAGGATTTTTTACCCTGCCTTTCTTCTTGGAAAAGGACCCTAGGCAGCTTAATAATGATTTAGTGCCATCTGTGAGTTGGAAGGGACTCACGCTTCCCCTCCTCCCTCAACGCTGTAAGGAAGACTATGCCAGTGTTTGGCCAAACAACAGGGCTGTTGCTCTTTCAAAAACATCCCTGCCCTGCACATGTACCAACATTCATGGCTTCCAAAGGTTTTCTGAGCCAAAATTCGTTTTCTACCAAAAGGTAAAGCCTTCTTTGGAAAGGTTCTGAGAAAATCTACAAGGCACATTTCGAGGTTAACTTGGTTATGTAGTGTAAGTTTCTTGTACAGGATATTATTTTGTAAACAACAGCATCACTCCCAATTCTTTCAAGACAGCATCTCAATTTTATAACCAAGGAACCCTGCTTTGAAACTGCTGAGATGTTTCATGGGAGGCTGCCTTATACCAGGTCAGGTCAAGCTTGCCCCCTGGCAGCAGCAATCTGGGACCTTCAGCAATGGTTCTTCTACTGGATTCTGACTCAGGATGCCAGGAATTGAATGTGCCATTTCCTAAATGCCAAATGAACGTTCTAGCCACTGAAATAGTCTCCCTTCGTTTCCCTGAAGAGGACACCTCAAGCTGCAACGATACGGCCACTGCCAAGACGGAGATGAGGAAAAGAGTAGGAGTGGTGGCAGATACCTTATGGCGGTTGTAATAAAATCAGACTTCATACTGGATTCCAATGAATCAAATGTAACTGTACAGAGGACCTAGAAACAAAACAGAGAAAAATATGGCAGCATGGCAGGTGAAGGGTGATGGTAATTCAAAGCCTCAATGTGGAAACACAGCTCCTTATAGGAATATCTGTGCTAATGTTCAATGGAACTCATCGATATGTAAGATATTGGCAGTGTCCATTTTGCACTTCAAGAGAATAACTTCCAGCATTGCTCTCCCTACCTTCTACCCCCTTCCCCCATGATTATTTGCTGGTCTACATGTGTTTGCTATGAGGTTTGATATCATCTATATCTTACGTCACCTCCCCATCCCAATTGAGTCAAGTGGTCCTAAAGGGGTGAAAATACTGGTCGACAAAGAACATCCTCTACAGAAGACAGTTTTCCACCTCAATCATGCTTCACTTGCCCGAGCCAATGAGGCTATTCAAAGAATATCATCATGTTAACTTTTTATATGTCAGAAAAAGCTGCAGTCACATATACTTCTGTGGAATTGATTTTTTTTTGGGGGGGGGGAGATTAGAACCAGAACAAAAATAAAGCTTACCACCTGCTAATTTAAGCAGAGCAGCAGGTCTGATTCATAGATGTTGCTATTTTAGGCGGTTTGCCTACAGGGACCTTTTCATTCAGTGACATGCACATCCCACACACAACACAGCTTTTAACAGTGATGCAGAACATATGCACAGCTTAATTTTATAAATAAGCCTAGAGAAAGTTACTAAGGATTTTGCATTCCTGCAGAAACACTACGCTTATTTCAAAGTATACTGCAGTAGTTTTGAAAAGAAGGTATTCACCATTATTTTTTTAAAAAAAGACTTGATCAATTCAACTGCTTTTCCTAAACACGTGAACCCTTTCATGATTTATTATTGTTGTTCTGTTTTAAGCTGAGCCAGAGATCCCACAATAAAGAGGAGAGACCACGAGAAGGCCCTTTATGGAGCTTCTATTGGAAGGGGGCTAGGCTGCCCCAACACCCTTGCTGCCTTTCTGCCAGCAGGCATAGAAAGACACACCTTTCGCCACTGACTGACTGATGTGGAAGGGCCCTTTCATGGTGTGTACGTGGCTGGGTGTGTGGGTGTGGCCATTTCGTTCTCTTAAACTATTAATTTACTGGTTGTGTTGTTGTTTAGAATGTCATAATCCTTTAATAAACATCATTTAAAGTTTTGCACCAGACCATTAGCACCTTGTGGGTTTTTTTGTTTTTGTTTTTTGGTTTATTTATTTATATGCAATAGAAACAAACAAAACAAGCAGCTATTCCAGTGACGCAATTCATAAAGCAAAAAGGAAAGGGAAAAACCAATTGGAAATATAAAACAAACAAAATCTGTAGTGGACACTACCTGCCCACTTATCCATTACTAATACAAAAGGGTTAAGGATTCCGCAATTGATCGGCCATCTGCAAGTCTTTCACTGGTTCTGGTGAGCACTGTATAAACATCCTTATATCTATTTCACCCCTTATTCATTTGTCTGCTTCTGGGCCCAGTTATATAGCGTCTTCCAGCTCTCATTAGCACCTTGTTCATGTAGGTAGGTGTTCCCATCAGCACTAACCAGTCAAAGTCTTCCAGGTTTCAAACTGGATTCCTTTCCTCGAGTTGCCCAGTTGAACCTGAAACCTTTTACTCTAGTAGAGGTAAGGGTAGCCTTTATTGCATTGCAGCCAGGAGGTGACTGCATCATCCCAACTATGTCCAGAAAGCAGAGAATGATAGAAGATCTACGCTGGAAGTCGCGGGTTCCCTAACTTGTGGGTCATGACCCTCAAGGAGGTTAAAAAAGTACTTTCTCAAGCATCACCCTATGGCTTTTAACATAGAGATAAGACACTGCAGAGTAACTTGTTAGTTTCATAATTGGGATACAGAACACTGCCGAGGAACTTGGTTGTTTCGTGATTGAGATACAGATGCCCACTTGAAGAACCATAGTTGCAGGTAAGTAACCTCACTTTCAGTGTTGGCAAAACTATGGTACAGGTGCCAAAGGTGGCACTCAAAGCCCTTTCTACGGGCACCTGACATAGCCCCCTCACAGCCACAGCACTTCCCCCTCCACTCGGAGCACGGCTAAACTGGGGCTACGAAGGAGCCCACAAACCGGTACCCCTCCTTCGCCTGGTGCTCTGCACGAAGCCGTTTCGAGACCGCCAAAATGGCTCCATGAAGAGAGCCGAGTGAAGGGGAGGCAGTGGCTTGTGGGCTCCTTGGTAGCCCCCGTTTACTCTTCAGCCATGCCACTTTTCTGATGCCCAGGGTGGCGTGGCTGGAGAGTAAACTGGGGCTACGTAGGAGCTCACCAGCCGCTGCCGCTCCCCCCTGGCTTTCCCAATGTTGTGGCGCCCCATCCACCTCTCCGTCCAGAGCAGAGAGAAAGGATGGGGTGCTACCCTTTGGGAAAGCAAGGATCGAAGAGCAGGCTTTTGAGTTCCCTGTGGCCACAGCATGTAGGCTACGGGAAATTAAAAAGCCTGCTCTTTGATCCTCACTTTCCCAAAAGGTAGCACCCAAAGCACCTGTAGCCCGGGGAACTGCTGTATTCCAGTTAAATTGCCATACTGCCACTTTGCAAAAAATAAGTGTGTTTTGAATCACAGTTTGGACACCCAGTCTCTGATAGTTCGCCATCACTGCCCTAGTTTGTTTAGGGCTTAAGGTTATATTTGTGATAAAAGTGGGCTAGGAAACACTGTTGTAAGTGATCCTCAGGATTGGATCGTGGACCTTGCCCCCTCTCTCCCCACAAACCTTGCAGGTCTCTAATGTTGCTTTGCCCCTCTCTTCAGAGCTCATATTTAAAGGCTGTTGGTTTGGTGGTGAGAGCCAAGGGTCTGTGTACAACCTTTCACCACCAGCCCCGAATGGGGTTAGAAAACAGATGCCTGTCACCTTATGGAGGACATCTGCTTCCTAGCTCTGAAGACATTTCAATAATTTTGTATGAAATGCGACTGGAAGAGGCCGAAGAGAAAGGATGCCCTTATTTTAGCCTTAGATCATAACAACTAAAAATTTAAAAGACATACAGACACATTAGTGTCTGTAAGTAAGAGGGGAAAACAATAGGCTTCAGAAGTCCCTCTTGACACCTGTTTACCGTATTTTTCCATCTATAAGACACTGCTGTATATTAGGTGCCCCCCCACTTTGAAGTCCCCCAAATTAAGAAAATTAATAAATCCTCTTTGAGCCCTCCTCTGTTTCCCCTACTTTCTGTGTTGTGAAGACTCCTCTCGGCTTTGTTTTTGCAAAGACTGGAGCTTTAGGGTTTTTTTGTTTTTTTTGGCAGGGAAATGCTTGGTGGTGGAGCAACCCATTAAGAAGTTCATTTTCAGGCAAAAAGGGGTCCGAAACGCCCCCCCCCAGGTTGTTTCCCACCCACTGCTGTTTTGTTCTCTCGATTGCCCTCCTCTCTACTTTGTTCTTCTAAGATCGGATCCTTCTTCTTCTTCTTCTTTTTTTGCCTGAACATGAACTTCTTAATGGGTTGTTCCATCTCCAAGCATTTCCCTACAAAAAACAAAAACACCCCCCCCCAAAAAAAAAAGCTCTGGTCCTTGCTAAAACAAAGTAGAGAGGAGTCTTCAGAACACAGCAGCAAGGTCAGTTTGGTTCCCACCCCCAACCCCGGAAAGGCTTACTTCCATTTATACGACGCCCATTAATTTTTCATGCCATGATTTTAGAAAAAAAATAGGGAAATATGGTATACCTCTATTAATACATGTATCCGAAGCAGAAACCATTTTATTTATTAAATTCATTCAAAAGCACATAAATGTATATACAACACTGAGTACAGTAAATAGTCACTACCTTCTGTGCAAGCACACACTTCCTCTATTGAAATGAACACAATTTAAAAACTGCCGGATCAAACACTTGGCATTTTTATTTTAATGACTTCAATGAGAAAGATCAGGGGTCATTTGGTAAAGGACTGACGGCAATCTCTCCAAATTTCACACAGATCCTTCCTAAGGCTTTCTTTGGACAATATTAATTTTCCCTATGGGAAACACTTGGGTTCAAACACTGAGTAATGCATCCCTTTCAAATTTTTGATCACAGTAACTATCTGGTAACCAGAAATACAAACTAAAATGTATAGGGTCATCAAAAACAAACATTTTGCATACCAAACAACTCTGAACTACATCTGTGTTTTGAAAAAAAAAAACAAGGACCAAAATATTTGTACCTGGGTCTGACCTCTCTGAAATAATGCTGAGCCGTGAAGGGTTTTGAACAGGTCTACTTCACAGGTAATATCTCTGAGTGAGGTCAAGTCTCTACCGTCACACCTATGGGGAAAGAAGTCAAGATGCACACAAACAGGATAGCTTTTTAACTCTTTTAACTCGGCATGATACATAGCGAATCTGCTGATCTGCTCTCTTGAGAGTTAAGCTTTTTGGATAGATGCAACACGTGGCTACAATGCAGGAATAGGACTTCTCCCTCTAGCTCCCCATCCACACTCCCAGTACACACGCCGGGTGTCAGACTTCAGATGCAGTTCTATAAATACAGATCTTACACTGGGGATGCATTTCCGGGCATCGAACCAAATACAACGTCTGATGTGCACAGTGAAACTGAAGGAGCACGACTATCATTCACATTCCTGGTGACAGGCAAGGCTAAGGGGGAACCTCGTGCAAAAGTCACCCCGCCTGTACTCTCCTAACACTATTCTGTGGATGAACGTCCTGTAGAACAGCGGCAGCCCCCCCCCCCACACACACACCTACCTTCTGTAGTCTTTCAAAGTAAGATTTCTAAAGATTTCCTTGCAAACAACATTAAACGATTCTATGATCTCGTAAGGGTCGGCGTCCGGGAACTTCTCTACAGATAAAAAGAAAATTAAAAATACAAGCCGTGTGTCAAGTTGTATTCCCAACAAGAACACATAAGAGAAGGGCAAGATGAATGTCCAGAATTTACATTTTAAATACATTTTACAGAAATTTTCCCCAAACATGAAGCTGTTTGGAGAGTTTTATATCTCCCCCTCACCCTTGTTATACATTTAGTTAGGAGGCGTGCTCCAAGAACCTAAAACAAGAAAGGCTATTAACGCTGTTTATTTTTGCTTCGAGCAAGTTGTGGTTGCAATAAGAGTATCCCAGGAGGCCAGGAAAATAAAGATGGGGCAATGGAAGGGAGAGAAGACACAAAGGGGGAAATAATACTAGCTTGTGGCACAGTTCAATGGTTCCTGATAAAGTTTCTTGGCCTTTCCTATTTTATGTTTTTATTGTTGCTGTTAACTGCCTGGAGTTCCCTTGGGAAGACAGGCGATTAAAAAAAATTATAAATAAAAAAATTTAAAAAGTCAGTCTCATTAGTCCCTCGGTCAAAGTACAATTATGGTAAGTTCAAAGACAAGGGTTCAGAAAATTAAGAGGGACACTGCATGCCCAAAGTTGAAACTCGCCAGGTCAAAATGTGATACATCCGTGCCAGGCAGAGGCAGTAAAAGGCAGCACTTCATACTTACAAGGGAATATAGCAACTGGGTCAAGTGGATTGTTAGTTGACTATTATGAAAAGTCTTTGTGTCCCATGTCAACTGTCTTGGTGTCCTGCCAGCAGTATGTGTACCTCCAGTTGAGAGCTGCTCTCCTAGCAGGCAGACTGAATTCAATTTGACATTCACCCAAGAAGGTACAGTCACCCCCCACCATTTTGCAGTTCAGGTATTGCGGTCCCACTATATCGCGGGATCGCAGTACCTGTGCCTCGGGCCACGTGGGGGGGGGGCAGCAGGGGGGGGGATCGCATCGCCCCGCCCTGCGCTCCTCTGAGAAGCCTTGGGTCACTTGGGGGGCCGATCGGATTGCCCCACACCGCCCTCCCGCGCGGCCCAAGGCTTATCAGGAAAGCACGGATGGCGGCGTGGGGCACTGCCCTGCATTCTCCATTGAAATGCAATGAGAAATCTCGGGGTGGCAGGAGGGTGGCGGTGGGAGGTCAGATCCCCCTGCTGCCACCGGCGTGCGCTGCCCCAAGACTTCTCGGACCGGCGTGCGAGGACGGCAGCAGGGGGATCTGATTGCCCCCCCGCCCTGCTTCTGCATATCGGGGATTTTCAGGTATCGCAGGTCGGGTGGGTCCCTAACCCCCACGATAGGCGGGGAGTTACTGTATGTGTAAAATTGCACCCAGAGAACTTATTGCTATGACAAGCCTAGAGGCACATTTATAACTCGGTGTGTATGTGTGTAGGCGTATATGCTAATATTCTTCATCCATGCCAGACTGCAAGTGAAGCTACCCTAATTTTTATACACACACACACACACACACACACACACACACACACACACACACAGCAAATTTTCCTTTATACAAATAGGAATGCATTGAAAATGGAGTAATCCCATATTTATGTTGTATGAATTCTCCCCATAGGCAATTATGTTAAGGAAATTTCCCCTATTTCCAGAATGTTTTATGTTCTACAGATTTTATGTTGTACAAACTGTTTTTATACAAGGGTCCACTGTGTGTGTGTGTGTGTGTGTATACACATACACAGAAACACACACACACACATATATACAGAGAGAGAGAGAGAGAGAGAGAGAGAGAGAGAGAGAGAGAGAGAG
>JAHTLZ010000045.1:4362144-4408327 GCA_023846285.1 Phrynocephalus versicolor
AGAGAGAGAGAGAGAGAGAGAGAGAGAGAGAGAGAGAGAGAGAGAGGGCCTTAAACACACAAAATGGAATGTCAGCCTTCTTTCTTATATAAACTTTTCTGCATGCAAGGATTTGTAGAAAGCTCAAACACATTTAATTAGGGTAGCTTCACTTGCATTCTGGTGTGGCACATATGAGACTCAGTGAAAAGTAACTTTCCGTTATCAGCTGCATTTGGAAAAAAAAAATCCATGGATATGCTTCTGTCTGCCAGAGTTAAGAGTGTCAATAATGATGCATAATAAAGTACATTTTATGTACAGTCTAAATAGTGGTGACTAACCTTTCAGCTGACCTTCTGTTTCAAGCCTGATTTTATTAATCGTTTCATCTCTGGAAATCTGGAAGGTAAGATTTGTATTATGGCTCCAAATAAATTTTAAAAATTAAAATAAGATTCTGAATCCACATCTTGTATCCGAGAGTCAACATAAAGACCCAGTTAAATCAAGACGCCGTTGTTCTTCCATATAAATCTTATCATACTTCAAGATCTTTAATGATGACCTTTCCTAGTGGCCAATTATTTTATAAAGGACAGTGCCTATGAAGTGCCCTTCGAAGAGTCTTATTTGAAGGTTACCAACTTTACATTGTCAAACCAAAATCTTATAATCTGTCCAAAATGTCAGTTTTGATTTTTTTAATTATTAAGCTTCTTCTTAAGGATTTAATTCTATGAGCCATGTCAGACTACATTGTGATATAACTGTAGCCTGTCCTACAATCCTGATGGAATGAGAAGCAATATAAATAAATATTTTAAATCAACAGGACAGCAGAATTTTCCATGGAATACTCTGTTTGATAGACAAATGTCTTTTACCCCATCTGTGTGTGTTGTGTCGTTACAGTTGTGACCAACTCTTCATGACCCCATGTCCATGGAGTTTTCCTGGCAGGAATACTGGAGTGCATTGCCAGTTCCTACTTCAGGTGCCTACAGCACCCGGTATTCCCTGGTGGTCTCCCATCCAAGTACTAACCAGGGCCGACCCTGCTTAGCTTCCAAAATCAGGCGAGATCGAATGCGCTTAGGACAGTGGTGGAGAACCTTCGGCACTGCAGATGTTTCGGACCACAACTCCCAGAACTGCAAACCAATATTGCCAATGACAAAGGACTGTGGGATTTGTGGTCCAAAACATCTGGAGTGCCAAAGGTTCACCACCACTGGCTTAGGGCATCTAGGCAGCACCTCTTTGACCCCACACCTTGCCTCAAATGTACATTAATCTCTTTATGCTGATATCATTTGCTGCCCATCAACAGAGGCTTTCAAGCTGGCTCTCAAACTGAAAAAGGAATGAACAAACAAGAGCTTTCAGTTTCTCATCTCAAGTGACTCACTGAAAAGTGGGAGCAGATCAGCAGAACTGCAGCTTTCGGAAGTATTTCTGGATCTCAGCACTAGGGAACTGCACGGCAGAAGTGTGTGCCAGCAACTAAGGACAACGGGGTCGGGAACATTTCATACACTGACGTTTGCTGGGAGTTAAAACAGCTCCAGTCCTTCATGCTGGTACTAGCCTGATAAAAGTGGTGTTTTTATCCACGAAAGTGCACACATTGTATGATTATTTTCCGTAGTCAATAAAGGTATTAGCTGTTTTTGGAGGTGGAGATGTTATTTTAAAAACGGTGAAAACAGATGATGAAAAAAAAAATGGAAAAGATGTGGGTTCTCTCTATCAAAAGAGATTTGATTACTGTACTCACTTTTTCATGGGTGACGTCTGAAAACACGGCCATGATCTTTTCTGATGCAAGTCTGTCCAGAGCAAGTGCGAGAGAAAAGGGATTTTTTTAAAATTACTCAGTTCCATAATTTTCAAAGAAAGACAAGACAACACCTGAACAATTATCCAGTGTGCTTTCTTTTTGACATCATTGCATGCCTAGTTACAGACCTAGCTGAACATCAAAGGGGGCAGAAATCAGACCCTCAGAGCAAAAACGTGGTGATGAAGAGGAGGCCTGAGGGAGGAGTTTTTTTGTCCCCTTGTTCCCTCAATCCCCAGAAGTTGATCTTGCAGCCCCTGCATTTTGTCCCTGCTTATTGCAGTGGAACTGCCTCATTTCCTTTGAATCTAGAACGAGGACCAACAGGGGACGTACACTCAAATTGAGGGCTGGGAGAGTAAGAACAGACAAAAGAAAATATTTTTTCACCCAGCGCGTTGTTAGTCTATGGAACTCCCTGCCGCAGGATGTGGTGATGGCATCTGGCTTGGATGCCTTCAAATGGGATTGGACAGATTCCTGGAGGAAAGTCCATCACAGGTTACAAACCATGATGGAGATGTGTAATCTCCAGGCTTAAAACCAGGGTACTTCAAGGGCCAGATTCAGGGGAGTGGTATTAGGAGACAGATATCTAGTCTCATGCGCTCCCAAACGCATCTGGTGGGGCCACTGTGAGATACAGGAAGCTGAACTAGATGGGCTTTTGGCCTGATCCAGCATGGCTCTTCGTTCTTATGTCTGTGGGGAAGATCCATACAAGACGGTTTTCAGTGGCGAACACGGCCCTCTCCACCTCCACTTCTACCTTCGTTCCAAATCCACCGGAAAACCCTAACGTCACCTAATGGAGCAACGTCCCTTAACTATTATAGATGCAAGACATAATTAAAGAACAAGTTGTGGGATGATGCAAGTCAATGAAAAAAATATCAGGGATTTGAAAATATCATCTCTCTTTCGGGGGGGGGGGAATTTTATGAGTCACCCAAGTTTTCCTTCTATCTTTAGCTTGGGAACAGTGGCTGGCATCACTAAATATATGGTAGTTTTATCTTGAATTTTCAAAACGGTAATATTTTGTATGCAAAATTTAACATAGTTTCATAAAATTTTACACTCCAGAAGTGTACATAGGGTAAAGTAGGCCATTGACACTGCTTGGATAATGTTATTTATCAGACTTTTTTTTTTAAAAAAGTTTGATTTACAAGCAGTCAAGTGAGGCTAGCCCTGAAATCCTTTAGCCCAGTGTAATAAATCACACTTGAATGCCCACTGATTTAGACAGCCAACTCTGGATTACCTCCAAGATGCTACTAAACACATTTAACTTACATTCCAGGCTTGCCATGCAGTCAATGTAAAAATAGACTCCCAAAAAAATCCAACTCTTGATTACATTCAAGTGAAGGGAATGGATTCAAATACAGTGGACCCTTATATAACAAATGGTCTGTATAACATAAAATTTGTACAACATAAAAAATTCCAGAGATAGGGGAAATTTGCTTAATGTAATTTCATTTGGAACAAATTAATTCTTTTATACAAGGTACCACTGTACAATAACAATGTTAAGAACTGGGCTTTTTCTTTTAAAAAAGCATGTGACTGAAACAAAGCATAAATACATGTTTACAATCAGTTTTCCACATTGGAACTACTGTTTGTTCTTTCTCTTGACATAGGTATGCCCAGATTTTGATCATAATGATCAATATGTATTTCAGGCTTTCTAACAAGTAAACAACAACAACTTGAGCCATTGCATCAATGTATCGGTTCTCGACTTACTCCTTGGTATATTCCACGATCTCCTCGGGAGCAGAGAACAGTTTCTGAACCGTTCTCTTGGTAACGTTTTGCTCCCTTGCCAGTTGTTGTATGGCTTGAATGATTTGCTGTGTGTGCTTCACACCCACTTTGATGGCATGACAGAAATGCTGCTGCAATACATTTTCTGCTGATGCTTCCAACATAACTGTTCAAATTGAGAGAGGGAAGTCAACGAATCAGTGCCCAACACAGAGGCAATAAATCAAAAGTTGAACTAAAAATGCAATGAGACATTTCACATCATTCAAGTCTACCAAGATAAAGTACTTAAAAAAAAATCCCAATAATAGGCATCATATTATTTATTTATTTATTTATTTATTTATTTATTTATTTATTGACACATTTATATACCGCTACCATTTTCCGTACCGGAACTCAGGGCGGTTCACAATAAAATAGCTAAAAAACCACGACAAACAATTAAAACCGCAAGCGCGGAAAAAGAAGGCAAGATAAAAACAATATTAGCAATGAGGTGAACCCTCGGCGGGGGGCAGCAGGTAAAGAGAGAGAGAGAACCAAAACCGTCCATAGCTGCAGTTTTAAAAGAGGTAGCCATGTTGCTCTGCACTAGCATGAGCAGCCCAACGTTTCTATCTCTCAAGAAAAAAAGAAGTCCAGTTGCTATGACTTAATTTCCAGATGTCAAGACATGAGACAACAATGGGATGTCTCCTGTTTGAAGAAGTCGACCTCACTAAAATTATGCCAGGTCACAACTAAAGCCTACACAAGCAAACTTAAAATATACCAAACATATACATATACCCAAACATTGTTTACTTTAAGTTGGATTGTACATGTTTCAAGTGCAGTTTGGCAGACTTTTAGCAAGCTTTTGTTAATGCTGCATATTATTACAACTGCTCTCTTCTTCAGCTAAATCATGCAGAAAAATATCAAGATAGTTAGCGGACCCGCCCCCAAGTGCACATTTTGAATAAGAATGAAACCAATCACCACCAAAATTATTTTAAAGAAATCCAAGTGGCCAATGAGTGCTTTGCAAATGATGGCAAGTACTGGAGGTTCAAGTAACGGCTTGCACACGTACAAAGGGTTTCCCTTGGCTTGATCCTTATGTTCTTAAAAAGCTTTTCTTTCATTACTTTTTTCAACAAGAATTAGACAAAGTCATAAGTAAAATATGGCTCTTAATATTCTTCACAAAATAAGAAGTTTGCCCCAGAATGTGCATAGTTATATTCATAGCCATGAAGACGTGGGATGTACATTTTCGTTGGCTGCCTTCTTCAAAAGGTGTGTTTTCCATTTCTCAGATGCCTTTTTTTGTTTTAAAGCTTTTGGTGGCTCAGTAATATTGTTTAGCATAAAATACAGTGGACCCTTGCATAACAGTTTGTACAGCATAAAATGTGTACAACATAAAAAATTCTGGAGATAGGGGAAATTTGCTTAACAGAATCACCTATGGAGCGAATCTGTATAACATAAAAATGGGATTACTCCATTTTCAATGCATTCCTATGGAAATTTGTAAAATGGAAAATTTGCTTAACATAATTCCATTTGGAATGAATTAATTCCTTTAAACAAGGTACCACTGTATTTTGGAATGATACTTTAGTCTGAAAGGTGGTTTCAAAAAGCCATGAAATAATCCCAGTGACCATGTACACTCTGCCCAGTGTTCATGGTGCCTCTAAAGGCATTAAAATGTCTATACATTTGGCAGGTTATCCATGTAAGGCAATATCTGCAGATCCATCCCTTCACCAACACCTTCCATTTACAGCAGGCATGTCCAAGCTTCCGCCCTCCTGATGTTTTGGATCACAACTCCCAGAATTCTGAGCTTAGAATGGGAAAGGCAAAGGACTGTGGGAGTTGTGGTCCAAAACATCTGGAGGGCCGAAGTTTGGACACGCCCGATTTACAGAATATCCCAAGTTTTTCCTACTGAGATGTCTTCCTGTCACCTCTTACGCCAACCTTCGAACTCACTGATGCCACCCTTGCAGCTTATAACCTCACTCTCCCAAACCAGCCCTAATAAATCTGCCTGAAATATGTCCCCTATCTACTCCTCCCCCAACCTCCCTCCCCTTTGGCACAATTACTAGGGCTGTTGAAGTTTCCCTAACAAACTCAATACAAGTTACAGTGAAGCACTAATCTCAGGAATTATCAGAGCCCAATCACTTCTCCTTCAACACTTCATAATGACAGGCAAGAATTTTTCTGAAGCCTATAATCAGATTCAGAACCTTTATTGGCATAAGAGCAATGCAAAACAGGATACATGCAGTATACTGAAAAATACCCAGAGAACGTTGTTAGAACTCAGTTGTATGTGGAAGTCTAATGTGACACCTCTGGATAATGATATAAGATGTATCTAGCAATTATTACAGAAAGATCCCTGTAACACTGAAAGGCTGGCACAAAAAGTTGGGATACTATCGTCATCAAAATTGGGGTGGGGAAAAAAGAAAAGGGGATAAGCAATGCTGGTGGATAACCTGGTACAAGGTGCAACGGAACGTCATGCGTTCCAATGTTTCGACCTCTCCCTGACCGCAGGGGCACACTCTCAGTTCTGTGGGTAATCCCCGAATCTACCCTGTCACAAATTGGAAGGTACAACATTACACCTGGCAAGGATGAATGCCCATCTATCCTGGGGATACTACCGGAGCCAATATTGAAGGATTGAGACGTACTGTACAAAATAATGCAGAGCATGAGTAAAGTGGATAGAGGGACACTCTTTTCCCTCTCACAAAATACCAGAACTAGGGGACATACGCTCAGATTGAGGGCTGGGAGAGTGAGAACAGACAAAAGAACATATTTTTCCACCCAGCGCGTTGTTAGTCTGTGGAACTCCCTGCCACAGGAGGTGGTGATGACATCTGGCCTGGATGACTTCAAAACGGGTGGGACAGCTTCCTGGAGGAAAAGTCCATCACAGGTTACAAACCACGATGGAGATGTGTCATCTCCAGGCTTAAAGCCAGGGTACTTCAAGGGCCAGATGCAGGGGAGTGGTATCAAGGAGACAGATATCTAGTCTCGTCCGCTCCCAGACGCATCTGGTGGGGCCACTGTGAGATACAGGAAGCTGGACTAGATGGGCCTTTGGCCTGATCCAGCAGGGCTCTTCTTATGTTCTTATGTTCTCTCTGCAACTGTGAGCCACCGCTTGATGGCACAGTCACCAAAGAACAGGCAAACATGAACTAGTCCTCCAAGAGACGTTATGTGAGATGTCGAAGCAATGCCAAACAGGCTCACGTAGGCTTAGTTCTGGAACAGTCCCAGGTCATTTTTCTGGACACTTGACGATTAAGAGTAATTTTAACTACTTACCCACTTGGCTAGAAGGAGCGCCAGAAACGACCAAATTTAAAGTACTCGAAGACATTTCCTTTCGAGTAGGGTTAACAACAGGTTCTCCGTCAATCAGTCCTACTCTTACAGCGCCTAAGAAGAAACTCCATAAATTAAGACAGTCCATCAGTTACGTTTTTTTGCAACTGAAACAAAATCAGTTTGGAAGCTCATGCAACTGCTTATCAGAAGTCCTAGTAACACTGAAAGGCTGGCACAAAAAGTTGGATAGTATCTGTCACGCTAACTTATTCCACACATTCTGCTTTTAAGCATACACGTTTCCAAAGCTTGGAAGGAACCATTACAGTAAGAAGTTATCTGTCACAGGCAGTTTCTGATAATTATGCACAGATATACTACCTTATAATTCATTTGATAAGCAATTGCAGACCTTTTTAAAAAGGATCTCAGCAATACAGGAGGAATATCAGAAGGTTCAAGTGTAATTCTGTGCTTTCTGGTATGTCGAGGGTGTCTAGCCTCAAGTAAATGCACTGCTGTTGGAGCAGTTTTTCCTTGCCTGTAAGGCAGTCTTCCTCTACACAGGACATGGTGGGCAAGAACACAACGTAATTCTGGAACTAGTTCTCACAGCACTTTTAGCAGCTCCACATCCTATATCTCATGCAGAGCCAATTGCTTCTGAAACTGCAGAAAAATTCTCGTTTTATATTCTAAGCATTTCCAAACTATTTATTTACATTATTTTACATTTCATTTACACTATTTTTACCCTACTGTTCTCCTTTTCGTTTTAAATAATGAAAAGACAAAATTTAAAACTAAAAAACAAACAAACACCAAGTATACAAATACGATAAAGGATCAAACAAATACCACTCTAAGAACAAAGGCAATACTTAAAATACATTTTAAGCAGTAAATTAATCTTCTTACTTAATAACAGTCCCAGGAGAGAAGAGGAATGAAATTAAAATGCTACTAAAATCCAGAGTTCTAGCCATCATGGTAAATCAATTCAAGAATTAGTTATTTAGGCTGTCTTTTATTTAACATTTCAGAAATACTAGTTTGCCCTGGTTGTTCTCAAACTAATATAATTTAAAACGAGTTTTCTATTTCAATGTTAACACCCTTACTCACCAATGGGCCCATTCCAAGGAATGTCTGACAACGCAAGAGCTGCAGAAGCTAAAAGTAACAAGATTTTTTTTTTAAATTCGAGACTGTTTAAGTTTCATCAACGTGAAATATTCAGTGGGTGAGGCATGGAAGAGGTTGCGATTTTTTTTTACCTCCGTTGATTGCCAGGACTTCAGGATCATTGACCCCATCCACAGCTAAGAGATTGCAAAGGATCTGGAAGAAGAAAAAAGAGAAAGCTATTTTTGTAGTGGAAGACTGCTTTCATGGCCAGAAACCTGCTAGGCACAGTGGTTCTCAACTTGAGGGTCCCCAGATGTTCCTGGACTACAACTCCCAGAAGCCTCCACCACTCGCTGTGTGGGAGGGATTTCTGGGAGTTGCAGTTCAGGAACATCTGGGGACATATAGGTTGAGAACTGCTGTGCTGGGGGGGGGAGCACTAACAGGTGCAGAACAGTAATTGGGCAAGCATTTACCCCCATTTGGCAAGGCAACCAATGCACAAGAGTTATACAATGGTAGTAAAATCACAGCAAATACCCCGTCAAAACATTGCACAATTCAGTGTTCCACATGTGATTTCCAACAATCATGTGGCCCATAAATAGAGATGGACGTGACCTGCTGATTCAGCATGGTTCATTTCCCGGGTGAACAGCTGATTTGTAGTTTGGAGCCCCCTTTAGCTACATCTTTCAGGAAGAACCATTCAGTTATCATCACAAACCTCCCTGATGCCTACCTGACTCCATTTTTATGTTCCTCTCCCATTTCACAATCTGTGGGTAATTTTGGACAGGGGATCATGCCTCAATGTGATCATGATCAAATACCCCTTGTATTCTGCTTATTTTATTATTGTTGTTTACGTTAGCTCAGTTTGGGCTAATACTGTTTTACTGCTTTAATACTGACATTACTTATGTCAGATATTAGTTAGTGAAATATATGTATTAGACAGAATGTTCTATATCAGTGATGGTGAACCTATGGCATGGGTGCCAAAGGTGGCACTCGGAGCCCTTTCTGTGGGCACCCGACATCGGCCCTTCATAGCCACCTGTATACAGGTTAAATTATTGTATTGGCACTTTGCAAAAAAATTAGTGGGTCTGAATTGCAGTTTGGGCACTCGGTCTCTAAAAGGTTCACCATCACTGTTCTATATATATTTGATATATATTTAATCGATTTAAAGATGGAGTCTGGAAAAAGTGCAAAGTCACAGTGACTCAATGTATATATTTTTTAAATGGAGTACCGATATTAAGAATTAACATAATGAATTTTGGCTGATGCAAGAGGTTGCAGTAGCTATGACGTAATGTCATTTATGATTGGACAGACATGTGTATAAAACTGCTCTGTAAATCATTGTTCATTGGGCCTTCCGTGAGTAAAGGCACCGACTTTGTTTCTCTGTCATATATTTTGTCTATGTACTGTATGCTATTATGCTGTTATGCTGTTGAATTTTGTATCAATGTACTAATGTGATTTTCCCTCTATGCTTTGTTGAACTTTGTAGAAGTTCTGTGATGCTGTGATATATTTTTGTACATTTGTAATATAGCTGTTTGGTTTTAAGAAAAACTCTGTCTCTGGCTAACAATTTATTCAATAAGTATTGCTTCTGCTCGCTGATCAATTAGCACATACTCTGACAACTTATTTTGTGAAATGACTTTAAAAACAAAGGAAAGGAACAACTTCCACTTAATTAAACTTTTGGACTCCTGACAAAGTTTCTCATAAAACTGGAGAACACTTTGTGCTTCCAATTATTGCCACGATAGCAACACACACATTTTTAGCATCATTAAGAAGGAAGAGAGAATTACTTGATCACTATTGCCTCTTAAAGGGAAGCCAGGTTTAACAACAAAATGACATTGCCCATGATTTTTAAATAGCAGTGACATAGAAAACAGCTAGTTCAGAGTTCTGTAACACCAACAGCAAACTGATAGCTAGTCTACAAAGAGTAACCAATTCAAATAACTTACCTGTGTATCATAAAAATAGCCTGCTGGAAACAGTGGCCTAATTGATCTATCTGTAAAACAAGAGTAAATAAAAATGAGAAGATTCAATTTATTTAAAATATTTCCCTGCTGTTTAAAGCCCCAAAGCAATTAAAAACCAGCAACACCACAGTAAAAAAATAAGAAAAGGTCAAAGAAAACACACAGTTTTCCCCAAAGCTTATAATAATGGGATCCAGGATCCAGCAAATTATATCCTTCCCCCTTGAACTGGCCAAGAAACTGTTATTCTGTACTTTGGAGTTTCCCAGGCCTAGGAGCTAGGTAGAAGACCTCTTCTGGATGGAGTGACTCTTCCACCACAGGAACCGATGCGTGGATTTAGGGTCCTCTTGGATTCAACTTTGTTACTGGAGGCCCATATGAGGTCAGTGCCTTGAAGTGTCTGTGACCAGCTTCAATTGATTTGCCAATCACGGCCATTCCTGTAGAAAGGCAATCTTGTTGCAGGAACCCCCATCCTGCTAGCCACCCACTTGGGCTACTGCAATAATGCATTCTACAGAGGCTGTCCTTGAAGATGACAAGAACACTGCAGCCAAGTGCAAAATGCAGCAGCTAGGCTGCCAACAACACCTTTCAGAGCCCACATATGCCGGTTCTGAAAGGTCTGCCCTGGGTACAGATGCACTTTTGTGGTCTGAGTTTATGATGTTGATGCTTACCTATGAGCCCTGAGCAGCTTGGGACCTGGGTATCTGAAGGAGCTCTTCTCCCTGTACAAACTGCCTCATTATGAAGATCTGCTTAAGAGGCCTTCTCTGCACCTCACCACTGAGAACTGTACTCCATTAACAGAGAACGTCTTTCCCTTGGAGGAACGACTGGAGCCCATATGGATGTCATTTTGGTACCCAATCAAACCATGCTCATTTAATACAACAGCTTCAATGTTATGTGTTTTACACTGTTCTGATTTCAAACTGTTTTAAATGTTTTATGTTTCTAAACTTTCCATGCCTCTATGACCCACCCTGAGTTCTTGAAACATAAGGAAACATGAGAAGAAGGGAATGGTAAACGACTTCTGAGTATTCTCTTCCTGGAAAATCTTGAAAAGAGTTGGCATAAGTCAGAATTGACTAGATGGCACATGATAATAATAATAATCATCATAATAATAAATGTTTCAAACAAATAGAAATGAACTATAAACAATCATGTATGATGATTCAAAAGAACTGCTGCAATATGACGAGAGCACCTAGGTCATTCTTTATAGGGCATACCTATTAGTCTGCTCGTAAGAATTTCTTTGTCTGTAAGAGCTAGTTCTCTTCGCAAGTAGTTTGTTGGAATTCTTCCTGCTGCAGCAGCTTTTTGACGATAATCAACCTTATAAATCAAGAGAGATAGTATTATTAGTACTGATTTTATTGAGAATGCGTATAGATATATTAATAAACCATGACTTCCCATCTTATCTGGTCCACCCAGAGCTGTGAAATATTATGCTTGTTGTTTTGCTTGCTTATTTATGCTATAATTGACTAATATAATTACAAGCACAGTTACATACTATGTGCATCATTTTAGTACTATTCTTTACTATACGTACCACCAAAGGCATGAACAGAGATGGAGAAGGCTTTGTTTTGCTAACAGCTGTCACCATCACGGATGTATCACCTAACTTACATTTTTGAAAAGAAAAGACAGATATTAACCACACTGCTTGAATTCAGAGCAAAAGACAGATGAAAATTCTATTTTGAAGCTCATACAGTTTTCCCAAACACCACAAAGCAAAGGTGTACCTGCACTACAGCACATCCATCAGCAAATCTAGCTAGTTTTCCAGAAGATATTTCCAGTTTCCTAGAAAACAGAAGAAGAAAATATTTTAGCTAAGCTATTCTGTTTCTCTGTAACATACTATGTCTTATTTTCTCTGCAGCAGGGGTGGGGGGTGGGATTGGAGTATGGGATCCCTGGGATCCCGCCAACATCAAGTATTCTATTTACCTATGATCTAATTATCTCAAAAGAGATAGAGGTAACAAGACAGCAGAGAGAGGGAATTACCAAGAAGAAGAATAGACTATATTCTGCTGGATTAGACACAGAAGCTTCCTATTCATATATCAGGCCTGCCAAACAGGTAGACCACGGGCTACCGGTAGCCCGCAAAGGGTTCAAAAGTAGCCCGCTGGCCATAAGTAAAAAGATGAGGGGATAAGTTTTCCACCCCTCCCTCCTTCATCCCAGGGACTACCACTGCCCCAGCAAAGTTCCCGGTCTGCCAGCCCACTGTCTCAGCCGAGTGGGGCAGTTCAAGGGCCATGGTGGAGTCCCCTGCTCGAGCCAAGTGCAAGGGAGGCATGTACATGGTCATGTGGGTTGCCCCTTGGAAGTGATGATCTGTGCAAGCATCCATGAACCCCCCCCTGAACCCATCCACACCAGTTCAAGCGGGTGCAAGGGAAGTGTTCCCATAGGAATGCATTGAAATCTGTTCCCTCCAGAATGGATTAATTGATTTTCAATGCGTTCCTATGGAAAACCGCTGCTCTACTTTCAATTTTTTTTACTTATGAGCATCTGCTGGGAACTGATAAAATTTGTAAGTAAAGGTTTTAGTGTAGTAGCCCTCAGGCAGTTTGTGCCAGAAAATGTAGACCTTGGCCTGTTTCAAGTTGGACAGCCCTGTCATATATGAAGCTCAACTCTACAAGTGCTCGGATAATCCAGCCCTTCCCCACAGAACCAGCCAGTCTACTTATTGTTTCGACTCCAGCACAGCTATCACAGAAGAAGCCAGGCCAGCTTGGCCCTGCCTCCTGTGCAGCTCACCACTGATCCACTGAGAACAGAGATTCCCTGTCCTGCCTCCTCACCAGAGTAGACAGGGAGGAAGGGAAGAGCTGGCTGGGCTGCTTCTGCGATTGGGGGACCACTGTGTCCAACGTATGGCAAGCAGTGAGTGGACCGGATGGTTCTAGGTAGGGGGAGGGACTGGATCAGCTCAGCACCTGTGGAGCCAACCTTTGCATTCTTATACAAGTAAGAAACTCCCACGACTAGTAAGAATTTTATTTTACAATTGCCTTTCCCTATTGACAAAATTTTAAAGGGGGTCTTGCATATGTAACCCTTTGTTTTTCACCAGTCTTTCCTTGTGTTTTCATAATGGATAATCACTGTACAATGTCTTTTAGGTAGCAGTCCACTATGTAGGACCACCCACTATATGTGATATTTCAGAGAACTCTTAAAACCAACTAAAAAGTCTACAGACTTCAAACTTCAAGTGTAGATTGCCCAGCATGTATATTTGATACCTGTTGATCTGTACATCCAACCACTTACATCCAAACCTCTCATATTTACCACCTACAAGGATGTTATTTTCTGATAGGAAAAACAAAACATACAAAGTGCTCCCAAGTCAAAACATTCAACTTCATGACTATGTATTTCCAATAATCTATTTCACACATAGGGATACGGACTGATAAAATACAGTAAATATTTTATGTTGTGTGAAACAGAATTGTCTTTATTTCAGCAGCCCAGAAACAATGGGGTAGTAGAGGTTAAAGGCTGCAAGGTGTCTGCTATACAGTACTGAATATTTTGTACAAAGCCCATGTGTATACATACACTAGATAGCCTGAGAAGTTTTTTCTTTTAATATCTGGATATTAAAGATAACAATCTAGGGATCTATTCTTGAGAAAACATCAACCAGCAATTTTGTACAGTATTAGTGTCTGCCTTGGAACCAGGTTCCAGGATGTGGCTGACAGATTGAGTAAAACATGAAATATATTCATGGGTGACTATTAATGAATGACCTCCTAACAGGCCTCCCCAAGTCTTACAAACTTGAGCCCATTGTCTCCTTCATAGAGTGAATGCATCTCCTATTATGTCTTCCACTTTCCCTAGCTTTCTTGTTCTTCCCAGGGAGCTTTGCTTTCTCATGATATGTCCCAACTGCAATAGCTTCATTTTAGCTTCTAGCAAAATTTCAGACTCAATTTGCAGTAGACTCCATTCTTTTTGGAAGGCTATGGGTTCACTAAAAGAAAACCTCCTACATTATACTTTAAATTAACTTTTCCCTGTCAAATTTCTTCATCTCTACCAAATAAGCCAAACAGTTCAAAACTGAGCATTGGCCCAAAAAGCCCAGCAAAAGGGAGCTTAAAATCCACAACAAAGAGAGGCAAGAAAGGTCATCAATCCATCATCAATTCCTGAGCCTTCTGAAGACCAAAAGGTTGCCCCCTTCCCGATTTACTTCAAGTAAATCCATACAGGAGTTTTGGAGGTTTGCTGTGGGGGCTGAGTGGGCAGGAACTAAGCAACATCCAATCTTGCCAACTTTACAAGGGTGTTTTTTTCCTTTCAAAAAGTCCTGGAGTTCAAAGCCACATCTTGGAACTTATAAGGCTTACAATTCGTCTGGGGGGATACTCCAGGTGCTCAACAGGGAGAAATCTTATCTTGCACCTACTGTCAGAGAGGCAGTATATAAATGCAATTAAGATGCAGTGAGTAGGTAAATAATTTCATCTTCACAAGACTGTGGTTCCTTTGCAAAAACAAACGCAGAAAACAAATTCCACGAAGAACAAAAAAAAAGTTTTGATCACTCCCCCCCCCCACGTGCTTGCAATCCCTCTGGTCAATAATTGTCTCCGCATGAAGCGGTCGTGGGTGCCGAGATTCCTCAGCAGGGACGAGGGAGCCCTTTCTCCGTGCTTCAAAACGGGCAGGGCTTTTCCTAGCCAAAAGGGCCAAGGCTCTCTGTACGTCCTCAGAGGTTGCCTTCGCCCCCCCCCCCCGCTCGGAAGAGCTCAACCGCAGCCTCGGGGCTGGTTCGGGAAGATCCCAAGCCCACCTGAGGGGAGAAACGGAGCCGCTGCCCCCCAACACCCACCCCGACCCTCTCCTCCCAAGCGCCCTCACCTGCTCCCTACATCCACGGACACCGATTTCGGCGCCTTGGCGGAGCTCCACAGGCCCCTCGCCGCCCCCAGCCGCGCAGGCCGGAGGCCGCCGGTCCCCCTCCGCCAGGGCCCCACCGCGGCGGCCACCTGGGAGGCCGCCACGACGCCCCTCCGCCCGGCGGCCGCCTTCCACCTCCACAGCGAACCACCACACGCACAGGCGGCCGCCATGACACCGGAGCCGAAACCCAGAGGAAGCGGCCGCCTCCGACTAAGCCGCGAGCGGATTGGGCCCCCGTAACAAGCCTCCACGCCATTGGCTGCGTCGCCGGGGCGCGAGAAACGAAACGGGAGGGAACGGGCGAATGGACGGAGGAAGCTGCTGGTGGGCGGGGCTCCAGGACGCTCGCTTTCGATTCCCGGCCAGCCGGGGCTCTTCGGGTTTATGGCCTGGTGGCGCGTGTTCGTCCTCTAGTGGTCGGTGCCGTGCTATGTCTGAAGAAGTGCACATGTGCACGAAACGTCACATTGAAATATGAAAGTTAATCTTTAAGGTGCCAAATGTTTGTGTCTTTTGTTTTATTTTGTTTTTCTTTGATTTTTGCCTGAAGTCCATAAAAAAGGTAAAGGTCCCCTCCCCCCGCGCATGTGTGCTAGTCGTGTCCGCCTCTAGGGGCAGTGCTTATCTCCGTATTCAAGCCGAAGAGCCAGTGTTGTGCAAGTTCATGGCCACGCTGGCATGGCTGCATGGCAACACTGTTTTACCTTCCTGTTTTTTATGGTGGTACCTATTTATCTACAGTGGTTCCTTGTATAAAGGAATTAATTCGTTCCAAATGAAATTATGTTAAGCAAATTTTCCTTTATACAAATTCCCATAGGAATTTCACACCCCCGTTCTTCAAACAAAGGAACATGGGTCGTACATGTCATACATTATTAGTATTATGTTTTAATCATTTCTGTTTTTATTACCTGGTTTTGGTACTGTTTTAATTGCTTGGGGTTTTTTTTCCCCTTGGTTGTATTGTTTTGTGTTGTGTTGTATCATGTCTGTACTGCTTTCCTCTGGTGGTCCTCCCATGCGCCTGCCGGAGCTTTCTGGATCTTCCATCCCGGTGTTGTCGGACTGTGGGCGGTATGCTTTGGACCGGCAGGTCGATCGGGTAAGGACAACTCGGGTCAGGCATTTGTTGCCTGTCCCCCGTTCTGATCCACCGGCCCACTGCCACATGTCAGGGAATCACTCAGTCCGCGTCTCCGACCTGTCCTGCTTGCTGATCAATACCAGGTCGGTTCACAATAAGATCCCCATCATACACAATTTGATTGTGGATGAGCGGGCTGACCTGGCTTTCTTGACGGAGACCTGGGTGGGTGAGGGTGGGGGAGCTTCCCTCTCTCTGCTTTGCCCCCAAGGGTTCAGTGTTCAGCATCTGGGCAGGTCGGAGGGTCGGGGGGGGGGTGGCCATTGTCCATAGGGAATCGCTTCATGTCAGCAGATCCGTGATGTTGGTGTGCCCAGGGTTAGAGTGTCAACACCTTGTGGTGGGCCAGAGGGACAGGTTTGTGCTTGTGTACCGTGCTCCCCGCGACCCTGCACACTCCCTCCCAGAGCTCTCTGAGTTCATCTCGGCGGCACTCTTGAGGTGTCCCCCCCCTTTTGGTGGTTGGGGACTTCAATTCCCCCCCCCTGTGTTTCTCACTCCTGGCCTGGCCTTCATATAATAAAGTTCAATTTTTAAATTTGTCTAGTTATTTGCTCTGGGAGGTAAAGAACAGTGAGAACAGTCGTCCAAGCACTGGTGATCTCGAGGCTGGACTACTGTAACGCCGTCTACATGGGGTTGCCCTTGACTCTTCTCCGGCGTCTGCAGCGGGTACAGAATGCGGCGGCTAGGATGGTGGCTGGTGTGCGTCGTCATGAACACATCACACCAGTCCTGGCCCGCCTGCATTGGTTGCCCGTTGCAGCCCGGATTAGATTCAAGGTCCTGGTTTTAGTTTATAAAACCCTCCATAGCTTGGGACCGGACTACCTGGCAGAGCGTATCGCTCAGCGATCCACCTCGGCCCGTCCCGTTCGGCAGGCGCGACCGCACTTGCTGCGGGTCGCCACCGTCCGAGAAGCCCGGAAGACAAGTACTCGGACCCGGGCATTCTCGGTGGCGGCCCCTAGCCTTTGGAATTCCATCCCTACCGAAGTGCGCTCTGCAGAGTCCCTGCTGGCCTTCCGGAAGGCTTTAAAAACCTACCTTTTCCAAGAGGCCTTTGGCGATTCTTATTCTTAGTTTATTTTTCTTTTCTCTTCTCCGCCATCATACGCTTTAGTTGATGAGGTGCCACTAGGTTTTACTGTTCTTAAACTTATTGTTGTAATTTTATTTGTTTATCCTTGTACTTGTGTGGCTAACATAGCCCTTGTAAGCTGCTTAGAATTCGTTTGAAGATAAGCGGGATATAAATGCAAAAATAAATAAATAAATAAATAATGTTCATGCTGGGCCTGGGCTGTCGGGAGTGACGCTGAAGTTCATGGAGTCCATGGCCTCCATGAACCTGTCCCAGTTTGTCATCGGTCCCACTCACAGGGGTGGACATACCCTGGATCTGGTTTTTGACTCCACTTCTGTGGGTTTTGATCTGGGGGTCTGGAATTTGTGCTCCCGGCCTGTGTCATGGTCAGATCACCATCTGCTGACTTTCCCCCTATCAATCGCTGCCTTGCCCCGCGGGGAGCTGGGCCCTTGCATCTGGGCCCACTCCCGAAGAATGCTGGACCCTGTGCAGTTCTCGGAGTCCTTTGGGGGCCTACCGGACGGTCTGATTGATGATCCGGTCAACTCCCTGGTGGATAAGTGGTATGAGGATGTCGCCGGGGTTGTTGACCGGATAGCCTCCAAGTGTCTCATCCGATGCCAAGCCCGCTCCTCCCCGAAGTTTATGGCGGAGTTGCGGGTGATGAAGCAAGAGCAGAGGGGGCTAGAGAGCAGATGGAGGAATGATCTGACAGCTTTGAATCGGGCTGCATTCTGTGCGTCAACCAGGCGCTATGTTTGGGCGATCAGGGACGCAAGAAGATCTTTTGCCTCCCTGAGAATTGATGGGGCCTCGAACCGCCAGGCAGAATTGTTCCGGGTGGTTCAAGACCTCACCAATCCTGGTCCGCCGGGGCCTCCTCCTAGTGATTTCACTAGTGAGTCATTCGCAGCCTTCTTTAAATCCAAAATAGGGGTCACCCATTCCGATCTGGACTCCAGTTGCACTGATCTGCCCTACTGTAGCTCTCTCTCTCCTTCCCTGCTGGAGGGTGGGAGATTATCTGGAATGTTCCATCTCAGGCGAGCCTCAAAACCAGAGAGAGGAGAGGAATGGAGGTTCCCCTTGCATCAGCCAGGAACGTTTTCAAAGGAGAGTGCAGTTTAGGAGATTGTTTTATTTTTCTTTATATTTTTCTTTAATTTGTTTTCAACATCCTTTCTTACTTTTCAAACAATTTCTAGTCATGGGGCAGCTAGTCAAGTGTGTATAGGGCTACAAATTGCATTTTATTATTGTCACATTAAAGACGCAGAGTAGAATCCAGTTGTTAGTCCAAAGCAGAGTAGATTCCGCAGCCAGGTACAGTACCTAAACCATGGTGTGGACGTGGATTTCTAGTCTATGTCTTTTGTGATTTTTTGGCATTTTCAGTGTACAGGATGGGACCCCAGAATGAAACATCTGAGTTTCCATTATTTCTTATGGGGAGATTTGCTTTGATATATGACTGTTTTGGTTTACAAGCATGTTTCCAGAACCAATTATGCTCATAATTCAAGGTATTACTGTAGTATTAAAAATAGATGTGTAACAATGTTATAAAGACACCATTACAAGCACGTCAAAAACATTTTAATAAAATATCTGTAAATTCAATAGGTGCCGCAAATGGATTTAACTTATTGATCTGTGTCAGCATTGTTCACAGTGTTGCTTTGCACCATTCATTTTGGCCAAGGAGGATTCTGAAAGTGATTCTGAAAATGTACAATTTCTATCCTTTAATTCTATATAATTAACAGTTTCCAAACTGCTTTCTAAGGGGGTCTGCTTTTGGCAATCATATTTTGGAGAAGAACTCTCACTCCCAGCCTGCGTTCTTTTACCGTGTGAAGGGTGAACGACTCAGGATGATCAATAATTCACAACCTCCTGATGGAGAAATCGGCTTTAATTGCTCTCTGTCTTACGGAAGATCGATGAAGTCACGCCAGTCTCATCTGTGGTGTGTTTTTCAGTTTAATTACATTCCCTCCGGGGAGAGGGAGAAAAAAATTATTATCTCTGAACACAGGCGATTTCTCTGTTTATTAACTTCATTTGGCTGTCTTCTTTGCTAATTGAGATTTCAAAATCATCGTATAAAAACCCTGCCTGGTTTTGAGGGCTGGGTTGCAGAAGCAAAGTGTTCTGCTTATATACTGCCCCATAGTGCTTCAAGCACACTCTGGGTGGTTTACAGTTTAATTTTGCAGGCTACACATTGCCCCCTCAGCAAGCTGGATACTCATTTTACCGACCTCGAAAGGATGGAAGGCTGAGTTAACCATGAGCCTGCTACCTGGAATTGAACCCCAGGTCATGAGCACAGTTTTAGCTGCAGTACAGGCATTTAACTACTGGGCCATGAGGCTCTGTGGTGCCGGTTTCTCCAATTAGATAAGAGGAGAACCATAGCTGGGGCACACACACCCTAGTTTAAAATTTATTCGCACTATCCAGGGTGTATTTTGAGGTGGGATTGAAGGATTTCTTTCCCCCTGTGTTTCTAACACAGACTTTTCTTCTTCCTAGGTGTCTTTTTGCCACTTGAAGAGAGTAATCAGGTTCTCCCATCCCTTGGAAGCTAAGCACTGCTTTCAGAAGAAAGGTCTTTTTAAATAAAAATCAGAATCCTATTGGTGCAAAAGATACTTTCCTCCTTCCTACTCTGTTCTTCTTTCAATATGTGCACAGTGGTCCAGATAGCAGCACTTCAAGCATGTGGTATTCGTCTTCCACTATTTAGCGAGCCTCATGGTGGAGTAGTTCATGACCTATTCCAGGTAGCAGGCTCAAGGTTCACTCAGCCTTCCTTTCTTCTGAGTTTAGTAAAATTTATTTATTTATTTATATTTATTTAGAGTACCTGTATTTTTATTCAGCCTTTCTCATTGGAAAGGGCCCAAGGTGGCTTACAGTAATGAGGGACAATATACAGTCCAGTACAATTAAGACATATTCAAGTTTGAGAACAGGAAATTGAGGCACAGCTTACAGCGTTAAAAGACAACTAGTTGAGAACACGAGCAGATAGAGAGTAATAATTCCATGGAATCATGCACTGTAGTCCATCCAATAGTTATGGGGGATGGAGACTAACAATGAAAACATAGTGTCAAAGCAATCACACAAGGGAGATATAAACCCAAAGTTATAAGTGGTTCTAAAGTCAATGTAATCATGTATGATAGATTCATAGAAAGACACATAATAGGTAGTCCATGACTGTTCAGTTCACTGGAGCAGCATTTTGTAGCCTGTATCCTTACATGAAAAATCACCCAGAGCATGCTTTAAGCACTATGGGCTGCTATATAATCAGAACATTTTGCTTTGCTTTTTAGTGAGGCTGTGTTCCCCTGTAACTAGAAAAATAATCAAAAGTTACTGTTATACAACCAAGAAAGAAGGACAAAAGAATATTATTCATTATTACATTGCCACTATAACAAAATACATTTTTCTTCATTATTCAAAAGAATAATCATTAACACTAGTTATTTGTAACTGTGTGTTGTGTCATTATAGTTGTGACCGACTCTTTGTGACTCCATGTCCATGGAGTTTTCTTGGCAGGAATACTGGAGTGGCTTGCCAGTTCCTTCTCCAGGCACCTAGTTTCTTCTAAATGCTGCATCTGGATTGGGGTTTGGGACTGAGCCTCCAGATGAATTGTCTTCTGAAATACCTTTCTCCCCCTTGCTGGAACCTTCCTGCTGTTTACCATTAGGTGGCACCAGCTAGCTGCCTAACCCCACGCCAAGGTATTTTCTCATCATTCATTTTTACGATGATCTGTGTATTCCTCTGAAACAGAAAATCCATAATTCCGCTTTGCCAAAGGGAGCACGAAAAACAGTCCTTCTGAGATGTGGAGCAGCAGGAGACTTTCTCCCCATTCTTCCCCCACAACCCCCATGCTGTTGGATTCTTCCCCCACAACCCCCATGCTGTTGGTTTAGGAGACGAGAGGCCCATCCCAGATAAAAAACCATCCAGGGATGAGAATTTCCCATCTGGAACGGAACACAACCACTTCGGTGGTGACCTATTGCACAAGGCAGGCCTTGTGGCACAAAGACACAAGACTGAGTGACTCCTCCATCTGTATCATGATCTCGCATTCAACTTGGTGATCCCTATCAGAAGCTCAGAGCTGTAGATCATGCTGGTTTTCCTTGGCTGTTGGGCTTGAACCGCCATTAAATTCCCCGGGATTTTCATTGTCTTGTGTCAGAGATCGAAATCCAGTTGACTACTATGGCATGTTCTGATTGTTGCAGCTGAAGAAGGGTTGTAGAGAGCTTGGAACAAACTAAGAAGAAAGCAACAGCTCTTGGAAAACAAGTCTTACGATAAAAGGATCGACATTTTTCTAGAGTGGAACAGATTAGCTGGGTATCAGGAGAAAATACGACAGGAGGCTGACAATATCTACAGTATTTCAGTACTGGCCTGTTCTGCCCTTTAGGCCCTAGAGCAGTGTTGGCGAACCTATGGCAGAGGTGCCAAAGGTGGCACTCAGAGCCCTTTCTGTGGGCACCCGACATTGCCCCTTCGCTGCCACTATATTGAGGTTAAATTGCTGTATTGGCACTTTGCGAAAAATTAGTGGGTTTTGAATCACAGTTTGGGCACTCGGTCTCTAAAAGGTTCGCCATCACTGCCCTAGAGGGCAGAACAGGGCTTAAGGTCAAAGTGAACTATAAAATGGAGGACTTGCAACTAGCTTTCTTCAGACTGACAAAGCTGTTTGGATTAGCAGCAAAACGTTTCAGTCTCTCAAGAAAAGAAGTCCAGTTGCCATGACTCAACAAAAAAAGACAAAAGCAAAAAAGAGAGTGTGGGAGATTCATCCCTACTCAACATTAAGACTGGAAAAGCTGAGGATGCTTCTTGAGATAGCAGAAAAATTACTGCACTTCTCTTTGAGTAACTCAACCCAACCTCCAGTTGGCAGGTAGAAGAGGGAATTTTTCCTGTTATGATTTCTGGAAAGAACCCCCCACCCTAGCCCTATAGCTTAGAAAAGTTATTCACCACCCCTATCATTCTCACTGTGAGATTCTGGGAATTACAGGGCTAAAATAAAATACAGTAAAACTCCCATATACACTGATTCATTTACCACTGATTCAGTCATCCATGACTGGCAGAGGAAAAAATTAAATAATTCAGCAGCTGCAAAGCAAGCTACTGTCACAAACAGCAGCTGTAAAGCAAGCTACTGTCACAAAACAGCAGGTTTTTGGGTTTTTTTTTGCATTCTCTCTTATCCATAGTTTTTGTTATCCACTGGAAGGCCTGAAACCGATCCCCAGTGGATACCAGAGTCCTACTGTAAAATAAAATAATTAAACCCAAACCAAACAAACAAAACCCTCACGTTCTTCACCACCAATGTTGCTGACACTAGGATCTTGTATGCAGGGCCGGTGGCAGGCTTTTTGCTCTAGACAAGACTAACTACTTGTGCCTTCCCTTCAGTGCTGTAATTATATTCCATAGCACTGTTGTGGTATTTATCTTAAAATTTTAAAATATAACTTTTAAGTTGCATTCCCTACCCCCCACCCCAATAAACTAGTCTGTATAAAACTGTGCCTCTCTCAGGTCAGTTCTGCACGCCTCTGAGTTCAGTTCCGCACTGCTCAAGTCAGTTCCGCAACTCTCTAAGGTCAGTTTTGTTTAACAGAAAATTTGCTTAAAGGAAAAAAATTCCAGAGATAGGGGGAAATTGCTTAAGAGAATAGCCAGTCGGGAGAATCCGTACAACAGAAAAATGGTTGCGATAAGAGACTGATCAATTTTCAGTACATTCCTATGGGAAATTTGTACAAAGGAAAATGTGCTTAACAGGATTTCATTTGGAACGAATTAATTCCTTTATACAAGGTACCACTGTAGCTATTTTAGGTTGGGAGTGTCATGGTAACTCTACCCTGTTGCCAGTTGCAACAGGGTAAACCTCTGAAGCAAGAGGCCTAAGCCTTGAATGTAAGACTGGATCAGGCGTCTTAAATTTATTTATTTATTTACACAACTTATATGCTGCCCACTACTCAAAGGTCTCGGGATAACTTACAATTCAAAATTATAATCGACAATTAAATAAATACAGTGTAATACAGTACAATTAAAATATATTAAAGTACAACACACTAAAATTGCTACCAGGACCTACAATCTGTGTTGTATCAGTTAAAGAACTGCTGGAACAGGAAGGTTTTTTCCTGGCACCAAAACGTCATCAAGGGGCTCTTTTACACGACTTTAAACAAAATAAAGTATGACCACGACCACCTAAGCACATCCTACCTAGCGCATTTTCCAAGTACCTGGTCTCCAAAGGTGAAAAATTTCTGATGCAGATCTAAAGCAGTGAGTGCCGGGCTCTCCTCGCCTTGTGTTTGTTTTTTGTTTTTGTTTTGCCCCCCGCCCCTTTAAGAGACTGAAACAGACTGGAATGGTTCCCGGAGCAGCTCTACGGCAGAGCGGAGGTGAGTCTGCATTTTTTTCTCCCTTTTTTTCTCCCTCCCCTCACACAGACAGGATCAAGGAAGTGTGGAGGGGTGGGAACACAGGAAGAGTGACAAACCCCCAAGATTTCTGGACCGAATTTAAGTTGCCAGGGGATCTTAGGGGTCGTGTAAAAGCGCCCAAGGTCAGTACCAGGCAAATCTCACTCAGGAAGGCATTCCATAGCCTGGGGGCAGCTGCCAAAAGGCCCTATATCTACAGGCCATCCTTCTCACCTCCTTGAGGGATGGCTCTTTCAAAAAGGTCCCCCCCCGCTAGATATTAAATGGGGTGGGAATGGGAACCCCCCCCCAATAAATCCTATTTTCCTAAGTGAGACTCCTAACCGAACAATACAGTAATACAGTTAACATGTTTTTAGAAGCAGAACCCCCTTGAAAAGTAAAAGATGACACATGATTACCATTTGCTCCAAAAGAACCCCATGCCTGGAAGCAAAACAGTTTATTTTATTTTATTTATTCAGTTGATATACCATCCATCTAGCCTGGGGGCCACTCTGGGCGGTGAACAGCAATAAGACAAACAAACAAAATAGCCTGGGAATACACATTTCTCTTAACATGTAGTTCAACCATTAGACATTATGGTTGTGTCTTTATTCAGAAAGTAGCACTCATCCACTGAAGGTCAATTCAGAGCTTATTTCTTCTTGGAATTTTTTTACCTGTCCTTACTGAGAATCCTCCTCCTTCTCTTGTGTAAACTGAACTTCTGAGGAGAAGAATAGGAGGAGATCAAACTTCATTTGCAGGGAAAGAGGACTCTCTCTCTCTCTCTCTCTCTCTCTCTCTCTCTGTCATTCCCTGATGTGATTTTATCCATTTCCCCTGATGCTTACTTCAGGTTTTGTCATTCATGTTATGTTTCACAGCATGTATATACTTAATACTCTCTATGCTATGCTGCATTTTACATGAGCCATTTTAATATTTTATTACACTTACACTACAGGACTTCCATTTTTACGAGAAAGGAATGATTTTGTGAGGCTTTTAATGAATCTAGCAAACAAGCAAAAACTTCCCTTTTCTCCCTGATTTATAGGTAGCTGTGAGAGCAGCAGTTGCAACATGAAAACCACCCAGAAGTTTGCATTTACATCTTTAAAAGGTTAGTTTAGAAGAATTTTGAACCGATGGCATGTTTCAACAACAATTCAAATGGATCATCTGGCATAAAATGTTGAAATCGGGAGGAGATTCAGATTCTTGTGACACATAGCTCTTAACTGGATTTTAACAAGTTGGTTTCTTTAACTTCCTATGAAAGATTGCTTAGTGTTAAGGAAACAGAGAGGAATCCATAAAATTATACTAAACGAGGGCCTTAGTCTAACTGGTCCAGGGATGGACAACATTGGCAGGTCTAGAGGCTGATTCACTTCGAAACCCACCACAGGCCGTGCCTACCTCTCAAAATACCATTCCTCTGAAATCTAGCATTTACTGCTAGGTTTAAAGATATATTCCCAGTTTGCTTGTAAAATTTGGAGGCACAGATTTGGGAAGGCTGGGGGCTTAAACATGGTTTTGTGGGCCACAATACGGCCCAATATTTAAGTGTTGCTGACCTCTCAATTTATCTCTGGTAATGGGAGTGTTCAAACCAAGCTAGTATTGTGCAATTTCTCTTTCCTAAGAATTTTAAGGAGGCCCAGATGAGGAGGAGGCACAGAACATTAAGTCTGTGTATCTGGAGCAGCTGCCTCAGTTTAACACACAGTACCTACCAGACCTCTCAAAGCAATGAATTGGATGGTACAATAAACCAAAGGGAAAAGTTTTAAAGCAATGAATCTATTGTGTAGAATTCCTGCCAAGCACAAATGTATTTATTTACTTATTTATTGAACTTCTAGACCGCCCATCTGAGCAATGGTCACTCTGGGCAGTGTACAACAGTAGAAACAATTATCTTGCGTACCACATAAAATGTACAGTAAAGTGAAAATTAATTTAAAATTAATTGGATGGCTGCAGATGTTAAATGCAAACTCAAAATATAGCTCTTAAGGATGGCGTAATTTAGAAAACTTGCAGAAACAAGAAAGGTTTTAAGGATTTCTTGAAAAGGGAATCTTTAGGAGTAACAGACTATTGAACTCTTGTACAAGGAAACGTTACTATGGTTTACTGCGAGAAGCCAAACTGTAGAATGATAGAATAATGAAGTTGGAAGATGCCTCCAAGGCCATCAAGTCCAACCCCTGACTCAATGGATGAATATTAATATCTGCCAGATGATTGTCCACTTTTCTCTCAAGTGCCTCCAGTGTTGGAGAACTCACCAGCTACCAAGGAAATTATAAGAACATAACACAAGAACATAAGAAGAGCCATGCTGGATCAGGCCAAAGACCCATCTAGTCCATCTTCGTGTATCTCACAGTGGCTCCACCAAATGCAACTGGGAGTGCATGAGACTAGATATCTATTTCCTGCTACCACTCCCTTGCATCAGGCCCTTGAAGTACCCCGGTTTTAAGCCTGGAGATGACACATCTCCATCATGATTTGTAACCTGTGATGGACTTTTCCTCCAGGAATGTGTCCAATCCCCTTTTGAAGGCATCTAGGCCAGATGCCATTACCACATCCTGTGGCAGGGAGTTCCACACACTAACAACACGCTGGGTAAAAAAAATTTTCTTTTGTCTGTTCTGACTCTCCCAGCCCTCAATTTGAGTTGATGTCCCCCAGTTCTGGTATTTTGTGAGAGGGAGAAGAGCTTCCCTCTATCCACTTTACTCATGCCCTGCATTATTTTGTACGTCTCAATCATATCTCCCCTCAGGAACCTTTTTTCCAGACTAAAGAGCCTTTCCTCATAAGGAAGTTTCCCCAGCTCAGTAATAATTTTAGTCGCTCTCCTTTGCATCTTTTCCAGTTCCACTATGGTTTTTTTTGAGATGCGCTGACCAGAATTGTACGCAATACTCCAGGTGCGGCCTTACTATCGTTTTGTACAATGGCATTATAATGTTGGCTATTTTATTTTCAATCACCTTTTTGATAATCCCTAGCATGGAATTGGCCTCCTTCGCTACTGCCACACACTGGGTAGACACCTTCATCAGCACACCAAAATCTCTTTCCTGATCTGTGACAGATAGCTCAAAGCCCATGAGTTGATAGATAAAGTTTTGATTTTTTGTCCCAATATGCATTACTTTACATTTTGCTACATTGAAACACATTTGCCATTTCACAGCCCACACCCCCAGTTTGGAGAGATCCTTCTGGAGCTCTTCACAATCTTATCTTGTTTTTACTACACAGAAAAGTTTTTATGTCATCCACAACTTGGCCACCTCACTGCTTATCGCTGTCTCCAGGTTATTTATGAACAGATTGAAAAGCACTGGTCCCAGGACAGATCCCTGGGGCACACCGCCTTTCACCTCTCTCCATTGTGAAAATTGCCCATTGACACCTACTCTTTGTTTCCTGGATCTCAACCAGTTCTCAATCCATGACAGGGCCTGCCCTCTTATCCCCTGACTGTGCAATTTTCTCAGCAGCCTTTGGTGAGGGACTGTGTCAAAAGCCTTCTGAAAATCAAGATAGACAATATCCACCGGTTCACCCAAATCCACACACCTGTTGACCTTTTCAAAGAATTCTAAAATTTTTGTCAGGCAAGACTTACCCTTACAGAAGCCATGCTGATTTTCCCTTAGCAAAGTTTGTTCTTCTATGTGTTTTAAGATTTTCTCTTGGATGAGGCTTTCCACCATCTTCCCTGGGGCAATTCCATTGTCGTACTGCTCTAACAGTTAGGAATTTTCCCCTTGATATTCAACTGAAATCAGGCTTCCTGGAACTTCCACCCATTGTTGCAGTGTCCTGCTCTCTGAGTTGTTCGAGTAGAGGTCCTGCTCCTCCTCTGTATGATAGCCTTCCAAGTGCCGGTATTTAAAAAGTGCTTGGCTTCCAGCCCCCTGATCGTCCTTGTTGCCCTCCTCTGAACTTGTTCCACTATATCAGCATTCCTCCTGAAGTGTGGTGTCCACCTCAAGGACTCATGAACCCTTGGGTAGCGTTCTCATAACCTTTTCCTCAGCCTCACTTTTTGCTTTGTTTCATCAGACTTGGAATTGGCGTGTAGGAAAAGGCTTCAGGTTTCGGTTCCAGTATAAACGGCTCTGTCGCTGCCACTGGAATAATGTGCCAAACACAAATATCGTTACTAGACCAGCAGAGTTAATAAATCCTACCTGCCATGCAAAAATGCATGGGCTCTGCTTTGCCAGGCGGGACTAAAAATATGATAAGCAAAAACATTTTCCTCCTTTGAAAGCTAAGTCCTGCAACAGCCTCCACAGAAAACAAACAAACGAGACTGGAAACAAAGGTGGAACATACCAGTCCAATCCACACGTTTTAGGGAAGATACACGCGGCAGGTGTCATTTGAGTGATCAGAGTCAGACACTGAGTTGGCACAGGTCAGAGGACACCAAAGAAAACATACCAGAAATGTGTGCTGCTTATCACAATGCGCAGTTAAAGCAGTTGCTGGGTGGTATACAATTCAATTCTTTATAGTCCAGCTCTCACTTCTATGCATCACTACTGGAAAAACCGTAGCTTTGACTATCTGGACCTTTGTCAGCAAAGTGATGTCTCTGCTTTTTAATCCTAGGCCGCATCTTAAAAAGCAGAGACATCACTTTGCTGACTAAGGTCCAGATAGTCAAAGCTACGTTTTTTCTAGTAGTGCTGTATGGAAGTGAGAGCGGGACCGTAAAGAAAGCTGATCGCTGCTGAATTTATGTTTTTGAGCTGAGGAGACTCCTGAGAGTCCCCTGGACTGCAAGAAGATCAAACCTATCCATCCTGAAAGAAATCAACCCCGAATGTTCACTGGAAGGACAGATTTTGAAGCTGAGACTCTGATACTTTGGCCACTTCATGAGGAGAGAGGAGTCCTTAGAAAAGTCCCTGATGTTGGGAAAGAGTGAAGGCAAAAAGAAAAGGGGATGGCAGAGAATAAGATGGTTGGACAGTCATCAATGCAATCAACATGGATTTGACCAAACTCTGTGAAGGAGTGGAAGACAGGAGGGCCTGGCGTGCTCTGGTCCATGGGGTCACGAAGAGTAGGACACGACTTATCAACCGAACAACAACATACAATTCAATTATGCAGGCTACACTTTGCAACCCCCCCCCCCCGCAAGCTGGATATTCAATAAACCAGCCTCGGAAGGACGGAAGGCTGAGCGAACCTCAAGCTGGCTACTGAGTTGTGAGTGGAGGTTTGGCAGCAGTACTGCAGTTTAACCACTCTGTCACAAGGCCACTGGGCCACAAGAAGGTGTGAGCCACTCTGTGCCACCAAAGCTACCCTTTGCTGCCTTCTGCTGGACACTGCTTGAAAAGTTGCCATTTGACCACTTTTCATTTTGTATTTTCTGGATCCACTGGTTACTTATTTCTTTTTCTTGATATGCATGAGATACAGTGAGTGTACAAGGGACTGGAGATTGGTAAATCAGGCAAAATCAAAAAGAAAGTTAAAAAAGAAGAGAAAAACCGTGGTACCTTAACAATTATCTGCTTTATTTTAATGTGTGATTTCATGAGCAAATAATTTGGAATAATTACTTTGGGGAGCCATAGTTTCTAGAAGGTCACAGCCAGCATGGGGCATTCTGGGAGTTATAGTTCCAGAAAAGTACTGAAGAAGGCAGCCCTGTTCCCAGTATTGAAATAGGATTCATTTACAGTACAGTATCAACTTTTGGTACACAGACTCCGGAGCAGGGGCTGGGTGGGGGTCCTTTTGTTCTTTGCCCCTGTATTTTGGGTCAGCCCTCACACTTGGCAGGGAATTATTTATTTATTTATTTATTTTAGATACTGCCCATTTGTACACAAGGACTGTTCTGAGTTCTTAAGAACTGGTTAAAACAAATAAACAAGAAAACTTAAACAATCTGATGAACACATTAACAATATAAAAACCTGATGGCATCTGAACAATTTACAAAATCAACTGGACCAGAGATAAGTAAAATATCAACCTGAGCTAGCATGAAAGGCCTCCCTAAGGAGAAATGTCTAAAATTTCTGTCTGTGGAGAGATTCTCAGTCATCCTGGTGAGGTTATCTGTAAGTTGAGACATGGCAACTGGACTTCTTGTGGAACTGAAATGTTTCGCTACTCATCCAAGTAGGTTCTTCTCACTCTGAGAAAAGTTGGTGCGAGGCCTCCAATTTATACCTCACCTTGGTTCACACCACTCTGGTTGGAATAGGCTCATTAGGTAGACAATGGCCGTGAGGTGTGTAAAAGTCACACCCATGCAGCCCTTCCCAGCACCCATTAAGTATGGGTCTTTAGCTGTGGACTTCTTGGTGGAGGTGTCAAGTGATTCTGATTTATATGGGAATCAATGAAAGGGCCACATGATAAGTTGGAGACAGATTGTGCCTAAGTCCCTCACCTGTGTTGAGAGAGGGGTTTTCAATGCTCACATGAATGGCTTCCCTGGCCCCTCTTTCAAACCACCTATCTTCTCTATCTAATCTATGTACATCCTCGTCTTTGAATGAGTGCCCTTTGTCCTTCAAATGAAGATACATCACTGATTCTGGTCCTGAGCTATTCACCCTCCTGTGATGGACCATCTTTTTGTTTAGAGGCTGTTTGGTTTCTCCAATGTAGAGCTCTGCACACTCCTCACTGAGTTGGACTGCATATACTATATTGCTCCTCTTGTGCTTTGATGTTGGGTCTTTTGGATGGACAGGTCTCTGCCTTTGACTGTTTGTGAGTTTGAACTGAACAGTTATGTGGTATTTTCCAAAAATCCTTTTACGTTTTTTAGACGCACCAGCCGCGTAAAGAATCTTACCCCATTGGCTCTGGGTATCAGACCGATCCATTGTTCTTCTGGGATGGGACACTGTCTTGTTAAAGGCCCACATTGGATATCCATAGACCTTAAGAGCTACCTTCATATACCTGGCTTCTGTGGAGGTGGGGATGTTCTCCCCCTGTAGTTTAGAGTCCTGATGATTCCTAATTTGTGTTGTAATGGATGATGGGAGTCAAACAGTAGGTATTGGTCACTGCATCGGGGTTTCCTGTAAATTTCTATTCCCAGGCTACGTTGGATCCTATGATAACTGCGAGTCTAGGAAAGCCAGCCAGTTCTCAAATTTCTTTCTGAAAAACAAAAGGGAGAGAGCCAGGCATGGCTCTTCTGGGAGCTGATTCCATAAAGTTGAGGTCACTACAGAGAGGGCCCTGCCTCTAGTAGAAGACTTTGGGGCCTCCCCAAAGAGCCTGGGCTGGGAGGATCTGGTGTGTAGATGACACTGGGGTCCCAAGCTCCTACAAGAAATGTGCACCGCAACTATGGAGAACTTTGCAAGATCTGAGCACGATAAAGTTCGTGATAGGACCTTATGGAGATCATCAGTTCATAAAGCTGCCATAATCAGAAGTGGCTTGTAAGTTGGAAGCCACTTGAAAATAAATAACATGAAAAGAAATAAAGAAACTGGGAATTCTAAAAACTGCAGTCCAAGAAAAGAACTGAGAAAAATCTGAATGTTGTAGTCGTAAAAATTGCCCTTTTCTAAGCTTTGACGGCTTTAAAAAGGGACCAGAGGAACATTCAATTTCTGGCAGCCTTCCTGAGCCCGGTGCTTTCCAGATGTGTTGGACTACAACAAGCTGGCTAGGGATGAAGGAGATTCTACACATCTGGAGGGTCCTCAGTTCAGGAATTGATTTATTACTCTTATGGGCTGTTTCCATAGGTCCTACCCTACTGAATACCAGTAGCTGGGTTTCCAGCAAAGTTGGGAAGCAAGAAGTTACAGCTAATAATAAGGCACAACTAAGTTATTTTATGGTGATGATGTAACAAAGGTTAACTACACTCATTGTTGTGATGTAACTGTAACTTTCTAATTGCATTTGTAGTTACAGAGGGTGTTTGGCCTCATTTCTTAGGTCTTTTTCATACTTCAGGCTTCAGCAGTTAGTAGCATTGCAATGTCTTTCAAAAAGTACAAGGTACCTTGTATAAAGGAATTAATTCATTCCAAATGAAATTCTGTTAAGCAAATTTTCCTTTACACAAATTTCCCATAGGAATGCGTTGAAAACAGAGTAATCCCTAATTGCGACCATTTTATGTTGTACGGATTTGTCCCATAGGTGATTCTGTTATGCAAATTTCCCCTATCTCCGGAATTGTTTATATTGTGCCAATTTTAGGTTATACAAACCTTTTGTTATATGAGGGTCCAGCGTAATGTGTTTCTTTGGATCCTGAGGAACCAAAGCTACTTTTAAGAAACTGTATTTATGATGGCAATTGATATATATGGATGATAACAAACAGAATATTTATTTTGTGCATTTATTGACCGCCCATCTTCCCAAAAACGCAACTCCAGGGAGTTCACAATCAAACAAGAGATAAAATAGCAGAGAGTAGCAAGACTTCAAAACTGGCTGGCAAGAGGGCAGCAACATAACCAGACCCCCCAGGACAACAAGCAACAACAAACAAAACTAACAACCTGTACACGTTAATGATCACCAAAGGCCTCTTTCAAGAGCCAGGTTTTAAGGGCTCGTCTAAATATGTTTAGATCTGGCCCAAATGCTGTTCCTTAGTGTAATAAGTTGCACTAGCCAACGGCTGAAAAATGGCCATAACAATGTATTTATGTTTAGAATCGTAGAATGGCAGAATAATAGAGTTTGAAGGGTTCTGTAAGGTCATGGTGAAAGCAGGAATCTAAATCGAAACAGATCTGACAGATGGTTGTCCAGTTCTTCGTCGTGGACTCTGTGAATCCACACTGTGGGTTCTTCCTGCGCCTGCGCGGGAGTCTTCGGCCCTTTCAAAGCTGTAATAGTATAGGCACCTCCCCCTCCAGTGCGCATGCTCCGCCTCTTCCCGCTCAGTTCCTTTTTGCCGCCGCTGAGTCTAGACGCGTCCCTTCTTGCTCCTGCAAAAGAAAAGGAAAGTCTTTATTTTCTTATACTATTTTCTCCCACTGTTATCCCTCCCCCTCCAACCCTTAGTTTTATTATTTATTAGTACTTAATTTGAGTTTCTTCCGCAATCTAGCCATCCCCTTCGGGGGAACGGCCTTCCCCGTTGCGGGCCACCTGCCCGCTATTTCATGGCATCAGCCTTATTCAAGCGCTGCGAGGCGTGTCCCAACAAGATCCCGCTTGCGGACGGACACAGCCTCTGTCTCTACTGTTTGGGTGAGACTCACCAAACAAACAACTGCCCTCACTGCAGAAAACTCACAAAGCCTGCTCTAAAACATAGGCTTAAGAGTCTCCGAGCATTTCTCTGGGAGAAATCGCTCAAGCCGATGGATCATCAAACCCAGTCTGAGGCCTCGATACCATCAACATCTTCGAAATCGAAGCAGGTATTGAAACTGGACAAGAAAAAGAAAAAGAAGCCTGACTCGGTGAAACCACAAGCTCGGCTTCAGACCAGGGACTCGGGGTCGACTACCACTCTCGCACCCCACCCTGTTGCCTCACCACGCGCCACGGTCGCACAAATGCAAACAGAAACTCAGGGCATGGAAACGGCTACGACATCGAGCCTCCTTGATGCCCATGCGATACCGTCTTCTCAACAAGACAATTGGGCTCAACACTTGACGCAACAAGCGACCATGTCTCAACAAATGCCTCAAAGCCCTGTGATGTCTACGGGCTTGCCATCAGGTCAATTAGCCCTTGATGCTGACATGACCAACTTTGGGTTAAATCCCTTGGCGCATTTTCAATCGATGCAAGAGGCTTCCATGCAATCAGCCCCTCCACGACATCAAACGGTGGAGGACATCACCGACCCTCGACGCCATACAGCCGAACAACGCTTGGCCGTCCAGAGAGGTCGCAGCAAGAAGCCTAAGAGGGTAGACCATGAGAACTCCACCTCCTCGACGTCACCCTCTCCCCGACGCCGAAGATCTAGGCATCGCCAGGCTAAACGCCAGAAGCGTCATAGATCTTCTTCTTCTTCCTCCTCACCTGTTCGACACCACAGATCCAGGCATCATAAAAGACACCACAGACAACGCCAAGTGGTCTCATCTGCGGTATCGGATTCGTCCATGACATCCACCTCCGCTTCTACTACAACAATCAGACGACGTCGTAAGGAGCGCAAGCGCCTGGAATCACGCCCCCTTGCTGTGACAGAGCGTGACATCAGGACACTTGATTCCAACAGCACTGCTCTTGCTGCTGCTATGGACCTTTCTGAAAATACCGTCACTGCGGCCTCCAGACAAACGCACCTCCAGGAATCTCCAGCATCCATGGACCGTCCTCTCACTGAAGAGTCTGAAATGGAAGTCGAATCTCAAGTCTCTCATCGCTCTACCATATCTAAGTCCAGGCAGTCTGAGGCCGACATGACGGACACTCAACCTAATACACCTTTGGAAGACTTTAAAAGCTACTCCCAATTAGTACACAAAATAGCCCAAGTAATGGGGCTACAGGTGCAATTACCTAATGCTTCTGATTCTTGCAAATTTTTTGGCCATTTAAATAAATCCAAACCACCTCCTCTTAAGATGGCTTTTATTCCATCCATGCTAGACAGAGCAAAGGAGGCCTGGGACAAACCCTCGTCTAATCCTCTCATGCCCAGGAGGATTGACAATCTTTACAAAACACACGGAGAAGGCACAGATTTCCTAACCAGACACCCACTTCCTAATTCGGTTATAGTGGATGCCAATCAGAACAGAGGCAGGTCTCATTCCAATACCACACCAAGCAATAAGGAAGCTCGAAAGCTCGACCTTATTGGTAGAAGACACTACTCGTTAGCTTCCTTCTCCCTAAGGGCACTTAACTACCTCTGTGCCATGGAGGCTTATACACGACACGTCCTCCTGACCTTCTCAGCATGCATAGATCTACTCCCAGAGGAACATCGGGCTAAAACCCAATCTTCTTATGCAGAGGTATTATCACTCCTCGATCAGCAGATGATTACCTCATTGCACTTGACAGACGCTGCTTCAAAACAACTTACCACGGCTATCTATCTTCGCCGTCATGCCTGGCTAAGAACAGCCAATATCACTGAAGATGCAAGGAATCGAATTGAAGATTCCCCATTTGATGGAGAGGGCCTGTTTGCCACAACCACAGATGCCTCTCTAGATAATATTCAAAAGATGCGCAAAGCAGCCAAATCTTATACTTACCCGACAACTACTGCACAACCAAACTCCAGACCTCCATCACAGCCCTGGAGACGCCCTTACACACCACTACAACATAGGCCTCAAAACAGATACAGGTCTCAATATCATCAATCTCCATATTATCGTCCTGCTCAATCTCAACGCCAACGACAACAACAACAACCTGGTAGGAGGTACGACAGGAAACCTAAACAGCTATCCTGACCCCTCCACCGACATCAGGCTACAACCTTACCACAACAACTGGCAACGAATCACCACAGATGCTTGGGTATTGTCAATCATCGAAAGTGGATACCGTCTCCAATTCCATCACAGGCCTGCACTAGGAAGAGTCATCACTACACCATCCTCTGCAATTCTGCAGGAAGAGGTCGCCACTCTTCTTCAAAAAGATGCTATAGAGCACGTGCCATCTACCGAGCTCTTAGGTTTTTACTCTCGATATTTCACAATACCCAAAAAAGACGGAGGCATTCGTCCCATCTTAGACTTAAGGAAGTTAAACAAATTCATCAAAAAGAAAAGGTTCCGCATGTCCACTCTAGATTCCATCATTCCTCTTCTACAAAGAGGAAACTGGTTCGTAGTCCTGGACCTTCAGGACGCGTATTTCCACATTTCTATAGCTCCAAAAGACAGAAAGTACCTCCGTTTCCGCATAGGAAACATGACTTACCAATTCAAAGCGCTCCCGTTTGGTCTTTCATCCGCGCCCCGGGTCTTCACCAAATGCATGGCGCCGGTCTCTGCATTTCTCCGTCTTCAAGGGGTCCAAGTATTCCCATATCTGGACGACTGGCTCCTAGTAGCTCCTACAAAACAAAAAGTACAGAGAGACAGAGATATCACTATACGTCTACTTACCTCCTTAGGACTCCGCATAAATCAAAACAAATCTATACTCAAACCAGCCCAATCAGTCCACTACATCGGAGCCCTTCTAGACTCCCGTCAAGCAAAGGCCTACCTAGCACCGGATCGTCTAAACAAGATCCAAAAAGCAATAGCTCCCTTCTTCATCTCAGACAGAGTAACGGCGCACCAGGCTCAACATCTACTAGGCCTTATGGCCTCCACCACAGCCATTCTCCCTCACGCCAGGTTGAGAATGAGACACCTGCAAGCTTGGCTCTTGGCACGTTTCCGCCCTCACTGCGACCAATCCAACAAGTCGCTTCGAGTAACTCATCTACTCAGATCCAACCTCCAGTGGTGGTCTGCACCAATGAATCTCCGGACCAGCAGACCCTTCAGGCAACGCTTCCCGTCGATACAAATCACGACAGACGCCAGTACAACTGGCTGGGGAGCCACCTGCAAACGCTTATCCATCCACCACAGATGGTCTGCCATAGAGAAAAGATACCATATCAACCATTTAGAACTCCTTGCCATTTACAAAGCACTCAAGGCGTTCGAAATCCATCTGTCACGCAAAGTAGTGCAGATAACAACGGACAATACAACAGCAATGTACTACCTGAACAAGCAAGGAGGCACCCACTCACACTCCCTATTACGCCTCACCACAAAAATTTGGATGTGGTGCATCAAGAGACAAATACATCCGATTGCCATACATATCTCTTCCCAAGACAACACGACGGCAGACAAGCTCAGTCGTCTACAGCAAGACAACCACGAGTGGTGCCTCTCCAAACGCATGTTTCTCCACCTGTGCACCAGATGGGGCACACCACTCTTGGATCTCTTCGCGACCCAACACAACACACACTGTCGCCGATATTGCTCCAGAGCAGGTATGGGCAAGCATTCCATGGGAGACGCTTTTGCAACAACATGGCCACGAGCCCTGCTCTATGCCTATCCTCCAATTCCACTCATACAACGGACTTTAACAAGAATCAGACACCGAAAGGCCCAAGTTATCTTTATAGCTCCATTCTGGCCCAGACAACACTGGTTTCCACTTCTTCAACAGATGGCAGTAGATTATTTCCACCTGCCACTGACACCAGACCTCCTCACTCAGAGCCACGGTCACATACGTCACCCGGACACTGCAACTCTTCACCTCACGGCCTGGCTCCTTCTCTCACGGTAGAGCAGGTACTACTCCTCTCCAAGAAACACTCTACTATTTCCTTGTACAATCGGAAATGGCTCTCCTTTACAAAATTCACATCCGACCACCATTATCCTGCACAACCTACCAATATACAAGTCCTTTTAGAATTCCTCCTCTATCTATTTAATAGAGGCTTGTCTATTTCAACTCTCCGAGTCTATACGGCTGCTGTTGTCTCTCATCAACCATCAGACTCAGAAGCAGCCATGCTCTTCAAGCATCCCAAATTCAAGAAATTTCTCAAGGGCCTTGCAAACATTCGTCCCCGCGAAAGAGGACCTACACCTCAATGGTCCCTCTCCTTGGTCCTTAATTGCCTCATGAAACCACCGTTTGAACCTATGGCCACTACCTCGCTATACCTTCTAACCTTAAAGACTGCTTTCTTGGTCGCGATCACATCTGCAAGGAGAGCATCTGAGCTTGCTGCACTTCGGGTTGACCCCCCGTTTTTGAACTTCCACCATGACAAGGTAGTTCTACACACAGACATATCCTTCCTACCGAAAGTAGTCTCAAGGTTTCATGTTTCTCAACCTCTGGTTTTACCAACCTTTTTTCCAAACCCTGGTACTCACCTGGAAAGGCAATTACACACGTTGGATGTCCGCCGTGCACTTCTTTTTTACACATCTCGAACCGCACCTGTAAGAAAAACACAGAGACTTTTTGTTAGATCATCTGAGCCAGCTAGAGGATCTCCAGTATCCCCCCAATCCATCTCCAGATGGATTGTCTCCACAATCAAAATGGCTTATGAACTTAAACATGCCAAACTACCAATCACGCCACGGGCTCATTCTACTAGAGCGGTGGCGGCGTCTACGGCCTTCCTAAAAGGTGTCCCTTTGGAGGAGATCTGCAGAGCAGCTACTTGGGCTAGACCTTCCACTTTTCTGAAACATTACAAGTTGGATGTCCGAGCCCGTGCTCAGGCTACCTTTGGGAAAACTGTCCTGACAGCTGCACTTCCATGACTACCCACCACCGGTAAGTCTGCTAGCTAGTCACCCACAGTGTGGATTCACAGAGTCCACGACGAAGAAACACAGGTTACTTACCTGTAGGTTTGGTTCTTCGAGTGGACATCTGTGAATACACACTACCCGCCCTCCTCCCCTCTTCCGTCATGGCTACTCTATCTTTCTGAGTCAGCGGCGGATCAGAGGGGAACTGAGCGGGAAGAGGCGGAGCATGCGCACTGGAGGGGGAGGTGCCTATACTATTACAGCTTTGAAAGGGCCGAAGACTCCCGCGCAGGCGCAGGAAGAACCCACAGTGTGTATTCACAGATGTCCACTCGAAGAACCAAACCTACAGGTAAGTAACCTGTGTTTTTCCCTTGAATGCCTCCAACACTGGAGCACTCACCACCTTCTGAGGTCATTGGTTCCATTGCTGTACTGCTCTAACATTTAAGCTCTAACTTGTGCATGTAGTCCGTTGCTTCTGTTGGTGTTATTATTTTAATCCAATCTTGTTATTTACTTTCTTCCACTAAATGTAAGAACATAAGAACATAAGAAGAGCCATGCTGGATCAGGCCAAAGCCCATTTAGTCCAGCTTCCTGTATCTCACAGTGGCCCCCACCAAATGTGTCTGGAAGCACACGAGACTAGATATCTGTCTCCTGATACCACTCCCCTGCCTCTGTCCCTCGAAGTACCCCAGTTTTAAGCTTGGAGATTACACGTCTCCATCATGGTTAGTAACCTGTGATGGACTTTTCCTCCAGGAACCTGTCCAATCCCCTTTTGAAGGCATCCAGGCTAGATGCCATCACCACATCCTGTGAGAGGGAGTTCCACGGAATATCAAAATATCATAGAATCATAGAGTTGGAAGATACCCCAAGGGACATCCAGTCCAACCCCCTGCCACGCAGGAACCCCATTACAATATTTCCGACAGATGGCCATCCAGCCTCTGCTTAAAAACCTCCAAAGAAGGAGACTCCACCACTGTCCGTGGCAGTATATTCCACATAACAACACGCTGGGTTAAAAAATAATTTTTTGTCTGTTCTCACTTTCCCAATCCTCAATTTGAGTGGATGTCCCCTAGTTCTCGTATTCTGTGAGAGGCAGAAGAGTGTCCCTCTATCCACTTTACTTTTACTTGTAGAAACAGAATGATTCTTTGGAGATAACAATGCAACTGATGTAGTGGCCCTAGTTCACAGAAATGTACACTGTAATAAATCCATTACATTTTAAGACATCATACAGGTTTCTTTGTAATTCTTGATGGCTAAAATGACCCTTCTAAAATTTGATCTATGGTGTACAGTACTTCAGCAGTAGAAATCGGATATCTGCCTTTCTGAGTATCCACTTGTATAACATGCAAAGGGGGATTTGAGGAGGAGATTATTGACCCCCCTAATCCAGTTAGTAAATGAGGGCAACCAAAATAAAAAACACAAAAAAAACCCCAAGCAACTTATACAGTATCTAGTTACATCTTAAATTGCTATAACAGTGTATTTCCCATATGTGCACATTACATCATGTGAATATACAACCTGCACCCTTGTGCAAGCTAATGGAAAAATCAGAAAGTCATGTTATATCACATAATACCCAAAGGCTGGGTGGTCTTTTAGAAGCTGGAGATTTGTCACTATCTAAAGTATTTGTGGGGAGCTTTACAGTTTGTAAATCTGCTCTACTATTCTGGTTTGGGTTTTGTTTTGTTTTGTTTTTAGTGTGCGTATGTTTTTTGTTTCTTCCTTGGCACACAGTGAAGTTATTAAAGATTGTTAAACTGGGCAGACCTACACAACTGCACAAGCATATTGTTAAAACGAGGTTCACAAATACTTCCTTACACGGAATAAATGATTTATTTTTAAACATGAAATTAGTTAAACAACAGTGTCCAATGGTACTGCCGACAATCAACCTTCCATTACCTCAAATTCTTTCCGTGAAAGGAGAAGCCACTTTGCCCATTTGTCTAACATCTAAGATCATTGGAAACGGCTCAGTTCACGTGGACAAGTGTTACATTCCGCCGATAAACTGTTTTGATTTGATTTGTATTCAACTTTATTAGTGACCGTACTTAAGTGGGTTTGAGCTAGATATTTCTTTCTTTTTCTTTTTCTTTTTTACACTTCAGCACGTTGCCGCTAGTGATTTGATTCTACTTTGTATCTGCCTGTACTGCAGGTAAAACTGTGCTCACGACCTGGGGTTCAATCCCAGGTAGCAGGCTCATGGTTGGCTCAGCCTTCCATCCTTTTGAGGTCGGTAAAACGAGTACCCAGCTTGCTGGGGGGGGGCAATGTGTAGCCTGCATACGGTAATTAAACTGTTAACCGCCCAGAGACTACTTGAAGTGGTATGGGGCGGCATATAAGCAGAACACTTTGCTTTTTTGCTTTTAATCAGTAAACTTCCTTTATTTTTATTCAAATTAAGAACAGTTGAATAAAATGTTGCTTAATTTAGTAGCTAAGCTAGTTGGTGGCAGTGTCAGAGGGAAATCAGAAACGGTGTTTGTTAATAGCCTGTGAAAGGGCCTGGGGGAAGTATGTTAACTCTACACTTAGATCTTTAGTTCTGGCTTGGGCACACTTACATACAACTGGAGAACAGTGTAAAGTACAGCCCCCCTCCTTTCTTCAGGATGCAGTCCTGCATCCATTCAAGTGGGAACAGTCCCACTGACCCAATGCAGTCTGTAAGCAGGCAAGCATAGATATTTAAACTTTAGGGAACTTCTGCAAGAGACAAAAACTGTAAAAAAAAAAAAAAGACAAGTAGCAAGCAGGTTCTTTCTAAAAGGAGTCTCAAAATTCAACACGATGACCAAAGCTTAGAAAAGTTTCTTTGTGCTTTTCTTTTCTTTTCGGACTTTGACTCTCAGCAAGTTCCAGGCCAGTTGGCAGGATTCGAAGGGTTGTGCTCCAGAGAAAGGAACCTGTCCAAACTCTTAAGAGCAGTAGGGATTTAGCAGAGAGGTAACAGAAGACGATAGATGTCCATGATAAAAATGGCAATGCACATTCCAGCGCCGACATCTATTTGGAATATGGTTTTGCAATCAAGCTCTGAAGGCTTACAGGATTTATTCAGAAGCAAAATAGGCTGCTTAGGCTGCTTATATGCAGCTTCATTGCACTTAAAGAGCTCTCTGGATGATTTGCAATTTAATTATACAGGCTACACCCCCCCCCCCCACCCCCGCCGCCGCCAGCAAGCCTTCCTGACTGTGGAAGGATGGAAGGCTGAGTCAACTGAGCCGGCTCCCTGCAGGCCTCTTTTGATGACCTTAACACCCAAGCCACTTCATACTGTGAGATTCGATCTTTGAGGTAGCTAGGACCCAAGCTGTACAGTGCTTTGTAGGTTAAGGTCAGCACTTTGAATTGTGCCCAATAGCTGATTGGTAGCCAGTGGAGCTGCTTTAATGGGGGTGTAATGTGATCTCTGTACCCTGCCCCAGCCAGCAATCTGGCGGCTGCATTTTGGGCCTGCTGAAGTTTCCTGAAACTTTTCATTGGTAGTCCCACATACAGCGCACTATAGGGGTTAAAGGACACCTGGCTTAGGTAAAGGTTCCTGAAGGTTCATCCACCTGTCTCTTAACAGACCTAGGTGGGAACCTAGGAGAGAGCTTACCAGCTGCCCTGGTATCGTGGACATGTTGGGGAAGAGAGGGAAATTTTATCTATTTATTTATTTCTTTGGCAACTCTGGGCCATTTACAACAGAACAAAAATAATATCAGGTGTACACAGGGCCGGTGCTAGTTTTTTTTTGCGCCCTAGGGGAGGGGCGGGCAGCGGGATGGGCGGGGCAGGGGTGGGGGCAGGGGGCGACGGGCATGGGGGTGGGTGGCAATGGGCGCGGGGGCGGCTGGCAGGCAGTGGGGGGATGGACAGCAGTGGCCAGCGGCGGGGGAGCAGCAGGCTGGCCAGCACCCTCTCTCCATTTTGGCGCCCTAGGCAACTGCCTAGTTCGTCTTAATGGAAGCACCGGCTCTGGGTGTACAAAGCAACGAAGCAATAAAAACCCAATGTAACTTAGTTACAAATAAAAATAAAAATGACATAACCAAGTTATGCAGTTCCATCCATCCTCTGCACTGTAAACTATCCCTGTTGCAAAATCTGGTGCCCGCCTTAACCCATCAGACTCTGAACTGGAGTGCCAAGTTAGAGATGGAAGCCATGTTTGTTGTGTTGGCGATGTAAATGCAACATTGGAAGTTCTTTTGTTCTAGTTGTCTTGATGATCTATGCAGCATGTTTGTTCTCAGTTCAGGATAACCTGTTGAGGCAAGTATCCCTTTGATTCTGTGGAGAAGAATATGGAAGATGGCAACTGGTCCAGCAAAGATTAGAGAAATTCACAATCCCATGTCGGCAAACCATTATACTACAGAGGGGCCAAGTGTGTGTGACACCGAGCTCTCTTTTTTGGGGTCCTGACCCCATCAAACTCTCCCAAGCCTCATCAAATAAGTATTGACTGATCCTGTGAATAGAGAAAAGCTCCTACTGTACACTCAGATATTTTCAAAGTTAAGGAATTCCTTTTTGTAACAATGGATCATCTGCAACATCATTTTTTTTTTAGTTCCAATCACCTCTTCTGGAAGCAGATTCTTTGTCTCCAAACTCATACAATTTAGATTTGCTCGAATTTCAGAACTAGGGTTGTCACACAGATTACTTTGATGATTAGCCGGATCTGCTGGCAGATTGTACAAACACTCCTGCATTATGGTTAAAAAGGGGGAGTTTGTGGGTGGTGTTATAAATTAGCTGGAGGGGGAAAGGGAAAAACAACCCTTAGAATAAGTGCTCCTGAATTCCATGCTGCTTCAGTGCTTGATTAAAGATTTGTGCCGGATAATTTTAAAGCATTCCAGAGCAAAGACAGAAGTCCTTCATTCCATTAAGGTTTCATGTTACTACTTTTTGATCCACAGGACTTGGTGAATTATAAAACACGCCGTGTCTCTTGAGAAAGTTCTGAACATGTTGCTTCATGTTTATTCTCTACCAGATCTCTTTTTTGCTTAAAAGACCTCGTGAGACAAAATAGCCTTGTTAAATATTAGGATTAAAAGATAAGGGCCACAAAACACAAAAAATTGGTTGTAGCTTGGGAAGATTAAAAATATTTGCTTGCAACCAAATTCTATACAAACTTGTCAGAGACAATTTCTTAGTGGGAAAGAGGAGGATACCAGAAGGGTAGTTATTGCTTCAATCCCACCAACATTAAACTTACACCAAATATTATCATGTATTGTTATAGGGATCTGGCCTGGATGTCTTCAAAGGGGGAATTGGACAGATTCCTGAAGGAAAAGTCCATCACAGGTGACAAACCATGATGGAGATGTGTCACCTCCAGGCTTAAAACCAGGGGACTTCAAGGACCAGATGCAGAGGAGTGGTATCAGGAGACAGAGATCTAGTCTCGTGCGCTCCCAGAGGCATTTGGTGGGACCATTGTGAGATACAGGAAGCTGGACTAGATGTGCCTTTGGCCTGATCCAGCATGGCTCTTCTTATGTTCTAACTTCTTATAATTAGGAGAGCTCTTTCTCTCGGTCCTTCAGGGACTGGTACAACAATGATGACAATGGAGCCCGGCCAGCTGTTCCCCACCTCCCCACATAGCTAACCACATCCATCGGTTGAGTGGGGAGGATCTCCATCCTGCCTCCGTGCCAAAGTGGGCGGCTGCGTGGAGGAACTGCTGGCTGGGCCCCTTCCAGGATTAGCTCGATGGTGTTGACGACAGCACCCTGCACTGTGCAGAGCCCAATTAAGTGGCCTGACCAGTTTGTTTCTCCAGGGGAAATGAATATGAAGTCTGGTTAAGAACATCAGGCGAGGTTTTTCTCTCACTCCCACCAACTTCACAGCTGCATTTAGTGGAAACAGGGGAGAGGGCTTTGTCAGTTGCTGCTCCCAGATATTGGAACTCCCTCTCACAGGAGGTCAATGTGGCTCCATCATTGTTGCTCTTCCAGCAGCAGGCCAAGACCATTCTCTTCAGGCAGTTTTCCCTTAGTGACCATTGCCATTCATACCTGTTGAAAAACAGCCCTGAGAGTTAACTTTGTGCTTGGGTGAAAAGCAGTGAACTGATGAAAAAAAGGACTCCAACTCTGGGATTTTCCCTTGTGTGGTTTCACTTTGTGAATGGTAGCACAAGAGGGTATCCTGTAAATCATCCTGACTGCTGCCATTGATATTGTTCAGACTGCCACATGAAAGGGCCTTCTCAGCTGCTTTGCCCAGACTCTGGAACTCCCTCCCACTAGAGGCCACGACGGCCCCATCTCTTATGTCTTTCTGGAAACAAGCCAAGACCTTTCTCTTCAGGCCAGTTTTTCCTGCATGATGGACTACCTATTAGGTGTCCTTTATATGAATCTATCATACATGAAGACATAGCCCTTGTGTTTATAGACTTTGTGATTACATTGACACTATGTTCTCAATGTTAGTTTCCCTCACTCATAACTTTACATGGAATTTTGCTCTCTTTTTAACTGCTCACATTCTATGGTAGCTTTAAAGTAGTGTTGTCTTTTGATGCCATTGGATGCTGTAGTTCTCAATACTTGAATATGTCTTAATTGTACTGGACTGTATATCATCCCTCATTACTGTAAGCCACCTTGGGTCCTTTTCAATGAGAAAGGTGGGGTAAAAATACCCTTAAATAAATAAATAAATAAATAACTTGTCATCTTTTTTCCTGCTGCCAATGTGGGCGCGATATTGTCAAGCAATATTGGGCTATTTCCTGGTTTAATGAAACAGAACATCCCACATTAATAAACCTTTGGGGTTTTGAAGAGTCAAACCAATGTCAGCAAACTGAGGGTGTTTCATGGAGCAGCTAGTGTTTTAAGACTCTCAAGATATGTAAGGTCCAACTAACCGTTTTGCTCTTTTAAGGTTCTATGTTTAATACAAAGCAATAATTCCAGACAGTGCAGGAAAGAGATTGAGAAAAATTGGTTCCCCCTCTTTTCTATGAGTTCTGGAATTTCCCCAATAAGCACTGTGTATAGTTTCTCCAGCCAGAGCATGCTGGGAATTATCATCCAAAGAAAGCTAACTTTTTTGCACCCCTTACTAAGGGCTTACAGTGGAGTGACTTAGGGGGCTGGGAATGTTTAGCCTTACAAAAAGAAGGCTGAAAGGGGATATGATATGTTTAAATATTTGAAAGGATGTTACATTGAAGAGGGGACTGGTTTGTTTCCCATGGCTAGGACTCGGGGCAATGGTTTCAAACTACAGGAAAAGAGATTCCATTTGAATAGAGATGGGCACGACTCGGGAAAATGACGTTTTCGAGTTGTCGTGTGTCGGAGGCAGCCCGTGTCGGCTCGTTTCCGTTTTTCGCGAAAATTCGCAGAAATTAGTCGGTTCGTTTTTTCGTTATCGTTATACTGGGTTTTTTGGGGGGGTAGCGGGCTCCTGGAGGCACCTCTGTGGGGTGGGTGCCTCCGCCGGCCCGCTATAAAGGAAGGGACAGCAGCAGCAGGCTCCAAGAGACCCCTCAACATGGGGGTCTCCCCTCCTCACCTGCTGCTGCTGCAAAATGGCATGCATAACCATATGGATATGCATACCATTTGCAGGCAGTGCCAGTGACACCTGCTCAAGTACCTAATCCCTTGGTACGAGCGTGTCGCACCTGCCATGTCCCACAAAGAAGGGAATCGTACTTGCGTGTAGTGCAATGCAAGTACATCTGGCTATGGGCTAAGGTGGCTTTAGTCCAAGGGCTAGGGTTAGGCTAATGACGGGTAAGGTTATGGTGGGCTAGTGGGTTGCACCTCTGGGTGCCTCTCTGACCCACTAAGAAGACAGTCTGTGACGTATGGGTAAGGAGTCAAGGATTAGGGTTAGCGGGTTAGGGGGCTAGGGCAAGTTTTAGGGGGCTTTTTGGCACATCCCAGAAGTCTCAGTGGCCAAGTGGCCATGCGATTGGTGA
>JAHTLZ010000045.1:4408654-4455246 GCA_023846285.1 Phrynocephalus versicolor
ATTTTCCGCCTGCTTTTTGGCCCGGGAATGGGTGGGGGGAGAGTTTAAGTTTTTTCCTGTGCCGTCCGTGCCGCTTGAGCCGGCGGCGAGACTCGTGCTGTGCGGCTTGTTGCTGCTGCGAGCCTGCGGCGAGTCCCACCAGAGCACCCCAGGACGGAGGAGGGGGGGAGGCTGGGGACCTCCAGAAACCACCCCTCTGGTAGGTGCCCTGAGGCACGGCAGGCATATTTCCGCCTGCTTTTTGGCCGGGAACCGGGTTTTTAACTTTTAAAAAACTTTTTTTCTGTGCTGCGTGGCATCACGCGATCGCGCGATGCAAGTAACGAGCACAACAAATCAGACCAAAATTGTTCATTCGTCGGTTCGAGCTCGAAGTCTGGCGGAGTAATTCCTGTTACCGTTTCCGTAGAGTAACTGTGAAGACACTGTGAAAAACAAAAATTTTGAAACTTTTGGACCAGTTCCGAAAGTCAACAATATGGCCCAATTGATCTCCATACTGAGAAAAGCAAGCTGCTTTTTACCCCGTTTAAACATACCAAGCCGTTCCCGAGTTATTGGGCAAAAGGCGGCCTACCCCCTTACGCGGCCAGAAAAAGGCTTTGGGAAGCGCTGTGGGCTGAGAAAATCTTCCTTGGACTTTACACAACACGTTAACCCTTCCCTCTCCCCCTTTTTCTGTCCATTTCTTCCTGGGGTTTCATGGTACAGCAACCCTCCCCCTTTTTCTGCCCACTCGCTCTGGGGTTTTTCACAATAAATTAACCCCTACCTGTCCAGTCACTCCCTGTCTCACTACTCCAAACCCGGAGCTTTTCTCCCTGCTCCTGTCATCTCCTTTGACACCCAAAGAACCCTGCCATAGCCCCTAGCCTGGGCAAAGTAAGTCCTAGAATAGTTCATATCTCCTTCACCCAGACTAAAGGAAGAAGAGGCTACCAATCACACTGGTCACCTCGCCTTAAAAACATTGGTCTCCTTGCCTACCCCTGGCACCAACCAAAAATACAACAAGCTCTCTCTTCCTCCCATCCTTCTATTCTCTTTCTCTGTCTAACCTCCCCTCATTCCACCGTCCTAAGATACCCTCTCCCTTGACCCCCACATCTCATCAACTGGGGCTAAGGAAAAGCAGAGCCTGGAGAAGATGACTATTCGAAGATGGCGGGTCTCACAAGGCTGGCAAGCCTCCATCGTCACGTATCTACAACAGCTGCCTCCAGGGATCAACACCTCAGATTTACATGCCTTCAGATTGTTATCAATGCCCAAGGACACTTATCGTTGTCTCATTCACACCCGAAGGGAACTTGTATTCTCATGTTTGCATTCTCTGTAACTACAAAAACCACTCTTATGTAAATTTACAAGAATTTTGCATCCTTGTGCCTTTACACCTTTGTATCTCCCTCAACGCCTGAATGTAATCACATAATGTCTTGCACCTCTGTACACCCAAACCATTGTTCTTCCCAAAACCCTATGTGTGAGCTCCCAACAAACCTTCCTGCCCCCCACTGGTTCTGATAATTGTCTCCTCTTGCCTGTTATTGACTTATTGATATCCTTCAGTTTGCTTGCATCCAAAGACAATACCTTGCTCCCCGGTCCTATTGTGCTACCTTACCTGAACCCATTAGCATTTGCATGGGCTCTGGCCCAGCTGCCAGGGACCACCCAGAACTGCCCCCAACCAACCCCCAACCCCTTCTGATTGGGTCATTTGAACTGCCCCTGACCAATCTCTGGGATTGGCGCCGCCCAGGGAAAGGGAGGAGGCAAAAGTCAATAAAAGTTGGAACTTGTTGCATGTGCAGGGTCGGACATCTTAGCCCGGGTGGAAGGCGGATGTTCACCTGCTGGTTTTATTGATATCAATAAATTCAGTATTCCTCGGATTTCTCGCGTTGGATCTTTATTGGCTTCTTGTGGGATTCAGCGGACTTCAGTGGGGCTAGCCCATCTGAAAATAATTTTTAAAACCCTATTTTGGGACTTAACATAACGGAACCGAGTAACGGAAACGGAAACGGGAATACCGCTAAGTCGTGCCCATCTCTAGTCGGGAGTACTGTGATGGTGTGAGGGTTTGGTTAGGACAGACATGTCCAAACTTTGACCCTCCAGATGTTTTGTACCTCAACTCCCACAGTCCCTTGCCATTGGCAATCTTAGCTTAGAATTCTGGGGGTTGTGGCCAAAACATCAGGAGGGCTGAAGTTTGGACATGCCTGGGTTAGGACTAGTAACTGTTCCATCGAAGAACAACCCTGAGACTCCAACGGCTTTTCCCAAAACATTAAACTTTTATTCATGTCATAGGCAGGCACTTTATCTTGAATGTTCTTTCCAACCTCATGAACATTAATAACTGATGAACTCTTTAACATTTCTCCCATAACGGAAGGGTCATGCATATCTTCTCCACATAAAAAGGGGTTGTTCCTCACTTGGGGGTAGGGAGACCCCTCGGCAACATGGGACCATAACACATGGTCCCACAACAATGATGCTTGACCGCATACAGTTGGGTCTTCCAACCCCAACCAGGTATCCATCACGAAATCACTCCACCAGCCCGAGCCACCGTTAGTGTATTCGTTCCTCTCTCCGAACTAGCCGGTAACCCCACTTCCACCTTAGACCTCAGCTCTTTGTCTGTTTGTGACCCCCCGTTCCAAATAATTGTATATTTTTCATCTCCTCATTTTGTGTCTTTACATCTCTCCCTCTCGGCTCGGTCTGACAGCCGATGCTTCTGTCTTTCCTCCACCACCTCATCCTCTCTGATCCTTCTCTCCCATTCGTCAACCGACACATCAATTATCCAATAGCTATCTAGTATTGGTTCCTCCCTTATTATCTGAATCCTCCTCCTGTCATTTCTGTCATCTGCCCCCTTCGCATCAATCCACTCTATCAAGTCTCTGTCTGTCTCCCCTTCTGCTTCTGCTCTCTTCTTTTTCCTCTTCACATTGGGTGCGTTCGCGGACGGCACGCTCCCGGCATCCTTACAGATGGGGGTTCCTGCATGGCAGGGGGCTGGACTGGATGGCCCTTGAGGTCTCTTGCAACTCTATGATTCTGCATGGTTTGGGGTGTGTGCGGGGTATACTTAACACATCAAGAGAGGTCTTTACCATGCAACCCATATTGTTTGAAGCTGGAAGAAGCTCAAGCTCCCGTTTTATTAAAAGACCCTGCCTTTTGCTAACGTACACACAGAGCACGCACAAAATAAACAGCCCCATTCAACATCTGCTTTTTGCCTAAATATAAAAAAAGCCATTAACTTTTCACCCTCTCCCTCCTTTCACTCGCAACAATAATTTACGCCACGGGGCCAGATGAAATGGGATTCACCTCTTCTTGCCACCAAAACACCCAGATGCAATGTGCTTTTGGTTTGTAGCATGCAGGTGTTCCCCCAGCTGGGAAATATGGACCACTGCCATCCAGCAGAGGCGATGGAGTTTTGATAGAAATGCGAGGGCGTTAAAAGTAATTTGACAAAGAGTGGGCTGTAGATCCCCTGGTGGGGCCCCCAGAGGCACGGCATAGGAGCAAGGAAGCAGCTGTTCTGTATTTTAGCCGAAAAGAGTTATATAGTTAGAAACGTGCTTGGCCTTTTCAAAACATAAGCAACAGCCGTTGCTATGGAGATGGATCTCAACAGTAAACTCCTGTTTTCAAAGACTTCCAAACATAATAATCCCACTGGACTCGTGTTCAGGTGGTCTTGCAGAAGTGAATGAACTTGGTTACTATGTCCACGAGAGCCTTGTTTACTCAAGAGTTCTATATTTACCCACAGGGTCCACATTTCTGGGAAGATGCTCCGCCTTACGGCCGTCCTGTTTTCAGGCCTACAGTTGTGGTTATGGGGGCCAAATAAGCAGAGCCAGAGATGCATGAGATAGTGGTCCTCGGGAATGGACCTGATCCACCTCCTTTAAATGGCATACTTCAAGTCCACCTGATAAAGGCACACACAAGTCAGTTTGCAAGATTATCAAGGTCAATATTGTAGCATGGGGTTAGTGATTCAGCAGTGATTTCAGCTCTGAGACAAAGCAGGCTGGAAACAGCTTCTAGCGAACAGCTCTTTAATCAGGGAGAGACAAGACTGAGGACTGGGGAGAGGAGGTTACATTTATAGGGGCCCGGACTGGCTAGGAAAAGATACATTTTGGAGGGAACAATTACAACCACTCACAAGGCTGCCTTTTGGCGGGAACCAATAGGATTGAAGATCCAAATGCAGCAACTATAATCAACCAATAGGCCTGTTCCGTTTTGAACAGGGAGGCAGTTACTCAACCAGCAATTACAGATCAATACACAACAGTCAAAGCCCCATTAAAACAAATCCCTGTAGGAAGCCCAGAATAAGCCTTGAATTCTTGAGTTCAGAGCTGTAATTAGGAATTACTCAGGGCAAGCAGCACAACATTTGCCCCTAAGCCAGTATGATTTGAAGAGAATATAGTTTAGCATCACACACTTTTCATACAAGCTGGCTGAGAAACTTGATCTACAGGGGTCCCCTGCTCATTCGCGGTTCATATAGTGCAGTCCCGCTATATCACGGGGCCACAGTATATGAAAAAGACCCCCTGGGGCAAGGGGGGGAGGGCCTGTTGGAGGCCTCAGAAATGACTTCCGGTTTGCAGGGTTCCAAAAGCCCCAGAAAGGTCCTCACAGGCCCGGTCGGGGCAGCGCTAGGCTGGGGGTAAGTACAAGAGCCCCCAGCTAGGTGCCCCAAGCCCAACCCCACCCGCATCTGCATATTGGGGAATTTTCAGTTTTCACGGGTCAGGTTGGGTCCTTAACCCCCGTGATGGGGGGGGGGGAATCACTGTAACTAGATCCAGATAGACTTACCCTCCAACAGTGAGGCCCGGTCTACCCACGATTTAGTTTCTAGATGCTAATTCCATTTTGACCGCTGGTTATGACCCTTCAGATGTGTCTTCAGGATTGACGGGAGAAATCCCTCTGACATTGTGAAGTGGGAAACCTCAGGTCTTGGTGCCAAATCCTGCCCTTTTGGGGGCTACATGAGTGGTCACTACCTCTTTCCCATGAATCATCATCATTTATTGGTTTGGAGGACTTTGTATGGGGTTTTCAAGTACTGTGTTATTTAAAACAAAACAGAAACATCACACTTAAAGCTTAGTCACTGGCACTGAACCTTCTAAGTTAAAATCTACTGCTATTTTTGGTTATGCCCATTTGCTTTTTGTTCAGCCCACCGTTGGCAAGTGGTCCCTAGGAAAGATCGGGAAATATAATTCGGTTCTTGGACTTGACAAGGTTCCTTGCTGTTGGCTTAGACGAAGCTTGAAGAAGGAGATGTGATTATGGGGTTACTTGGAGTGGGAGGGGGATCATGGAGTTACATGGGTTGGGGGATTACATCTCCTACAAGAACCCAGCCAGGATTCAAAGAGATAACGCCCCAAAGCTCTAAGAGAGCCTGGCATGTGTTTTTATTTTAAATCTAATTTGACAAATAGAACAGCACAGCAGGAAACTTGAAATTCCTTCTAAAGGCCAATTTGGCCTAAAAAGACCTAGGATCTTCTGCTCAGCAGCTGCCATTGGCCAATGAGGTAAGAGGAAAGGAGGGGGGGGAAACGCATGTTGTATTAATGAGTAAGTTGAAATAGAAGCCAACAGAAGGAAAAGGAGTGCAATATAGGGGTACCAGTGGCAACCCCAGGCCTTTGCAAGTTAGAGTTCTGCCCAAATTCATTTTACTGTATGCTGAAAATTCCATGGTTAGGTGGCAACATAGCAAACTCTAATCGCCTCCTTCCATATGAACCAACCCATCAGTTAAGATCGAGCCAGGGGGGCCTTTTGAAAGAGCCATCCCTCGGTCAAAGGGATGGCTTGTACACATAGGGCCTTTTTGGCAGCTGCCTCCTGGCTATGGAATGCCCTCCCAAGTGACATCCGCCTGACGCCAACACTGATGACATTTTGGCGCCAGGTAAAAGCCTTCCTGTTTCTGAAGTTTTTTAACTGACATAACAGATTGTGGGTCCTGATGGCAATTGTAGTTTGTTGTATTTAACTGTTTTATTGTTTTGTTTATTGGCTTTTTGTTTATTGACTTTTTAATGCTTTGTTTTAATTGATTTGTTGACGTTTTAATGTTTTAATCATTTCAATTGTTTATTTTAATTGTAAGCTGCCCAGAGGCCTTTGGGTAGTGGGTGGCTTATAAGCTGTAAAAACAAACAAATAAAATAGTGATCGAGCATTTGCCTGCCACATGGAAGTGATATAGATCACTCTGGATGTTGTTCAATTGCAACCTCAGACTATCATCCCTAGCTAGCACACCCAATGAGGAGATAGAGTAGGACTATGGTCTTGATGACTATCACTTTTTAGTCCCTGATGGAGAAGATCCAAGATTATAATCACTTGCAGTTCTAGCTAAAATAATGAAATTGGAAACCAGAATTAAATTTTGGGACAACTCCTCTCAGAATTCCCCAACACTCATTCATTTTAGGAATTGCAGCTCCCAAAACAACAGCTTCAAGGATTTGGGCAGACCCTGAAACCCACTGTAGAGTTAGATGGACAATTAGCCAGACTTATATGGTTGCACCCAGTGGTCTTGGACAACTAAAGCTACACATTGTTTTAGAGCAGGCTTAAGATCCATTTCATTTTGAAATGCTCACATGGGTGGGAAACCATTCACCAGATATTTCTTTTTGGACTGGTACTCCCTAAAGTCCTTTTTCTTCAAGGTACTGTACACGGAAACACATGCCCTGCTGCTAATTTATGGTCAGATGTGCCTCTGATGTACACTAGTGTGTCCTTGTCACATTTGTGTTGACATATACCAGCTGGCGAATCTGGTTTCATTGAGTGATCTTTTAACTTAAAATAACTTGTAAGTCAAAATGAGTCCACAAAAACAGGGATGTTTGTTTATTTCTTTATTTTCAAAAAAATGTACATCAAAGAGTTCATTGTTATGGTTTTAGAGAAGAAAGGAGAGGCTCTGCTTAATATAAAAGGAAACCTTTCATTTCGAGTCCTACTAAGATTTTTTTTTGCTTTAATGAACAACGTACATATAGAACTGCAAATCTGAGTTATAAAACAGATTTTTAGGATGAATTAAGTCAGTGTCATACTGTAGAAAGCTTAACAGAGGGAAGCCAACAACTGGATCCCAAATTTTGAAAATACACACACCTAAGCCAAAAATGACTTGGGGGGCGGTGGTGAAAGAGAGAACAACTTACAAGCAGCTGTTTTTCAGATTTGGGGAATATCAGTATACAAACATATATTTCTTCCTACCCTTTTGTTTAGGAACAAGAACGCTTGTTGTTTGCCACAAGCATCAATACTCATACAGAAATATTAATCCTAAATCTTAGATTTAAGAAAAAACCAACATGACAGCAAATAGGTATCTTAGATTCTTGGTTGGGTCAAAGTGATGGAGTGAGAGAAACTGCATTTTTTAAGCCTAAGTTTTCATTCTCTCTCCTTCCCTTTCTCCATATCTCTCTCTCTCACACACAACATGCTGAGACACTTTTTGTTTCTTTCTCACACATACGTGAATATTGTCAACACTGGTCTGACACATTTCAATCTCATCGACTCTCATATCAGTAGACATTAACTGTAGTCCTCTTCAAGATCACGTCCTTTGATCTTGTACATATATACCAGTGTGCTTATGAAGCTCTTCTGATCCACTGGTTATGCTCTTTCAACCCCATAGACAGAATTATGCACATATGGATAGGCTTTTAATATCAAAATAGTCAAAGCAGCCCTTGCATGGAAAGATGTGTAAGGTGCCCTGGGAACTTGCCCCCCCTCTGCCAAATCACCAAATAAAAATGGTACAGTGATCCCCCGCCTATCGCAGGGGTTAGGGACCTGACCTGACCTGCAATAACTGAAAATCCGCGATATAGGGATGCAGGTCAAATCAGTCCGGGGGGGGGGGCTAGCTGAAGGCTCTTGTACTTACCCCCAGCCTGACCCTATCACGAACAGGCCTTCTGGCCTCACTGCGAACCGGACTTCCGGTAAACCAGAAATCATTTCTGAGGCCTCGGACAGGCCCTAGAAAGGCTCTCAGAGGCCTCAGAAGTGATTTTCAGCTATCCGGAAGTCACTTCCGGTTTGCAGGGAGGCACTTTTGGGGCTTCCAGAAGGCCCAGGAAGGCCCTCACAGGCCTGTTCGGGGCAGCTCCAGTCCTGGGGTAAGTATGGGAGGTCTGAAACAGGTATTTTCCCCCTTACCCCAGGGGGCCTTTTTCATATACCACAGTCCCGCAATATAGCGGGACCGCAGTATATGAACCACGAAAGGGCGGGGGACCACTGTATTCTATTGAAACATACACACATGTATGCACATTCATGTGGATTTGCTCATATGTTTGATGTACTTGATCTTGAAGCTGTTTTGTGGAAGGGAAATGAAAGAGGCTTTCCAGTTACTCAAGGAAAAGGCTCACTCTTTACAAAAATCACATGTCCCATCTCCCCATCTTCAAACCACGGTCACTGAATACAAAGATGTAGAATGTGGTTGTGGTGTGACCAAGTCGCAACAGATCGAGAATGTGAACCGAGTGTGACCAAGGATATGAACAGACTCGCATAGCTTAACTCAGTGCACTCTAGACGTGTTGCACTACAACTCCCATTCCCCTCAGGAAAGAAGGGAGTTGTAGTCCCACACAAACGAGAAGGGGATGAGCAAGAGAAAGCTGGTGTAGATTTTTGAAGGCACTTTTATGAAAAATAAGTTCAGCCATGGTTAGTAATCATCATGGCTACAGCCTCTAAGTACCAGCTGTTGGGAAACATGAGTGGGAGACCACTAGGGCACTCACGTCCTGCTTGTGGACCTCCCAGGGACATATACCTGGTACCTGTAGGAGCAGAATGCTCAGTGAAAGAGGCCTCTGATCTTGTTCTAGGCAATAATAGGGGACATTGAACAGAGAGCCAGCATCCAGATCAACGCAAGTCATGGCATCTCTTCAATCTCAGTGAAATCTCAACTGGGATGCTGTGTCCAATCTTTGGCCACCATAGTTTAGGTACAAGGTCAACAATCTGGAACTAGGAAGAAATACTCCCATAACACAGCCAAACAGCCCAAAAAACCCACAGCAGCCATCAATCTGGAACTTGTCCAGATGAAGGCGACCAAAAAACCAAGCCCAATGAGGAGGAACATTTGATGTTTTCTGGGTACATTTAGCCTGTAGAAGCTGAACGATTGTTACATGGCATATGGAGCCACTCTACTACGGTTGGACCTGAAACAATGGATCCAAATTATAAGAAAGGAGATTTTGACAGTGGATCCGACAGCCTTGGAAGGTGGTGGACTTCTTTCATTAGAGCTTGGACGGCCGTCTGTCAGAGTCCTTCAGCTATGGACTCCTGCACTGTCATGGGTTAGACTACACGAGTCTTGGCATCTCCTCCAGCTCCACAGTTTGGTTTTAAAACTCATCAGGGCTCTTCATAAAGTTGTTATGTTCCACAGGGCTGGGAATCCCGTGTAATCTAGGTCTTTGAGTGGGGTTCATGCCTTTATGGTTGTACATGCATGGCACTGCATCCACAACATCTGGCTAAGACCAAGGGTCTGAGCTAGGACCAGAGGGTGTGACCTCACTGACCTATTTCCACACGTTTCACTGGAACCCAGAGTGCATCATGTGCTGCTGCTGAACAACTGACCCAGATATCAAAAGAAAAAGAAGAAATGCCATCTTTGTACAGAAAGTGGCAATGCCCAGGTTATACGGTGAAAGTACATTGACACATAACAGCATGGTTACAACTACTGATTTCCTTAATGATTTTTTCCTTTAAAAACAACACACCACATAGAATCTATAAATAAAATCATAAGTGCTTCATTTAAGAGGATATTTCTTTGGCTGCTCTGGATGCTTGCAGGTTATTTAACTGCAGTAACTAAAATGGATGAGGTCCTACGATCAGTGTTAACCTAAGCACTGAGCTGGACCGGAAGTTCATATTGTTAACTGTCACCAGCTCAAGGTCAATGATATGTTCTCGGGGTCCTTTTAATGGCTTTATCAATACGAGCATGGCACTCACTGGACTTGTTTGCTGAAAAGAAAAAAGAAAAAGAAGATTTCATCAACACAGCTAGAACCCAAAGGTGCTCGTCTGTAGATTTATCCCCATACTCGTTTGAGAATTCGGAATGTTGTAACCCAAAATCAAATAACAATAATCATGTGCCGTTAAGGCAGTTCTAACATATGGTGACCCTTTTCAGGTTTTCAAGGTAGAGAATACTCAAAGGTGGTCTACCATTCCCTTCTTCTGGAGGTGCCCGGGAGGAGAGTGGGAAGCTGAACATTCAACCTCTAACTCCACAGCCAGATACCTAAACCCCTGAACTACAGTGATCCCCCCGCCTATCGTGGGGGTTAGGGACCCGACCTGCGATAATTGAAAATTCACGATATGTGGATGCAGGTCTGATTGGGCCTGGGGGGCCTAGCTGAGGGCCCTTGTACTTACCCCCAGCCTGACGCTACCCCGAACGGGCCTGCAAGGGCCTTCCCGGGCCTTCTGGAGGTCCCAAAACGGCCTACCTGTGAACTGGAAGTCACTTCCGGTAAACCGAAAGTCACTTCCGGGTTGCCGAAAATCATTTCTGAGGCCTCCAATAGGCCTAGAAGTCACTTCCGGTTCATAGGGAGGCCCTTTTGGGGCCTCCAGAAGGCCTGGGAAGGCCCTTGCAGGCCCGTTTGGGGCAGCGCCAGTCCTGGGGTAAGTACGGAAGGCCTGTTTCAGGCCTTTTCCTCCTTACCCCAGGGGGAGTTTTTAATTTGAGCTGCAAATTTGAGCTGCAAATGGGCTAACTAGATAGTTTTTAATTTGAGCTGCAAATTTGAGCTGCAAATGGGCTAACTAGATACGGTAACCGTATCTAGTTAGCCCATTCAACGAAATCCCAAAGGGGAAAAAAATCAAAAACAGTAAATCAATTAAACAAATAAAGAAAATCAAAATCCCCTTTCCAAGTAGTTCTTGGTTGCAGGGAAAACTCTTTACTAAATGAGCTGGACGCTTTGGCCCTTTTCAGTCTTCCTACAAAATTACTGTTTATTTCTAGTAGTTATCCTTCAAATGACTTCCCCTTGTTTTGTTTTTTTTTTAATCCTAAAACAAATATTTTGTATCCAGGGTGTATGTGCTTGTTTTGTGAGCAGGCATTCCCAGACAGTCCCCTACGGCACCCATTTGGTCAGGAGACCCTCAGTTCTCATGAAATGATAATATTTCACACATGACCCTCTGGGCCGTCAAAACTGGAAGGCTCACAGCGACTTCCCCTTGCTGGCCATCAGATCTGGAGAGAAAAGGAGCTCTGGCAGAATACTCACTCTGAGGAAGTAATCTCCGTTCTCATTTCCAGATTTAATCCGGAATGTGTTAATTGTATTGGGGTAAATGGTGGTGGCCTGGATTTGGAAAATATCAGAAGGAACGCTCCTTTCTGAGCGGATGCTCATATATTTGTGCACAATGGAGTACGGCAGGTCTCGGCAAAGTGGGTTGGACACGGAGCAAACGCAGCGACTGGAAAACAAACCACAAGGACTGAAAAAACAAACTCTTTCCATGTACAAAGAGGCATTTTGAATTTTGCAAATGGTGCTTCCTGGACTAAGAATCAGGGAGTGGTTTTACTTACTTCTCAGAGGCAAGTACGTAAGGTTCTTGGCATGGGTTCCGCGGATAACAACGATAGCCACCGTGATAATTGGAGCAGATTTCATCGTCCCGACATTCGTTACCCACTTCACATTCATTTATATCTGCATCAGGAGAGATGAGACAGGACGTTTTAGAGCTTTATTGCTAGAGTACAAACAATGGAAGATGCCTACAAGGGATGAAAGCAAGGGAATTCGGTATCTCCTGTGGGTTTTCTGCTTTATAATCTCTTAAATAACGCTCAGCATCCCATACGTATCTCAGCTACAAATCTGTACTTGAATCTAAAAGATATCCAAATATTTGGTTCCCCACGCACATGCGTGCTAGTCGTGTCCGACTCTAGGGGCGGGGCACATCTCCGTATTCAAGGCGAAGAGCCAGTGTTGTGCAAGTCCATGGCCATGTGTCCGGCATGGCTGCAAGGAAACGCTGTTTCACCTTCCCGCTTTTTATGGCGGTACCTATTTATCTACTTGCATTTACATGCTTCTGAAATGCTAGGTTGGCAGGAGCTGGGGTTATCAGTGGGAGCTCGCTCTGCTGCGCAGCACCTGGGATTCCAACCACTGAGCTGCTGACTTTGCAGTCAACAGTTTTCGGAGCCTTAGTCCGATGAGCCACCATACGCCACTGTTCATTCTTTGCTGGGACGCTAGGCTGGCCCTCATCCTGTTGTTGTTCTTCTATGGAGAAGCAATGGCAGACAGGCTTTGGCCACCGACTGGTTATTGAGGAAGGGGCTTTCAATAGGTAGCTACAGGTGCTTTTAATTTTAAAACGCCTGTATAGGTGTGTTTTTAAAAGTGCTTTTGATTCAACCAGGCTTTCTAGAAAGTGTGTCTCTGTATGTGTCTCTGTACCAGAGCTCTGCGACAGTGAAACCAAGACACTTGATCCTTGTTGCACATAGTCAAAGATGTGCCTCTTGGGCTTACTTCATTTACAAAATTGGTTGATTTTAATTAATTCCAATCTTTCTGTTGCCTCCAGCACCATTGCTTAAACCACTTGTTGGCAGGCAGGAGTCTTTGAGGAACTGGAAGAAAGCCTGGGGTTTATTTCAGGCAGGAGTGGCCAATTGATGTTTCTACCTTCTAGCAAGGTGGAACCATCTGATCACTGCTGAAACAACCCGGGCTCTTTCTCCATGTCACCCAGCTGCCTGGGTTCCCTGTTTCCAAGTCCGTATGCATGGGAGTATTTAGAGAAGGAATGAGAAGTCCTACTGTCCGGAGAGCACGAAAGACTTAATAAGCCGTGTGGGGTTGACAGAGAGAGAGAAACCGGTGAGAAGGAAAAGGTGATGAAGGCATATATTAGCCACAGTATTCACTTGGCAGAGTTTTAAACATCATCTAGGCCAGTGGTTCTCTCAACCTGTGGGTCCCCAGATGTTCCTGGACTGCAACTCCTAGAAGTCTTCATCACTAATAATAATAAAATAATAATAATAATAATAATAATAATAATAATAATAATAATAATAATACTTTATTTCTATGCCGCCTTTCTCCCCAAAGGGACCCAAGGCGGCTAGCTGAGCTGGCCAGGGTTTCTGGAAGTTGCAGTCCAGGAACATCTGGGGACCCACAGGTTGAGAACCCTTGATCTAGGCATATTGCCCCTTCATGTTCCCTGGATTCCTAGCTTTTATTAAAAGACAGAGAAGGGCTGAGACAGACAGACAGGCCGGCATGCATGGAAAAAAATTGGGAAGGGGAGTGGTGGTCACAGGAGTACACGAGGCCTTGTAAGGTTGTAAGGTGCACGTCATCCCAGAGGTAGCCAAGTCTGTGGTAGAGGCCGATCTGAATGTTCACATTGTTGCCCCCACATTTCATCTTATTGCCTTCTGTGTGTACATTTCTTCACTGTGAAGTTAAGTCAGTCCTCCTTGTCTCGCCTTCTCATTCTTTCGGTGGCTGTCGTTTTTCATTGGATTAGAAGACTCTGAGGTCTTGAATACTACAATATCTTGATGTCTTCTGAGCCAGCCTGATGAGCTTTTGGAATTAGGACACACGTTTCCCGCGTGTAGAGCTGAGTAGTTGTTGAGGAGAGAAGTTCGCATGGAGGCGGCAGGTATCAGAAGTGCACTCACCTTGACAATTCCTTCCTCTGACTAACTGGTAGCCATCTGGGCACAGGCAGGAGAACCTGCCGGGCTCATTAACGCATTCGTACTGGCACATGAAGTTGGAAGCTCTGCATTCATCAATATCTGCAACACAGGACAACACAGTCGGAAGGAGGGTCAGGCTGAAAGGGGATGTTACCTGTCAGCTTTGTCACATTACCCACAAGCGGAAAGATTACCTTTTCACTGAGGAGGCAGTGATCTGCTTTTCCCTACTTATTAGTAACATCTAATACATATTCTGGCAGAACATGCGAAAGTAACTTTTTTTGAACTGCACCCCCCTAGAATCTGCCAGTACTCACAGAATCCAGAAATGTAATCCTTGCAAAATGTAATGATGATGATATAATCTGGTCAGTAATTTTAAAGCTGGAATCCTGTTGCTTAGCATAGTAAGCCACTACGAAATGACTACATTAAGCAACAGGATTTCAGCCACTCCTTTATTGGTGTAACTGTAACCATTAGTTACTGTTACAGTTATGGGGTGGGGCTCCACTCACTTGTGGATAGGGAAACCTGAATGGTTCAAGTGATGCTTCCTCATATTCTTTTATGAATACAGATCGAGGTACTACGTGCTCGCTTCGGCATCGAATCGATGCTTTTGAGCTGTGGTTCTGGAGGAGAGTCTTGAGAGTTCCCTGGACTGCAAGGAGATCAAACCTATCCATCCTGAAAGAAATCAACCCCGAATGTTCACTGGAAGGACAGATGTTGAAGCTGAGGCTCCTGTACTTTGTACTTTGGCCACCTCATGAAGAGAGAGAGTCCTTGGAAAAGTCCCTGATGTTGGGAAAGATTGAAGGCAAAAGGGAAAAAGAACGGCAGAGAATGAGATGGCTGGACGGTGTCATCGATGCAACAAATATGGATTTGACCAACTCTGGGAGGTAGTGGAGGACAGGAAGGCCTGGCGAGCTCTGGTCCATGGACTGAACGACTAAACAACAACAACAAAAACAACAACAACCAGGTACTATGTTTGTGTTGAGTAGACTGCATTTTGTATGCTCAGGCCAACAAAACAGGAATCAGAAGAAACAAGTTTCGTTATTTAAATGAGTAACATTTAAGTTACTGAGTTAGTTATTTACAAATCGCTACTCTTAATGCTGGTGTATGGGTGGGGAATAAAGGCTATCAGGAGACCAAAGGGGAAAGAGCTAACTTCTCTTTTATCATCTTAGCAATAATAACCTTTGAACTGCAGAACTGAAAGGGACCCTATGGACCACCGAGTCCAGCCCTGTCAAGAAGACACAGTGGGGAACCGAACTCCCAACCTCTCGCTCTGCAGCCAGCCATCTTCCACTGTTTTGCCATGGCTATCTCTTCCGTTGCCTTGGCCAACCTCTTGAGGCTCCATTCAAAATGGCTTAACACTGGGCAGCAGCTTCTTTGCCGTCAGGAAAAGAGGGTTAAAAGGCAACTTGGAAGACGGCAACAGGCCTATGCTAAGCCACCTTGAGTATTTTGACCATCAAAGACGGCTGATACACGCTCTGGGAATTTGGCTAACGGGGAAGAGGAGGAGCAGAATGTTAGCTCAATCACATTCATTGGGAACCTTTATGCCAGAGATGCCAAGGAATAAATTTGGGAAAGGACAGCTTGTGGATTGGGGGGGGGGCATCTCCATGCTCTTGTGCTTGTGATTCAGATCATGAATCTGCATTATGTGCTCTGCATCCATTAGGGCAGAGTTTTGGCGGCGGGGGGGGGGAAGAGATGATCTTTGGAGAGGGTAGGTCCCAGAATCTCCTGGGCAGCACACAGTCAATACACAGTTGATGCACATAATACAATGGAAAAGTAAGTCCACTTATATCCCACTGGTTTTTGATAGGAGGCCCCTGAGTGCTTTGCTCTCCCACTAAAAATCAGAAGAGTTCTGGTTAATTCAAAAGTTTGCTATGTTTCTGACATTTTAGGGACCTAATGAAGGTCCTGCTCACCCTTCAGTTTTGTTTCTGCTCATGGGTCAAACAGTTACTTTCTGTGTCTGTTTTTATGCCTGTCGCACCGGTGTTAGAGGACTGTTTGCTAGGGAGAAGGAGAACCTGGAATGACCGGTAACTCTTGTGCCCACCCCCCCAACCGTCCCCACCATTCTCCAAACTTCCTCTCATCACATGCCCTTTAATATAACCCCACCACCTTCAGAAAAATCCACTCACCATCACAGTTGATTCGGTCTGAGCTTAACTCGAAGCCTTGATTGCACTGGCAGAGAAACGACCCGACAACATTGTAACACAGTTGTGCACATGGGTTGCTGGTCTCGCATTCATTTACATCTGCAAAAGGAATGGGGAAACATTACCATATTTACATGCACAATGTGATCATTCTCTTCAATGCAATATTCAGGCACATTTTGGAATACAACTCTGAGTTCTCCCAGAGAAATAATCTTTTTTCCTCAGGATAGCACATTCTGCACTGATATTATCAATACTTTCCCTGCCATCGATACAACATTCCTCTTGTCTCCGGACAGCAGCTTTTGCCAAGACCTTCTGTACCTCAGTAAGTGTGTATATATGAGGCATAGTAACATATTACCTTGCACATAGGTATGCAATTTACTATTGCATACTCTTGTTACTATTGCATGCATTTGAAGGGCACAATCCAGGCAGGTGTATGCTTTCACAGTGTTGAAGTTAGGCTGGATCAAGCTGGGATGCATGCATGCAATGAGTTGTTGTTATGTACTGTCAAGATGGAATTGACTTATTGTGACCCTTATAGACAAGTGAGATATTTAAGGACTACAGTGGTACCTCTACGAGTTTAACCCGTTCTGAATGCATGCGGATAAATCAAACAACAAAACACTAAGTAGAGCAGCCGTATCTAAAAAATCAAAACACAAATAAAAATTGAAAAAATAAAAAAAATTGTAAGTAGAGCAGACTGCATCTAAAATTTGTAAGGCAGCAGTTAAAACGCCAATGGTTTTCCGCTCTTAAGTTGAATGGCTTGCAAGTAGAGCAGAGGTACTACTGTAGTTCTACCAGGTTCAGTCCCTTAGTGAGTTTCCGTGGCTGAGCCGGGATTTGAACCCAGGTTTCCAGAGTCCAACCTTTCACATCTGGGTATCTAATAACCATGTGCACAATGGGGCAAATCTGAATACTTTGCCCATGCAATCTGAATATAAAGGCTAAGTTCTTCCATACCCAAGAAGAGAAAGCACATGAACTGATGAGCACCCAAGGAAGCAGACGGTTAGGAGAAGAATTAGACTAGCCTTCTGACGATCCTGTAGCGATTGATGTTATGACGATCCTGTAGCGACTGATGTTATGAGACAGTGATGAGGCACGGCTGCAGGTGGTCACCAGGGCTGAGCAAAAGAGGCTCCTCCCCATTGGCAGTGCACCAGCCATTTTGGGAAGGCACGGCAAAGTTTGGTCAAAACTCATGAGAACTCCTCCTGAATCTTTAAAACAAAATCCCATTGTATTCTATGCATTAACCTACTTGAGCAGAATCTTGTGTGTAAAGTTTCTGACTTTTGGAAGGAAGTGGTACAAAACTTTTCCCTTAACTTAAGCTGTCATTATTAAGTGATCTGTTTTTTGATGTGCTCCCATCATTCTTTGTACTCAAGTTGACTGCTTTTGTGGTCAAATTGCTCTGAAGGTTTCAAAAGCAGTATCTTATGCCATATTGTGTTTATTACAGCCAACCTACTGTTTCTCCTCTTAATTGGTTTGGGTTTCATGGTCATAAAAACCAGCCAACCTGCCTGGAGCAATTTCTTGATGACCAAAGGATGAATTTAATAAAATCTGAATGCTTGTTGTCTCATTTGCCTGCCAAATTCCACAAATTCAGAGGCGTGGCGGATTACAATTCTTGAGTTGCATCACAATTAACACACACACACACACACAAAATGAATGTGCACTGTGGTATGGTGAGGCACTAGGAAACAATACTCCATTTAGCACATTCACAACACAATCTGTGTGCATGTATACATTTTGGATGAATCTCAGTTGCATGCACAGAAGCCTCAGAAATGTTAATTTGGATTATAAATTACCCCTGCCCAACGGCCTCGGCAGGAGGTGCAATCCACAAAAGTAACTTCCTGATGTTTTACATTCAACTTGCAGATGATCACAAAAGTTTATACAGACTTATGCTACAAATGGTAAGCTTCCCCTTTGCCCTGTCTGTGAAGATTCTCAGTCATCTAGGTGAGGTTATCCGGAAGCTGAGTCATGGCAACTGAATTTCTTTTCTTATGAGAGTGAAACATTCCACTGTTCATCCAATATGTCTGTGAAGATTCTTAGTTGTCCAGGTGAGTTTATCTGGAAGTGGAGTCATGGCAACTGGACTTATTTTTCTTGAGAACTTGAAATGTTTCGCTGCTTATCCAAGTAGCTTTGTCAGTCTGAGAAATGTTGGTGCGACTCTTCCAATTTGTAGTTCACCTTGGTTTCATACCACCCTGGTTTGAATAGGCTTGTTAGGTGGACAGTGGCCTGAATAGGCTCCTTAGATAGATAATGGCCTTGGGTGTTTAAAAGTCCCACCTACGCAACCCTTCCCAACACCCATTAAGTATGGGTCGTTAGCTGTGGCCTGCCTTGTGAGGGTGTGAAGTGCTTCGGATTTGCCTGGGGATTGACGAAAGTGCAGCATAAGTGGTAGACAGATTGTGCTTAAGTCCCCTACCCCCTGTTGAGAGACGGATTTTTCAGTACACACAGGAATGGCTTCCCTGATCCCTCTCTCGAACCACCTATGTTCTCTGTCTAATATGTGCACATCTTCATCATTGAATGAGCGTCCTTTGTCCTTCAAATTAAGGGACACCACTACTTCTGGTCCTGAGCTGTTGCCCCTTCTGTGCTAGGCTATCCTCCTGTTTAGTGGCTGTTTGGTTTCGCCAATGTAGAGTTCTGCAGCACTTTGAGATTTATCTGAAGCTGCTCATTACTCTGGATACCAGTTCTTTTACCACTCCACTACCTTTATGACACATACTTTGGACACCAGCGGATGGTTTTTGCAATGCTCAAGAGCATGTTGCGCTCAGTTAGCTTTACTCCTGGCAAGTATGAAGTTGGGAGGTCCATTTCATACTCATAGGTGTTCTGGAGTACAGCATAAAGTGAAAACTAGCAAGGCTTCCTAATATAAAGCTTAGAAATGCATTTCAGTAACAACTCTTGTTTGTGAGATTAAATTTGTCATTTCTACAGGGACCTGTTTCCAGCTGATACAGATTTTGCACCAAACATAAGGCTTCCTTTCCAGGTCTCAATGCAATCCTCTGATCTTTGGGAGGTTTGAAGGTTAGCAATATACTACAGCTCAAACTGAGTGTACTACTTATTGATAGCTATGAGTAGGAAGACCAACAGTTCATAACTACAGCATTGCAGACACTGAGCTGCACCTGATATGATATAAGGAAACAATAAAGATTTGTGTGCTAGGACCATGTAGAGGGAGGAAAGGCAAAACCAGTCTGTAATAATCCCAGTTTCTTGAGATAAAGTAGTTTTGCCTCCTCAAATCTTCATGACACTTATTGTTAATTACATTTGCAGCTATCCATAAAGCACAGCAGAATATCAGAACAAAACAACACCTTCTAAACAATCTTCTCCCTCTCACAAAATACCAGAACTAGGGGACATCCACTCAAATTGAGGGCTGGGAGAGTAAGAACAGACAAAAGAAAATATTTTCTCACCCAGCGTGTTGTTAGTCTGTGGAACTCCCTGCCACAGGATGTGGTAATGGCATCTGGCCTGGATGCCTTCAAAAGGGGATTGGACAGATTCCTGGAGGAAAAGTCCATCACAGGTTACAAACCATGATGGAGATGTGTAATCTCCAGGCTTAAAACCAGGGTACTTCAAGGACCAGATGCAGGGGAGTGGTATCAGGAGACAGATATCTAGTCTCGTGCACTCCCAGATGCATTTGGTGGGGCCACTGTGAGATACAGGAAGCTGGACTAGATGGGCCTTTGGCCTGATCCAGCAGGGCTCTTCCTATGTTATGTTCTTAAAAACCAAACCAAACCAAACCAAAGTTACTTGGAAAACACTGGGGCTTACCCGCACCCACTTGAAAACTCTGATTCTGATTAAAATAGTTTCCTTTCCTTTCCTTGACTGTATCTCTACTGCACAAGGATTGTGTTTCCTTACCACCTTTAGCTGTTAAAGTGCCATCCTACAGTGTCCTGGGATTTGTAGCTTGGGGAGGGGAAGGGACCTTTTATGTTGTCCTCTGACCTATAGCAGGGAAACCTAAGCTCCTTACCGATCTACAGATTCCAAAATATCACTGGGAGTTGGGCAACACAAGGCAGTCAAAGGGGCACCAAACAACTAGCATTCCACAATTCACTCCACATGCCCTTTCTCTCTGCTTTTCTTTCTTCTCTTTCTCAAGAAGAAACAAAGCATAATTCAAACGGGGTGACAAAAATCGTTAGGCGGTGGCCAGGTGAATGAAGTACCAAGTGTACCTAATGCAGAGCTAGGACAAGGAGATAGCTCAGAAATTAGATTTCTTAAAGCAGAAGAAGGGCTGCAATTCTATTCCATTTTTAACTTTGCATTTCCACAAACTGCTAGCAAATAGCCAGTGTTTCTGTGCTGAAAACACAGCATAGTGGCTTAAAGATCCCAAGAAATCTCTTACAGAAGGGTTTTAATACAACATATGTGTGTGTGTGTGTGTGTGCGCGCGTGTGTGTGCGTGCTGTATATAAAGAGTTGAAAACTAATAAATCAAATTAACAGAAGGAAAAATGATTATTATCAAACTATGCAGCAAGCAAGGACAGATGACATGCTCGAGCCCATCACTGACAAAAAATTGTCTAATTCTATATACAGGTCTTCTCTATCTGGCCATTTAAATACATCAAGAAGATGAACCTGGTGAACCCTGGAAGAGTTCACCACTGATGACCCCAGGAGGATTGGGTCGCTGGTGCAAAGGGCCACTGGATCCGTGTGGCATTGCTTTCTCCTGCTGATTACTCAAAGGTGGTTTCCCATTCCCTTCTTCTGGGGGTGCCCCGGGACTGTGCAGCTTGCCCAAGGCCACACAAGCTGGCTCTACTCTCAGGAGGCACAGTGAGGAATTAAACTCGCAACCTCCAGCACTGCAACCAGATGCCAAACATACTGCTCTCACACGGCCACTAAAATCTGCTGCAAAGTGCTTGCAGATGTGGAGCATAAGATCATTTCCCCATGAGCTGCGGACTTAAAAAAAAAATTAAAGTGCAACCACGCTCACTTAAGAGTGCCACAGCGCATTTTACAAGTACCTGGTCTCGAGGTGGTAAAATCCTTGTTGCTGTTCTGATGCAGATTTTACACTATTACTCGAGTCTGTGGGAACATGGAAAATCCACACCAAAACCTTTTTGCCCCCGTTACGGTGTCCCTTGCTGTGGTTCTCCGTCATGGGATCAGAATGGTTGCGGATTTTCAAAATGCGACCATGGGAACACCTGAACCTCAACATCAACCACGTGACCGGTCCGGTGTGTGTGTGTGTGTGTGTGTGTGTGTGAGTGAGTGAGAGAGAGAGATCCAGATCAAAGTTTTCTGTGGATTTTAGTGGTCATGTGAAAGCAGCCTTAGCAATCCAGCTGGCACAACATGAGGACTTCCCTCACGAAAAGATAGAAGGCCCTCCATTACTGCGATGACTGCCACTGCTGCTGAGCACATGCCTTTCTCTGAGTGGAGGGGGAAGTGCTGTGGGTGTGAGGGGGCCATGTCACGTGCCCACAGAAAGGGCTCCACATGCCACCTTTGGCAGCTGTGCCATAGATTCGCAACACTGTTCTAGGAAAATGGCAATATGTCAATACTTTCTTTCACATGCACCATCCCCCAGTTTTTAGCAAAATGACAACTGATTTTAAACTAAGCTTGTGGGCCCTTCACCCAAACAAACCCAGTAGCATATTCTGCTTTAAACAGATACATGCTTCACTTCTATAGATAAACGTCCTCTAAAAAAACAAAAACAAAACAAAACAAAGAAAAAAAAACAGAAACCTAATGCCTCTGAAGTGGATAAACATTATTTTAAGAGACGTAGTGTCGTTTCCCTACAAAGGCAAAGGAGGGAAAACTTTGTTTAAGGTATTGCCAGCTACAAGACATCTGCATCACCTAGAAACCAAGCAAGCAGATTTCTTCAAAAGTACAGTCTTTTCAAAATATAGCATCTGCTTTAGTTCCTGCAGTGAATCATGTCCAGAAAAGATGGCAGAAAGAAGAGGTCAAGTGGAAGTTGTAGTTCAGCACATCCAGAACCAATGAGGTTCGGCGAAGCGCATCTATGGGAATATCTTTCTGGAAAAGGAATTTTCAGTCACTGCCTCAATTTCCTGACCCTTTGGAAACAGACTTTTCCTAGTTCAGTTCCTAAGTACTAAACATACTTAGCATTCAACTCAAAGGTCTCAATTAAGTCAATTTAGGCTGCTTTCAAATGATCCCTAAAATCCGCTGGCAACTTAAATTCAGATTCCCCCAGCCATGCTGTTCAACATCTATATGAGGCCGCTGGCAGAGGTCATAAGAAGACATGGAGTCTGCTGTCACCAGTATGCTGATGACACACAGCTCTATTTCTCCTTCTCCACCTCTGCGGATGAGGCTGTCCGGACCCTCGACCGGTGCTTGGCCGCGGTTATAGAGTGGACCAGGCCCAACAGGCTCAGGCTCAACCCTGAGAAGACCGAGGTCATGTTCTTTGGGACTTCCCCATCTGGCTACGGAGGCCCGTTTCCAACTTTGGAGGGTGTTTCTCTCCGGCCAGTGGATAGTGTCCGGAATCTGGGCGTAGTCCTGGACCCAGCACTCTCTATGGAGGCCCAGGTGGCGGCTGTGTCCAGGACTGCCTTTTTCCATCTTCGACAGATAGTCCAGATTCATCCCTATCTAGATGGGGACTCCCTCAGGACAGTGGTGCAAGCGCTCGTGATCTCAAGACTAGACTATTGCAACGCGCTCTACATAGGGTTGCCCTTGACTCTCCTTTGGCGGCTGCAGCGGGTACAGAATGTGGTGGCCAGACTGGTGGCGGGTGTGCGCCGGTTTGACCATATCACCCCAGTCTTGGCCCGTCTGCATTGGTTGCCCGTTGCATCCCAAATCAGATTCAAGGTCTTGGTTTTAATTTATAAAACCCTCCATGGCCTGGGACCTGACTACCTGGTGGAGTGGATCGCCCAGCGGTCAACATCGGCTCGACCGACTCAGTTGTCGCAGGTGCACACGCTGCGGGTGGCCATGCCCAGGGAGGCCCGGAAAACATCTACCCGTTCCCGGGCTTTCTCTGTGGCTGGCCCTGTTCTCTGGAACCACCTCCCCAGTGATGTGCGCCTTGCACAGTCCCTGCAAGCTTTTCGGAAAGCTTTAAAAACCTGGCTTTTCCAAGAGCCATTTGGTGGCTGATTTTTTTTCTCCAGCCATCTGATCTTTGCTGTTTGCTTGGTTTTATGGCTGTTTAATTGTTTTTATATTGTGTCACTATTGTTATTGTTGTACTCTGTGTTGTGAACTGCCCGGAGTTCCTTTGGGAAGACGGGCGGTATACAAGCCTAATAAATAAATAAATAAATAAATAAATATCATGTGGGTTTTGTTCCTCTTCCTGTGTTCCCACCCTTCCGCACTCTGTTGCTTCTGTCTGCGCTGAGGGGAGGGAGAAAAAAAGGGAGAAAAATGCAGGCTCACCTCCGCCTGCTGTCTGAGCAGCCCCGTAGGGATTCCAGTCTGTTAAAGGGGCGGGAGACAACAAAAACAAACAGAAGGTGAGGAGAGCCCGGCATCCACAGCTTTACAATTTTTTTTTACCTCCAGAGACCAGGTACTTGTAAAGCACTGGGGCACGCTTAAGTGGGCGTGGGCGTACTTTATTTTTTTTAAAGTCCGCTGCTGGTGGGAAAACAATTTTATGCTCTGGATCTGCAAGTGTTTTGCAGCAGATTTTAGGGGTCGTTTGAAAGCAGCCTTAAATGCTTTTAATAATAATCATTATGTGCCATCACGTCAATTCTGATTTATGGGTTTTCCTGGTAGAGAAGACTCAGAAGTTGTTTACCATTCCCTTCTTCTGGGGGTGCCTGGAATGGTGCAGTTTGCCCAAGGTCACCCAGGCTGGCTCAACTTTCAGGAAGCAATCCCAACCTCTGGCTCCTCCGTATACAACAGGCTCATACACTACGTTTTAAAAATAACAAATACATTTGGAAACCACACTGGATTTGCACTCATAACCACAAGGAACAATGAAGCAGTCAACATTCAAGGACAGGGAAAATTGGTCAAAAATCGGGATGAATCTTTTCTGTTGGCCTTTTAAAAATCCAGAGCCCTAAATTAAAGTTCCTGGATCCCATGATGAGTCATCAGCTCATTATTCTGATTCTCAAATTCTGAATTGTTGGGGAGGGGGTGTGGGTGTTGTGTGTGGGGGTGAGATGTTTGCCTCAAATTGAATATATTTTTGAAGGCTAAAACTGATCTGCTCCACCAGTGACAGGATAAGCCAGTTCTACAACATTGGCAAAAGGGACAAACCACATACATCGGTCTGAATTAAGTTGGTCCCTGCTTTCCTGGATCTGACAGGTCATTTCAGAAATCACAACTGCCACAAACTCTCACAAATGACTAATTGTTACAGAATAAGAGTGCTGTGCTTTTCTCATTCAATGATCTGAAGATGTACAGCAGCAAAGAAGCCTTTTGGCGTTAAAAGGGGGCCAGTTTTGGAAAAAGTCCTTACCTACGCACGTATGATTGTCAGCGGCTAACTGAAAACCAGCATTGCATTGGCAGTAGTAGGAACCGGCAATGTTCAAACACCGATGGTGGCAGAACGGAGGCAGGATACATTCATCTATGTCTGGGTTGTCAAAAGAGCACAAAGTTTTCATTGTAAACCTCAAGTTTAGTAATGGAGCAGAAATGAAACAAAGGGGATGTAAATAGATTGTAAGGCTTTAGGGAGGCAAACCCCCCCCCCCCAAATCCTTTTCTTAAAAAAAGCAAATAAACTGAAGATAGAGAAAAGTAGGACCTCTGGATCTCTTGGGGATGGGTTTCAAGCTCCCCGGTGGAAGCTGAAAATGTGGGTTATAGTAAATGCTATTAAAGATGGGCATTTTGTTTCAGAAGGGGACTGGTTCCAAAATGAAACATGACAGCACAGCTGGTGCTCGGAACCCAGTCCCACTCTCCGGAACAAAATCAACCACTGACTTACCTTGCCATGGTTCGCACCGAGCAAAATTCCAACCAGGAAGCAGCCTCTGATGTATCATCTTTTCCTCTCCCTGGTGCTGGCCAATCAGACAGGGAGGCGGGATGATGTATGTCCTTGCACAGCTCCTGATTGGCAAGGTAAGACAGTGGGGAATTCCAGAGGGCAGAACTGGGTTCCAAGCACCAGTTGTGCTGGCATGTTTCGTTTTGGAACCAGACCCCTTCCGAAATGAAACAACCAGCTCTAAATGCTACTCTATACTCATGTGCTGTCCAGTTAATTCTGGCTTATAGTGACCTTTTCCAAGGATTTGGCGCTGTGCAGCTGGCTCAAGGCCACACAGGCTGGTTGTTTTCCCATGATCCACAGGGGGGAATCGAATTCCAAGCCTCTGGTTCTACAGCCAGACACCTAACTCACTGAGCGATCTGGCTGACTATAAAGGCTAAAATGGCAAATAAAGACTCCATAAGCATGCACATTTCTATGATCTAGCACTAAAAGCTTTACATCTTAAACCTTAAAGAGGGGGAAGGGTAAGGCGTCTTTTCCCCTTGGAGAGTACTTACCAAGGCACTGATCTCCCCGCTTCTGATAGCCAGCTGGGCATTGGCAAGTGAACGATCCTCTTAAATTGACACATATTTGATCTGAACTACAGCTGTGGGTGCCTGTTGCACACTCATCAATATCTTTTAAAAGTAAGCAGACAAACAAAGGGTGGAATGGTTAGGGTTTTGGAAAGACAGGCCTTGGTTTCCCTATTTACCCTTAGGAACAGAAGACTGAAGGGAGGTAGGGTAGCCCTCTTCAAGTACTGGAAAAGTAATTATACAGAAGAGGGGCAGAATCTGTAGAGGGCACATAATAATGAGCTTAAGTTACAGGAAGTTAGATTTTGTCTGAATATTAGGAAAAGCGTTCTGTTGGAGCAGTAGAACAACGGAAGCCATTACCTTGGGAGGTAGTGAATGCTCCAACACTGGCTGCTATCCCACATGACCACTAAAAATTGCTTAAAACTGCTTGAAGATGCGGTTAATAAAATTGTGTCCCCCCACGACCATTAAACTTTAAAGGGGGGGGAATGCAACCATGCCCACCTAAGCATGACCCAGTGAGTTTTGCAAGCACCCGGTCTTGACGTGGTACAAAACTTGTCTTAGTTCCGATGCAGATTTTTAACTAGTACTTGAGTATGTGGGGACTCAGAAAATCTGCATCAAAACCTTTTTGTTCCACTGTGTTGTGGATCCCGCTCATGAGAACACAAAAGATGTGGTTCTTTAAACTGCGCCTGTGGGGACACAGGAACAGTATTTTCAACCACGTGACCGTTCCAGGGGGAAATCCGCATTTTACTTTGATCTGGATTTTCTGGCCATGGGATAGCTGAGTAATTGGACAGCGTCTGTCAGATATACCGGTAATTTGGTTTTGAATTCCTGCATTGTGCACAGTGTCGAAGGCCTTACAGGCCTCTATTATTTTATGATTTATTTCCCCCCTCTAAAATTTGCCTGCACATCCACTGTAGATAGCAAAAATCACATCTAGAAGCTTTTAGTGACATGCTGATGGTATGCTGTGATTCCTCACTCGTATGAGTGCATAGGGAGATGAAACCACATCTCTGCAGCCATCAGCCACTTAGGCTTTGGTCTTCTGCATTTTTACAAACACAAATACACCAAAAGAACGGATTCTTCCATTCCCATTCATACCATGAACGGCACCACATAAATTTCATTTATGATCCACTTTTATATCCACGCAGGGTATTGACTTAAATGGTTTAAAGGCCATTTAAAAAGCACAAGGAGGAAGAGAAGAAACGCCAGCTATCAAAAAAGAAAAGGCAAAGACTTAAAAATCATAAAAGAGAAATAAATATGATAAATGATAAAAGACAAAGATAAAAGACAAGGAGCCTCGTGGCACAGTCGTTAAATGCCTGTACTATATAATCAGAACACTTAAGTTTAGAAGTCAGATTTGGGAAAATGAAACCAAAGTATGGCTGTGGTTATATTTGCCATCCCCTTTTTTTTTGGTCCTTATTTGCTCCATGGTCAACCCTTGGTCAGATTAATGAGCTCAGGATTCTGTGACTGGTGATGGGTGAGAAAAGCTCCCACCCCACCATGCTTCTGTTCATCCCAAGCTGTCAGGTTATCTTTAGAAGATTAGAATTCTTCCCTGTTAAATCTTATTGATAAGAACCATGGATAAAGTATTTTGGAGAGGCAACATCCCCTTTAATCCAAACAATGCTGTAGAAGGCTGATTTCCCCACCTCCCCACCCCTTTCCTCCCATCCTGTAGTTTTAATAGACTGCATCATTGTACTGGGCTGGTGTGGGGTTTCCCAGCCCGACGCCTGCAATAATCTGATACTGCCTGGTGACATGACTCTGTTCTGGCCTTCAGCACCAACTGGAAGTCTCTAAGCTGAATAAACAAATTCCTCAATACGAGTTTACAAATCCCGGCTGAACTCTCCGTACTTGTTCAGGAACTGGGGACCGGTGACACAGAATCCGGGTGGGTCCATGGAAAAGAAAAGATGGATTCGTTCTCATGCAAAATGAAAACAAAGTTGACCGCAAGGCTCCGATCGCAAATAGAACTGACTGTTTTGAATTTATTCTTTAAACTGACTCCCACCGCCCCCGCTTACGCCCATGCACAAGTGAAACACACTTGTCCGTCAAATGTCCAAATATTTTCCAACATGCTTTCTTTCCATCTGATAACTCCAAAGGAACTTTCCTCCCTCCTGGTTCGGCCTTTGGACTGACTGCTGTTATCAGTTCTAGGCCACATTAGCACGCTGCGGCAGACAGGGGGGACACAGAGCTTTTGTGTTAACTAGCAAAATACCTATCATTGTGACAGTGGTGCATGTGGTTGCATGCATGTGAAGCCGGGCTGTAACAAGGGTGCAGCAGTTGTAGCTAGGGCACCAATATTAAGTGATGCTGGATATGGGGAAAATAAATAGCAATGACTCCCAACTCTATTAGTTTACTTTTTGATGATGAGATGAGCTTTATATTTCTTTTTGGGTCACACCATATACAATTTTGTCAAGGCAGTTCATAAAATGGACTAATTGAGTTGGAAGCGGCCTACAAGGCCATTGGGTCCTACACCCTACTCAATCAATGCAAGGATCAAAGCAGCATTGACAAATGGTTGTCCAGTTTTCTTTTGAATGCCTCCAATGTTGGATCCTTCACCACCTGCCAAGGTAATTGGTTCCATTGTTGCACTGCTCTAACAGTTAAGAAGATTTCCTGACATTCCGCCTAAATCTGGCTTCCTGCACGTTGAGCCCATTATCACATGGCCTGCACTCTAGTGGCCTTGCCTCACGCCCACTTTGTACCACAACAAAATAAAATGTGTAATATGTCTTGTTGCAGTCACGTGGTTTTGTTGCTGTTCGTGCGTCTTCAAGGACGCACTTTATTGTTATGAAACGTCTGTGACCTCACGGACGGGTGCCGCATCAAAGTGCATTTTGTTTTTGTTTTCTTGCAGCAAAAGACAGAAAAGAACAGTCATGTTGCGGAATATAAGTTAACCCATTGGCGCATGTACCGGTTTAAAAACCACAATGTTAACAACAACAAAGATTCCACCATCCCGAGGCCAGGTACAAGCAAGATGAGTTGCACTTTGGGGGGGGGGCATGGTCACACTTTATTTTGTTTAAAGCGCGACGGCTGTGGGGGAACAATTTTAAGTACCGCAACTCAGCGCATTTTCTAGAGCAGGGGTCTTCAACCTAAGGCCCGGGGGGGCCAGATGCGCCCCCCCCAAGGTCCTGAATCCGGCCCCCGGGACCAATTGCAACCCCCCCACCTACCCCCTGCTTTGCGAGCACGCCAGCTTCCACAGCTGCTTCTATTGCTGAGGCAGTTCAAAGCAGTGGGCTATGTCGCTTCTCCCACTCCCCCCAACTACTGCCCACTTGACCCTCCCCCCTTTTTTCCATGTTGGCTTTTTTTTTTTTTTGGACTGTGGTCTGGCCCCCAGTGGTTTCTGGGTGGTGGTGGACCGGCCCACTGTTTGAAAACTTTGAGGACCTCTGTTCTAGAGCAACAAAGTGGACATGAGGTAAGGCCCCTAGGGATGACTGAGAACAAATCCTACCTTTCCTCTGTATGACGACCGTTCAAGTATTTGGAAAGCACGACCGTGTGTCCTATCAGTGTTCTTAGGCTAAACATGCCCAGTTCTTTCAGTCTTCTCAACTCAGGCTGTAGCAAGTGGAAGGCAGCGATTTCTGTTTGCATTTAAATGTGAAGGCTTGCACATGGCAAATATATTGATGGTGCATGTGGGCATGCATTCACAAATCAACCAACGCTGGATTCTAGGCAACAAGGCATGCTGTGTTCTTGATGTGTCATCCTGTGTCAATGAACCCCATAGATTCATGTGGCAACTTCGAAATGAAATCTTTAAAACCATAGCATATGAGGCTTAGCATATGAGGCTTAGGAGAGAACCAACCATCTTTTCTGAAGAATGGGATCTTTGAAGGTTCGGGCCAATATAGGGAGCCTGTTGTTTCTGATGCTACATGTTAATTTCCCCCTCAGGAGTACCAGAGTCGGTCTTCCTCTTTTCCTGCTATCTTCTGACTTTTCCTAGCATTACTGCCTTTATTAAGAGTCTCCTCTTCTCAATATGTGTTCAAGGTAGAATCGTAGGAGAATAAATTCATAGAACCATAGATTTTGCAGGGGCCTACCAGGCCATCGGGTCCAGCCCCCTGCTCAGTGCAGGAATCCAAATCAAGGTGGATCTGACAGATTGCTGTCCCGTTTTCTCTTGAATGCCTCCGGCACTGGAGTGTTCACCACCTCTAGAGATAATTAGTCCCCCCCCTTGAAATTCAGCCTAAATCTGGGTTCCCTTAACTTAAGCCCATTACTATGTGTCCTGCATTCTGAAATGAATGAAAATAGATTGTTCCCCTCCTCTGTACGATTGTCTTTCAAGTACAGTACTAGTGCTATCTATCTATCTATCTATCTATCTATCTATCTATCTATCTATCTATCTATCTATCTATCTATCTATCTATCTATCTATCTATCTATCCTACCCATCTGATGTCAAGCTCACATCTGGGCAGTTTACACCAAAAAAACATCATCGGTGACAATACAGGCAAAACAAAACTTAATAGAAAGTAAATATAGTACAAAATGGCAATAACAAATAATCATAGAACAGTTAAACAAATTAATACAACTAAACCAATAACTCTTAAAAAACTAAATTTGGCTTAACCCAGCAGGACGTTTCTCCTCAGTCTTCTTTTCTCTAGGCCAGGCATTCCAAACTTCGGCCCTCCTGATGTTTTGGACCACAACTCCTGGAATTCTAAGCTTAGATTGCCAAGTATGCCCAGTTCCTTCAGTCTGTCCTCATAGGGCTTCCAGTCCACTTCCCTGATCGTCTTCATTGCTCTCTTCTGAACTTGTTTGTTGGCATCCTTATTAAAGTACTGTGCCCAGAGCTTTACACAGTACTCAAGATGAGGCCTGACCTTGATGTGATATAGAACTCACTTATAGAATCATAGAATCATAGAGTTGGAAGAGACCTCCAGGCCCATCTAGTCCAACCCCCTGCCATGCAGGAACTCCCATCACAGTATTTCTGACAGGTGGTCATCCAGCCTCTGCTTAAAAACCTTCAACAAAGGAGACTCCACCACCCTCCTTTCTGGCAGCAGATTCTACTGCCGAACAGCTCTAACTGTCATGAAGTTCTTCCTAATGTTCAAATGGAATCTCTTTTCCTGTAGTTTGAAACTATTGCCCCAAGTCCTAGTCTCTGAAGCCATGGAAAACAAACCTGTTCCCTCTTCCTGGCTGCGTTCATTTCCATAAAGCTGTCTTCAAACAGTACATTTTGAAGAAGAGAAACAGGAGCCTGTTCAGGACGAATCCTACCCATCTACTTGCCCTGGACCTGTCAATCTCTTTCATTGACCAGTTTTTGCATCTGCATGTAGCAACTTGTAGGAACATAACATGGATGGCCTTGATTTTCGGGGAGACATCCTTAGCCTTAAGGGTCATTTCTAGTTCCTTCCTTGCTTATTTTCCAAACCCTGGTCTTTTTCCAATATATTAGTTACTTTCTCCAACTGAATGGAGGATCGAATCAAGTATAGAAAATCTCTAACAATTTGTTTTTCTACATTGGTTACATTAAAGCTATGTAGTTTTTCTGTGGTTGTGATTTTTGTCTTCTGTGTGTTCAACTGTAATTCTGCTTTTGCAGTTTCTTCTTTCAGCTCCATTGGGATTCGGGAGTCATTTCAAGCCACTGCTGCTTTCTGACAACAGTACAGTACTATCTGCATATCTTAAATGACTGATTATTTCTTCCCCCAAAACTTTCACTCCTCTTTTGTTTGAATCTGAGGCTGCTTCACTAAGAAGTGTATTTAGGCAACAACATCTCTAGGAGAATGGGAAGGAGACACTAACACAAGCTGTGATCCAAAAATATAGCTTCTCCAAGCTCTTGCCTTGGAGACCTTCTGCAGGTTCTGACTGTGGCTTGTCATGTCTAAACACATCAAAGCCCACGAGGCTACAGTACCTGCATATCTTATATCAGTAATACCCAACCACACTTGGTCCATTTGTATTCTTGTCCTTAGGATATGATTAGGAGTATGGGCACCACGGGTGCTGAGGTGGCCCAGCAGCCTCCCCCCTGAATTGGACAAACCACTTACTGCAGGCCTGCCCAAAGTCCGGCCCGGGGGCCAATTCCGGCCCGTCAGGCCATTCTGAGTGGCCCACGGCTGGCTCGCCCGCCCCTCCTCCCTCCTTCACCCCATGTTTTTTTAAAAGAAAGTGGGTGGGGCTTGCAGTGGGGTGGCAGGGTTGGGGAGCAACCGGCCCCTGACACATTCTCAGCCACCAAATCTGGCCCTCCTTACAAAAAGTTTGGGCACCCCTGACTTACTGGTTGCTGGGCAACACATATAGCCATCATCATAACTACTACCCCAATTGGGGCAGCAGTCCAGCGGGTCTTTCCCACATCCCCACACAACCAACCGCTTCACTGGAGGGGAGGGACCAAGGATCTCCCTATTCTGCCTATGATGGTCTATTTCCAACTTTGGGTCCCCAAAATTTCTTGGGACATGGACCCATTAACAATGCTTAACATATCTATGACCCCTGGCCAAATCCTCCCACCACTTCTACAACTAATTATCTCCCCCTCCTCTCCCCCTCCCCTATCCACCAATGAACATCTGGTATAAAATATATACCTCATCACATATTATATTACACACTTCATTCTGCTGCTAAATGTCTGAAGAGGTGGATGTGTCCACGAAACGTTACATTAAAATATGAAAGTTAGTCTTTAAAGTGCCACATGTTTTGTGTCGTTTTGTTTTTCTTTGATTTTTGCCTGCAAATTTCTTGGACTAAAACTCCCAGCTGTCTACAACGCTAGCTGTGCTAGCTAGGATTTCTGGGAGTTGTAGTCCAAAAACATCGGGGGACCCAAGGTTGGGAAACATGGTCTTATATTTTTGACTGTTTCTTTGGGGCTGGAGCTTGCCACACCTCTAGGGAACGTGAAGTTTCATATAGTAGTAATAGTAGCAAAAATTATTTCAGAACAAGGTTTTGGCCCCACAGAATATAAGCTTCCCCCAAGGTATTTTGTGTTCGGTCTAAACAGAACGAGGCAGTAGAATGGACTTCATAGGGTTGGTGGTAGCTTTTATATCTGACTCCCTCTTCAAGGACTCTGCAAGGTAATGGTGGCTTATGGATAATTATGATTGGGGTGGAGGCTTGCCTCCCTCTGAAATTAGCGGCCAAGGTGCCCACCCACCCCCAGTCCCCAAGTGGCTTTTACTGCAAGTGAAATTACAGTTAGATGGTGCAGTGGTTTTGGCCTCTGGTTGCAGAACCAGAGGTTGAGAGTTCAATTCCCCACTGTGCCTCTTTGATAAGGGCTGGACTCAGTGCTCCATCGGAGCTGCCTAGATGCCCTAAGCCAGTGATGGCGAACCTTTTAGAGACCAAGTGCCCAAACTGCAATTCAAAACCCACTATTTTTTTTTTTGCAAAGTGCCAATACACTAATTTAACCTGTACTACAGTTGGCTATGAAGGGGCGATGTTGGGTGCTCACAGAAAGGGCTCCGAGTGCCACCTTTGGCACCCGTGCCATAGGTTCGCCATCACTGCCCTAAGCACATCAGATCTCGCCTGATTTTGGAAGCTAAGCAGGGTCGGCCCTGGTTAGTACTTGGATGGGAAACCAGCAGGGAATACCAGGTGCTGTAGGTGCCTGGAGCAGGAACTGGCAAAACCTCTCCAGTACTCCTGCCAAGAAAAAACTCCATGGACGTGGAGTCATGAAGGGTTGGTCACGACTGTAACAACACAACACAACACACACAAAGCTCCCTAGGGTCACTTCTAGTTGTGTGCTGTTCTAAGATTATAGGTGAAGAAGTATAATCTGCTTCACCCTGGTGTGCTTTCTATCCACTTACAGGGAATTTTTCATAGTGGGCTTTGGAAAGTTACTTTTCGGAGTTTTGCGTTTTCCAGACTCCTTCAGTTTGCGTGGTCACTGGTATTCCACACGCTGACTGGGAGATTTCAGGGGTGGGGCTGGGTGGGGCTGTAATAACAGCAAAAAAAGCCAAAAGCCAATTACAAATCCCTACCACAGCAGACCAACCGAATGAAGATTACCTACTCAAATGTTGATTGATTCATTTAATCAGTAGTTCGGCTTTAGTGGGACCTAACAGCTGGAAGCAAACCCAGATTAGGTAATTTACCCAACTTCAGTGTCTGTCCAGCATCACAGGTAGTCTAAATTCCTCTCTGGATTTGGGGTACAGGGAGAAGGAGACTGAGAGGGCTGAGGAGCCAGGCACTTTACATCTCTTGTCTTGACTGCTATATCCCCGAGACACCTCTTCCCCATTGTCACATCAGAGTTTGCACACAGACCTACTCTGAAAATCTCCGGGAGTTGATTGCTGACCATTCTGAGGCATTCTAGGAGCTGAAGTTCTGTTAGGATTTGGGATTTTAACCTGGTGATTTCAGCTTTTAGACAAGCAGGCAGGAGGCAGCTTTTTCAAGTAACATTCTTTATTCAAGGCAGAGCAGAACTGGAGACTGAGGGGAGGGAAGCTACATTTATAGGGACAAAGAACCTGCTAGAGGATACATTTCGGAGGGAACAATTTCCAGCAATCACAAAGCTGCCTTTTGGCAGGAACCAATAAAACTAAGGATCCAAATGCCGCAACTTAGGGTGCTTTTACACGACCCCTAAAATCCACTGTCAACTTAAATTTGGACCAGAAATCTTGGGGGTTTGTCGCTCTTCCTGTGTTCCCACCTCTTCCGCACTTCCTTGCTCCTGTCTGCGTGAGGGGAGGGAGAAAAAAAGGGAGAAAAGAATACAGGCTCACCTCCGCTCTGCAGTCTGCTCCGGGAACCATTCCAGTCTCTTTAAGTCTCTTAAAGGGGCGGGGGCAAAAAAAACAAAAAACAAACACAAGGCGAGGAGAGCCCGGCACTCACTGCTTTACATCCGCATCAGAAATTTTTCACCTTCGGAGACCAGGTACTTGGAAAATGCGCTGGGGCGCGCTTAGGTGGGCGTTGTCCGGACTTTATTTTGTTTAAAGTCCGGAGCTGGTGGGAAATCATTTTTAAGCTCCGGATCTGGGAGCCCTTTGCCCGGGATTTTAGAGGTCGTGTAAAAGCGTCCTAAAATGAACCAATAGTAACTGTTCCTTCTAGACAAGAAGGGAATTATTTTACCCTAGTGCAGTGTTGGCGAACCTATGGCACGGACGCCAAAGGTGGCACTCGGACCCTTTCTGTGGGCACCTGACATCGCCCCTTCACAGCCACCTGTATACAGGTTAAATTATTGTATTGGCACTTTGCAAAAAAATTAGTGGGTCTGAATTGCAGTTTGGGCACTCGGTCTCTAAAAGGTTCACCATCACTGTTCTATATATATTTGATATGATTTAAAGATGGAGTCTGGAAAAAGTGCAAAGTCACAGTGACTCAATGTATATATTTTTTAAATGGAGTACCGATATTAAGAATTAACATAATGAATTTTGGCTGATGCAACAGGTTGCAGTAGCTATGACGTAATGTCATTTATGATTGGACAGACATGTGTATAAAACTGCTCTGTAAATCATTGTTCATTGGGCCTTCCGTGAGTAAAGGCACCGACTTTGTTTCTCTGTCATATATTTTGCCTATGTACTGTATGCTATTATGCTGTTATGCTGTTGAATTTTGTATCAATGTACTAATGTGATTTTCCCTCTATGCTTTGTTGAACTTTGTAGAAGTTCTGTGATGCTGTGATATATTTTTGTACATTTGTAATATAGCTGTTTGGTTTTAAGAAAAACTCTGTCTCTGGCTAACAATTTATTCAATAAGTATTGCTTCTGCTGGCTGATCAAATAGCACATACTCTGACAACTTATTTTGCGAAAAATTAGTGGTTTTTGAATTGCAGTTTGGGCACTCGGCCTCTAAAAGGTTCACCATCACTGCCCTAGTGGATTCGTACAACCATAATAATGATACGATCCCACTCAGAGTGAACTGAATCAATACACAACAAGTTCAAAGAGTAACTTTTCCAGAGTGGGCTCTTCCACAAAAAAAGCTCAACTTTTGTGTAACAGAGACCCTCCCATGACCTCACAATCAGGACCTCTGAGCAAAAGAGTCTCACATCTTGTTCAGCCGATCAAGCTGAGCTCAACCAGCAGCTTCTCTGCCTGTACAGGTGGGAGAATCCAAAAAGTACAGCAAGGCTGCTCTCATACGAGGAAGATGTGACCAGGAAGAGACTTATTGAATGAGTAGAATTTTATGTAACAGCTGACTCACTGGAACTGCCGGATGATCCAGTGGGTCTGCAAGGAATATTAGCCACTAGAAATGGGCACGACTTAGCGGTATTTTCGTTTTCGTTTTCGTTTTTTCGTTTTCGTTACGTAACGAAATGAAAACGAAAACGGTTCAAAAATGGACCGAAAACGGAAACGAAACGACTAATTTTGAGCCAATTTTCGTTTTTCGTTACTGGAAAAACACATAATGGAGTTAAATGGGGAGAAACGAAAAATTTTTCGTTTTCGTTTTCGGGTTTTCGTTTTCGTTACGTAACGAAACGAAAACGAAAAATTTTGAAATTAGCTCACGAAAACGGAAACGAAACGAAACGGACCCTAGCCGAAAACGAAAACGAAAAAATTTTTCTGAGTCGTGCCCATCTCTATTAGCCACTGGGCTAAGGTCAAAGAATTCCTGGCAAAACATTACATACAAACCCGCAATCATTGTTTAAAACTAATCTTGTTTGAACAAACAAGGAAAAATAATCTAGGATTTGTTGTTGAATTGCCTGGCAATTGTGTTAAGCCAAACTCCGTGGCTGACCCATGAAGAAAAGCCCAGGAACCGCAGATAGTGATACTGAATAATAATTTAGTAGTTCTCTTCCTTCTCATATAGAAGAAACAAAAGGAAGGGCTACTGTGGGATATTCAGTTTCTGCAATGATTTGCACATGTAGCAATCAATTATGATTCTAAAGATTTGGACAGGGACCAAAAGATGGAAGGAGACAGTAATTTCAAGCCCATTCCTATTTGGAAAAGAACTGATTGTGGGTCAATAAATGAAGAGTCCTCAAGGGCCACTTATTCATTTTTCCATCACTCCCCCCCCCCCCATATGCTCCCCGGGAAGCAGTGAAGCACCTGCAACCAGGAAGCCTTTAACTAATGGCGAAGAATCCCAGAAAATGCCTCAATAGCAATGCAGTTTTTTACTTGATCCTCACCCTCCTCCCAAAACACATCTGGCCTAGGATAAAAATAATAATAATATCACCATGGCAGTGCAACCATCTCATCAACCAAATTCCAGCAAAAATAAAATAAATAAAATCCAGCAATTCCAGCACGAAGAGTAACAGGGAAGCAACTCGCATCTCTAAAGCATGTTTTTTGTGGAAGCGCAGCTCTTTTGATCTGTCCATCTAGACAGAAGACAGAGCAGCAAGGTGTGCCAGGAGCAACATCTGGGGGAGATACATTTTACCTATCTCTGCTCTAAAATGACCATAAGCATCCCTGCCTTATCTGTGGTTTTCTTTCCTGTCTTTTCTCCTTCTTCTCCGAGCACAGAACAAACAGCCCCTTCCAATCATCTTTGCCTTACCTTTGCCTTTTCTACAGCCAAGCATTCTCTCTCTCGTCCTTCTTTGTACCCCGCCTTCCCTAGATCCTTCTTGCTTTCTCCAGCCTTCTGCTGTGTAAGATCTGAAGAGCACCACTAAGAGCAGCTAGGACCATCTGGCTTGCCATGTCCCCTGCAACTCTAGGGCTGTCTAGGCACTTTTATTTTCTCTCCAAAAAATGCCTCCATAAAGTCCGCTAATACCAGAAGGGTAGTTATTGCTCCAATCCCACTAACATTAAACTTACACCAAATATTATCATGTATTGTTATAGGGATCTGGCCTGGATGTCTTCAAAGGGGGAATTAGACAGATTCCTGAAGGAAAAGTCCATCACAGGTGACAAACCATGATGGAGATGTGTCACCTCCAGGCTTAAAACCAGAGTACTTCAAGGGCCAGATGCAGGGGAGTGGTATCAGGAGACAGAGATCTAGTCTCGTGCGCTCCCAGAGGCATTTGGTGGGGCCACTGTGAGATACAGGAAGCTGGACTAGATGGGCCTTTGGCCTGATCCAGCATGTCACTTCTTATGTTCTTATGATCTCCAAATTGCTGTCTCTTGAGCTGTGTGGGATGCTCCAGAAACAATGAAAGGGGTGTTTTTTGGGGTATGAGAGTGACATGGACACGATCATTTTACTGCCCCTGCTTCCTGTGACAAACCCGCTTGCATTTTATTCTGCGCGTTCTCACTCAAGTTTGTTCATGGCTCGGCGCCAGTGATTTCCTTTCCTTTGCCAAAAATGTACCCGAGGCTTCCTTGCGAACTGATTTATACTGTTTTGTCCCTTTCCTTGCTGATTTTGGCAGAATGATCCTTTTTGTTCGGTGCTGAAGCTCAGGGTGAACTCCTCTGAGAGTTCACCGAAGAGACCCTTCTTGGAAGCTAGATGTTCTTTCTGTTTCCAGGAGTTTTTGTCCAGATCACTGGATTCTGGGCAAAACCACCATCCTAAAAATCATGCCCGGCCCACAGGTGTAGCCCTGTGGCTTTAATTCAAACAAGTAAACATGCTTAGGATTGCTGTCTTCCCCCCACCCCAACCCCTTATGTGCCTTTCGTCCCCCTGTTGTACACTTAAAAGTCTGGCTCTATTCCCTCTGGATGTGAGTCATTCTTCCTCCAACCCCTGACTCACGCTGCTCCCTCCCTTATGTAACATTTTAATCTCTGCAGTTTGCTTCCTACAACCAGACAATCACAACAGCGCTCGGTATTTTGGTGCGGTTCCTACCATCCGCTTACACTTCAGTGCCATTATTCCTTCAGCACAGCTCTTTTATGTAACATAAACGGTGCCCTTTTAAACCCGTGCCAATCTGGAGACCACAGCTACAGAGCAACAAAAAACTGGCCAATCCAAGGATGTGATGCCTCCCATTATGCTTGGTCCATGGCAGCCGCACTGGGAATGGCCTCGTTGCCCAGGCACCTACCAGGCTTGTGCAAGAGCCTGGTGGCACAGGGATTAAATGGCAATGCTGCAGCCACAACTCTGCCCACAACTGGGGGGTTCAATCCCAGGTAGCCGGCTCAAGGTTCAATCAACCTTCCATCCTTCTGAGGTCAGTAAATTGAGTACCCAGCTTGTTGGGAGTAGAAGGCCATGTGTATCCTGCCGAATAGGGACGGGCATTTCATTTCAGAACCAGTAGGTTACGAAATGAACCACGCAAGCCCAGGTGGTCCTCGGAACTGGCTGATACACACAGATCCTATTGCTTTACCTTTCTCTGTCTCGCATAGGGTTAAAATCCAACGAGGAAGCATGCTGCAACATCATCTGTGCTAGATCTGTGATGCTGGCCAATCAGGAGCTGTGCGGGGACAGGCATCATCCCGCCTCCCTCTCTGATTGGCTAGCAGCACGAAGCAGGAAAGATGACATCGCAGCATGCTTCCTCGTTGGAAGTACATCAGCCCAGAAGTTCAGAAGTCACACTTCTGCAGGAAGATGCAACACAACTTGAGGGGTTGAAAACCTTCTACCCAACCTTCTTCAAACATACCATGACAAAGAGACCAGCTTCATTTACAGTACATGCAAAAAACATTATCTGGAATATATGCATTTCCTCAACCCACCCTGAAAAAAGTGTACAAATAAAGTGCATAAATGATAAATGGTGGTACCACAGGGGAGTGTCCCTTACTACCTGCTTGGCAGCCATTTTGCTGAACTTGGTTCGTGGAGCCTGTAGTGCAAATTTCTGCCCTTTATAATTGATTATAATATGGAGAACATCTGTAAAGATTCTCAGTCACCCAGGTGAGGTCACATGGAATCTGAGTCATGGCAACTGGGCTTCTTTTCTTGAGAAATTGAAACGTTTCGCTACCCATCCAAGCAGCTTGTCAGTCTGAAGTTAGTGTCGAGGCCTCCATTTATAGTTCACCTTCATTTCACATCACCCAAGTCTGAATAGGCTCATTAGGTGGACAGTGGCCTGAATAGGCTTGTTAGGTGGACAATGGCCTCAAATTAAGGTCAACTCTAAATTGGAGGCCTCGCTACTAACTTTCCTCAGACTGATGAAACTGCTTGGATGAGTAGCAAAACGTTTCAATCTCTCAAGAAAAGAAGTCCAGTTGCCATGGCTCAAATTCCAGATAATGTGGAGAACGCTTTTGTGGCACTCAAAAGGCTAACACATTTAGTAGAGTATAAAAGTTTGTAGACTGCAGTTCATATACAGAAAAGCTTATTCCATAACAAACTTATTAGTCATTAAATGTCTCAATACTCCTGCTGGGCGGTTTTCCTTTGTTTTTGCTCTGACAGGCGAACATGTGGGGAAATTGCCACAATATTTAAAGTATTTCAGTTATTTCCTTTTTGAAAAGAAAAGAAAAAAGAAAAAAACACAGGTATCTGGCTAATGTGAAGGATGATGCTGGAGCATCCACCTCCCACCCATCCCAATACATTTTCTTTCTGAAATATGCAGCATTTTCCTTTCCTGCACAGTACTTGGAACAGAGCTGGCTGAGTTTGTTCATCTGTCTACTGTTTGAGGAAAGATTTTCCAAGAGGCCAAAGGAAGTCCATTAAACAGGTTCTATCTACCAGCTTGTGACCTGGATCCATGACATATCCCTTCACATATTTTTCCCACCAAGTCTGGCTCAACTGTTGTGGATTTCCCAGGTCTTTTGATCTTTCTTTACACTTTGAAGCAACATGGATGCACCTTGCAAATTCCTCTTGCCTGCCTCATCTAAGTTTACAAGCTCTCCATAATCGCTGCCAAAGTCCCCTCTTTTTTTCATTTCCCTTCCTTCCTTCCATGTTCGGAATGTTGTGCACCTGGGCCTTGTTGCCTAGGCAACGTTTTAACTCCTTAGTGTTTCTAAGGCTGAAAGGGTCTCTAGTCTAGTTGGAAGGCCAGCTCACACATAGCTTGTGAGTGGAGTAGGAGGGGATGGTTCTCCGTCTCCCACAGTGATGGTGTAATCCAGACTTTGAACTGCCAATTGGCTTACCTAGGAACTGGAACCATTGTACCTGGGTCAGTACTTAGGAGACCTCAGTAGGTACACCTCAGAATGCCATTTGATTTCCCCCAGAGCCTTGGAACACTCTTAACCTATGGGCATTGCAGGGAAAGTGAAATGATGGCATGGGTGCTGGGAAGTTATGTGTTTAAAGAAGAGCTTGGGGGAAAATTACTTTTTGGGGAAATTTAAGGAACTTGGGCACAATCTGTATCCTGCTTACTATGCTTCCCTTTCATCAATCCCCAGACAAATCAGAAGCACTTCACACCGCCACCAGAAAGGCCACGGCTAATGACCCATACTTAATGGGTGTTGGGAAGGGTTGCATAGGTGGGACTTGCACACACCCAGGCCAATTTCCATCTAACAAGACAGTTCAGACCATTGCCTGCCTAATGAGCCTATTCAGACCAGGTAGGGGTGAAACCAAGGTGAACTATAAATTGGAAGCTTCTCACCAACCCTTCTCAGACTGAAGAAGCTACTTGGATGAGTAGCAAAACGTTTCGATCCCACAAGAAAAGAAGTCCAGTTGCCATGACTCAACTCCCAGATACTCTTTGGGGAATTACAACTCTCAAAATGCTGACGTGGACCTTCTGAAACAACCCCCCTGACTTTTCCAGGTTCTGGTTTAAGGAGGGTAGGCTGTGAGAAGTATCAATGAAGGGCCTTTCCAGGGTGATGCCCACAAATGGCAGGTACTAACACAACCCTACAAAAGGATGCTTTGAACATGTCTTGGAACCTCTATCATTAAAACCAATGGCAGTGGCAGCTGCTTAACTTTGGGTGGATTGTGCCCAAGAAAAATTAATGATTGTAGTAGTCATCATGTTGGCAGACCAGGATATTGCATACCACAGTGTACAGTCTGTCTTTATTTTGAATGTGTCTGCTACGTGACAAGTTGGAACTGACTTATAATGACCCTAATAAGGCTTTTAAAGAAAGTGAGACATTTAAGGGGTGGTTTTACTAGTTATCTCTCTCCTCCCCACCTCTGGTGATGTCTTCTATTCCATTATTTTGTCCATGATACCACCCTGGGTATTTACCTACCTCTCTTTCTTTTTTCGGGGGGGGGGGAATGTAATTTTTGTGTCCATTATTAGCAATGGTTCCCAACCTTGGACCCTCAAACATTCTTGGACTATAGCTCCCAAAAATCCAGGCCAGCCCAGGTAGTGATGAAGGCTTCTGGGAGTTTTAGTTCAAGAGCATCTGGGGTCCAAGGTTAGGAACCACTGCCTTAATATAACCGAGTTTCCAAATTTGATGATACTTGAATTTTGAAATAAGAAGTAGGAATGGTTTGACACAGTTTTATCATCAAGATTCAGAAAGACTCTCCAAGACCTCAACTGCCGTGATAAATAAAATGAAACAAGCTACATTCATGTACGGGAACTTTCCTGGAGTTTCTCATTTAAAAAATATGTTCCTCTAATTTAGATGGAGCAAGCACGAAAGGAACACAGTACAAGTATAGGCTGCAAGCCACCCACGATGACCAACAACATTTGGAGGATATTCAAGAAATGATTGTAGATAAAAGAGTTCTCCCCGCTCCCCCGTGGCACATCATCTTCAAAACGTAATGCAGAACATTTCCATATAATTTCTTTCCAGCACCCTATTCTGAACAGTTTCCAAAAAGCACATTATTGAGCAGGAAGAGTTGGCACGGCAGCAGAAATTAAACACAACCAGATCAATCTTCTCATCCATCCATCAATGCAACATGCAATAAAATTATATAGAGTAGTGGTGGCAGGCCTGAGTCAATTCAATGGCTGAAATCAGCTGCAAATTAGAGTAGCCTTACTGAAACAGCGGAGATTTGGTGAGTCTATTCCTCTGTAAATTCCGCTGATTCAATGGTCCTACTCTAATCACAACCTACTATTAGATTTCAGCCACTGTTTTCATTATTTTGGAAGTTAATAAAAATAAATGTTCAGTGCCTGATATGAAGCTCCCTTCCTTCCTCAGTTCATCTAGACCAGTGGTTCTCAACCTCTGGGTCCTCAGATGTTCCTGGACTGCAACTCCCAGAAATCCCTTCCAGCACAGCATATGGTAGAGGATTGTGGAAATTGCAGTCCAGGAACCTCTGGGGACCCACAGGTTGAGAACCACTGATCTAGATAATCTGATTTTTTTCTGAACATTCCTGATTCCTTGGAAGTAGTTTACTGCTATCTTCAGAATACTAGGAAATGGGGTTTGTACAACTGCTAGAATGTACACAACTGACAAAATGTGGATCTTGGTTTGTTGGGTGCTGGGTAGTTTCTGCCCCTGCAAGAGACCTTTGGGTAGTGGGTGGCATATAATATATATGCTAAACAAACAAACAAACAAACAAACAAACAAATAAATAAATAAATAAATAAATAAATAAATAAATAAATAAATAAATAAATAAATAAATAAGGGAAAGCTTGGTTTTGAAGAAACATCTGGCATTTCCTAAGATCAGATAAGATAAATCTTTATTAACCTCAGATTGGGGAAATTTACTTGTTACACAGCTCCCTATATCAAGAACAAGCAAGAAGGGTAGGTGCATAAAAAGTGTAGAGATTAGATAAAATTAAAAAAAATCTAATATACAAATATACACTAGAGAATTTGGATATAGAAATTAAATGTGAAAAAAGAGAAGAAGCCACAATATACCCCCATATGAATAGCAGGTTAGGCTGTAGAGCTATAGAGTCTAACGGCAGTGGCTGCTGACTCATCACTTCAGTGGGCTTTCCATTCCTAATTTCTAAGAGGAACAGATGCAGTTCAGCAGAATTCAATTTACATGACATCTCTCCCAAGAGCTGGTACTACTACTACTAGTAGTGATAGTAGTAGTAGTAGTAGTAGTAGTAGCAGCAGCAGCAGCAGCAGCAGCAGCCCTGAGGTGTTATACTGCAAGGGCCTAAACTGCAGGATTCATACCATCCTCTTGCAACATCAGAAGGCGTGTGTTGGCTCAGCGGACTAGAGTGCTGAAACTGTTGGCTGCAAAGCTGGCAGCTCAGCGGTTCGAATCCTGGGTGTCATGCAGTGGAGTGAGTTCCCACTGTTAAGCCCAGCTCCTGCCAACCTAGCAGTTTGAAAGCATGTAAATGTAAATTCCCTGAATGAGGAACTACCTTACTTTATATGGATTACCATATAAAGTAAGGTACTTTATATGGATTACCATGCATGAGTGCATTGACTGATTTAATAAGAACACCTGTGTTTTTATGTTACTTTCCACTGCTCATAATGGATTTTTCTTTTCTTTTTCTTTTTCTCTTTCTTTATAGCTCAAATGTTACCTTTTAATGTTCTAAGATGCCTCTTCTAATTCCCTGTTCTTGACTTGAATATGTCTTAAATGTCTGGGCTGTATATTGTCCCTCATTACTTTAGCCCACCTTGGGTCCTTTTCCAAGCAGAAAGGTGGGGTATAAATATTCAAAATAAAATAAAATAAATATAAACCCAAGTAGATAAATAGGCACTGCCATAAAAAGCAGGAAGATAAACAGTGTTCTGTGTGCAGAAATGCGTTCGGCCAGGCCAGCCACATGGCCATGGACTTGCACAACACAAGCTCTTCAGCTTAGAAACAGAGATGAGCACTGCCCCTAGAGTTGGACACAACTAGCACACATGTGCAGGGGAAACCTTTACCTTTTAACTTTGCAACATCTGGATAACATGGTGGGAGAGGCATAAAGGAGAACTTGAGTTCATTTGCTACAGACTACTACAGTATAGCTGCCCTGTGGCTGCAACTGTGCCACCAGAATATCTGCTTGGTTAGGGGGCAGCCCACTGGGTGAAGCTCTGCATCTACAGTAGGACCCCCATATCCACTGATTCATTAACTACTGATTCAGTTATCCACGGTTGGCAGAGGAAAAAAATTAAATAAATAATTCAGCAGCCACAAAGCAAGCTACCGTCACAAACAGCAGCCGTAAAGCAAACTACTTTTGCAAAACAGCAGCCGTAAAGCAAGCTACTGTTGCAAAACAGCAGTTTTGATGGGGTTTTTTTTTGCATTCTTTATTATCCATGGTTTACGTTATCCAGGAGAAGGCCTGGAACTGATCCCCAGCAGATACTGGGGTCCTGCTGTACATCCCACTATGACGCCCCCCCCCCCCGAAAGCCTACAAAGATGACAACAACTAAGAGGATTTGACCCCTTGACTCTCCAAATGTAATCCTCTCACAGCAGCCTGAAGGGAGATAGCCAGTTCTAACTTACTGGAAATTTTCCTCACTTCTCAACCTATAGGTAGAACCAGATCCCTGTTCTGCAAATAAATAAATAAATAATGCAGGGAAAAGATTCCAGATAGCTGCCAATTTGGATACTTCTGAACAGGAAGGCTGGATAAGCCCACCTTTGTGAGAGGCTGCAAATCTAGGAACTTATAGAAATATTATAACTGAACACTCTTAATCATGTTTGGTTATAATATTTCTGTATACAGTGGAACCTTGACTTACGTCATTAATCCGTTCCAGAGGTCTAGACTTAAGTCAAACATGACTTAAGTCAAACGAACGTTTCCCATAGAAAGTAATGGGAAAGCGGATTAATCCGTTCCAGATGATGAAAAAGTCCCCCCAAAACAGCAATTTAACACAAATTTGACTGGGACAGGAGATTCCTTCTGGGGATGTAAATGAAATGTCTCTTCAAAGAGAGGAGGAGGCAGTGGAATTATAGTCCACAAGTTATATGCCTCCACTTTTTAATGTTCATAGCAACAATGTCTAACATTTAAGTTTTACTGATTTTTAACCTGACATTCCAAGTTCTGAACAACTCTAGGCTTACCATTAGAGTCCCACAACTTTACAGCTCCCCAGCTAAAATGCTTCCATTGTGGACCAGAATTCTGCAGCCAGATTTTTTACAAGACTGAGCCGACTGTCTAACCAGCGAGGCCAGCCCCGAGCTCCCGGCCCTTCTTCTCCTCCGGCAGCAGCGGCAGCTTCAGTGAGGCCGAGGACCAGCTCCAGGTGCTTGGAGCTGGCCTCGCCGAAGCCGCCGCTGCCGGAGGAGGGGAAGAAGGCAGGAGCAGTTTGGAGGCGTCAGCCGCGATGCTAGGTTGTGGCTGCCGCCCGATTCCAGTGCCTTGCGCTGGGGCTCCGAGATGTAAGTCAAAGCCTGCGACTCAAGTCAAACAGGCCCCTTCTTGCTGCAAGTCAAATATGCTGCAAGTCAAGCAGTATGTAAGTCAAGGTTCCACTGTATTTTGGAATCAATTTATTAGTGACAGCTTTCTAATGTGTATTTTTAGCTTGCTCTGAACCATCCAGAGTAGCCCTAGGGCTAGAGGGCATGGTATATAAATCAAATGAATCAATTATTGTTTTAGTTATTTATTGATATTTTATGTTTCAACTGTTTTAATTCTCTTGATTGTAAGCCGCCCAGAGACCTTTGGGTAGCGGGTGGCATACAAGTTGTAAAAATAAGTAAGTAAGTAAGTAAGTAAGTAAGTAAGTAAGTAAGTAAGTAAGTAA
>JAHTLZ010000045.1:4455425-4474486 GCA_023846285.1 Phrynocephalus versicolor
TGTGTGTGTGTGTGTGTGTGTGTGTGTGTGTGTGTGTGTGTGTGTGTGTGTTTTGCATATTCTTTCCTTTATATATTTGCTTAATGATTCTGACAACCCCACACCTTTCCTGCCTTGTCTCCTTCAGTGAGCTGAGGGCACTGTGCATGGCTTTTGTCCTCCACCTCCTTCTTTACAACAGCTCTGTGATGTAGGCCAGTCTGGAAGGGACATCTGGCTTTAGTACAACTGGTGACTTAGGGTCCCTGTGGACTAGAACCCCATAATGTCCACTCCAGTGCTTCTGTTCTGACTGGCAAGAATGAGGTGCCTTTGGTTTTTAAAACATCAACCTTGCTCCTATAGCTATACAGCTCCATTTGATGTGTGTGCATGCAAACCTGGTAGATTGATTGAAGGAGGCATTTGGCGACCATTAATCTTCCCCCCCTTCTTCTGAGCTGCCATCTTGCCTGAGATTTTGTTTTCTTTTGTCTTGGTTTTTTTTATTCTTTTTTCATTTCATTTCTTATCTTTTCATTTTTTTTGTAGTGATTGTTGTAATGGGATATTTCTTATCCCTTTTGTTAACTGTCCGGAGTTCTTTCAGGAAGACAGGCGGTATAAAAATAAATAAATAAATAAATAAATAAATAAATAAATAAACAAATAAATAAATAATCTGTTTCCTCCCACAGCTCAGCTGGCTAACAGTGCTCCCCCTGCTGGCTAGGAGGAGCATTGCATGTTAGGGGAGTGGCGCCCTCACCTGCTCAAACAGTATGGCCACTCCTGTCCTTCCACTACCCTTGAAACCAAAAGAAACATAGCAGGAATGAACCCAGGTCTCGCTCCAAAGAGTTTTGCTGAGCGACTTCTGGGCTTGAAGTTTACCAGGCTGTGAGTGCAACTGAAGTTCACCACTCTCAAAAAGCCTAGAGCCTTATCTCAATGAGGAGTTTGTTTTCCAACTGCAATCATGCCTTTTGTTGGCAGAGAGCTGCTTTCTAAAATCTCTACAACTCCCTGAGTAAATAAGTAGATTCCTGATGCGGTTCCAGCTTCTAAAATATGCCTTTGAAGGGCTCAGCCAGCAGCAAGCCACAAAATGATTCCCTGCCCGCACTCCCCCCCCCCAACCGGCCCCCGGTCCACCCACTGGCAGCCTGTTCATGTGATCCTCTCAATGCACTCCTCTGGGAAGGTGAACCCAGATAGTTAGATAAGAAATGGGACCAAGGCATGTTCACTTTGAAAACTAACAAGCCAGAGGTTTTCCTAAGAGATCAAGCCGTTCCAGAAACCCTGTCAGGGCATCAACAGTGTGACTCATAGTGTTGATTAGCACAGACCGGATTAAAATAATTCAGAGCCAGTGTGGTTTCCCTAATCCCATGATTACGCCTCCATCCCATGATTAGCACAAGTTTTTGCCCAAATGTGATCAATGCCGCTGTTTCTGCTGCTGTTTCCTGAATATTTATTATAAGGTTTTAGAAGGGTCAAAGTCACTGTTATACTAATGAGCACAACAGCCCTTTAAGGCAGTACCATACTCACATATTTATAGGGCAAAGGGCTCACACTGAGACATATTAGTCAACCTCTCTCTCTCTCTCTCTCTCTGTCTGTCTTACAAGACTGGTACTTGTTTGAATTCACTGCCATGTGAATTGGACACTCCCAGTCTCCATTCCATTACCACTCTTAAATTTTTTCAGCAAAGGAACGATAGAATTAACTATACCCCTAAACAATATTCAGAACACAGGGTGAATATCAGGAGAACAGGTGGGGGAGGTAGAATGGGTATACAGGGGTCATGTGCAACATTTCATCAAGTTAGTAATATAAACCAGGAAGTACAGACTTGCATTAGGACGCTCAACTGTTAAGTCTTGCTAATGCTCCATACAATAACAATTAATAATAACGGTGTCCCATCGAGTTAATTTTTATTTATGGTGACCCTTTGGGGGGGGGGTTTCTAGGGATAGACTACTCAGAAATGGTTGCCCATTCCCTTCTTCTGGGGGTGCCCTGGAACGGTGCAGCTTGCCCAAAGCTACACAGGTTGGCTCTACTTGCAGGAGGCACAGTGGGGAATCGAACTCCCAACCTCTGCCTTTGCAGTCAGGTGCCTAAACCACTGAGCTATCCAGCCAGTTGCTTAATACTAATGAGTTTTTATTCATGTTGTTTTTACATGCTGTCAAGTCACCCTATCTTATGGTAAGACTATAAATAAGTGGCCTGCGTGACCATCAAAGGTCCTTTCTCAACAACCGTGCTCAACCACATTAAACTCAAGGTTTCGATCTCATATTTGGTCTTCCTCTTTTCCTAGTGTTTAGTTCTTCCTACCATGATTCTCTATTCCAGATAATTTTGTCTTCCCAATATATGCTCAAAGTTTGAGAGCCTGAACTTTATTTGTTCACTGCATTTAATTTTTCTTTCACAAACCGCTCTTACTTCAAGTCTTCTCTCACCAATGGGATCTCCAGATACTTTAGTCTACAACTCCTATCACCCATGCTATCATTTCTACTCTGGTAATTTAATTTTTCCCAGTTCTATCTTCATAATGGTTGTTGGGGTATGAGGCAAAGAGGTTTCTATATTTCCAAGTACCGTATTTTAAGAAGAATTTCTAAAAAGTATTTAAATGAAATGCTTAGCTGTGGGCTGTGTTGAAGTTTGAGTGTAAGCGGTGCTTTACTTTTTTTGCTGCTGTTGCTTTTATCACTTTTAGTTTCTGCATTGCATGTTTTTAATTTGCTGTTGTGACTGTGTGGTCTAGAATGGCAATCCATCAATCAGCAAAATAATCTCTTAGTTTGATATACATCTGATGGCCACATGCTGAAGACAAAAAGAAAAAAAAACCCAAGAATTTTCTGGCAAACCCCAAGCTCTGGTTGACTTAAGGTATCTGAACAGTTGTTGTCAAGTCTCAAAATAAAGCACCAAAGAAACCAGAACGTGATCTTACCCTCTGTCAGGGTGGCTGGGGTGGGAAACAGAAAAAAAAAAAGATTCATTTTCTTCTCTTTTTAAGATCTACATGCAGATTGAAACTCTTAGGCTTCTTTCTCTGAGTTTCCTTTTTCTCCCTCTTCTTTAGTAATCGGAGGCTTCTTCCGGCTGTCGCACACAGAAGCCAGCTTTGGAGTTTTCTGTAACCAAGTTTAGTGCACCATTTTCTCTAAATGAATTTCCTTTAGAAATAAATAGTAGCTTGTCCAGTACCAGATCCCAAAATAATCACATGAGGACTGTGGTCTGATCTGTCCAAGCAATCCATCTCATTGTGGACATGCTGATAGCCTCATAAAAACAGATGTCTTTTTGCTGACCGAGTAGCAGCAAAAGACCACACGTACAAAAGAGCTTTGGCAAGAAAACATTTTCTGCCCAACACCTTTCTGCCAGGCGAAACCTACAAACGAGCTTCGACCCAAGCACCCCAACGCATGTACAATACATACACACACAGAGAGAGAGAGATTCTTTGCCCTCTGGCTCTGTAAATTCACTGATGGGTGTGCAACACTAGACTCAATGGGTTGCCAACAAATACAACCAGAAATGCAACACCATTGCGCAATGAGATTCCAAAGAGCTAAAAAGAAGGCAGGTGAGATCCGTGGGGAAACAACATCGTAAGCCAAGCAAGAGTCCTAGAAGAACCTCGGTAGACGTCTTCGATGAAAACAGACTCATGCTGAAATCAACTACCGGTACTTCTCCAACTAATAACTACAGTAGACAAGCTTCTGGAAGCTGTCCTGTTACACGCACACAGATGCATAAGCTCATACAATGACTTGGAAGCCACAGTCTAATCATGAGGTTGGTCTCGGGCTTTGCTCAGTGCTTGCAAAGAGTAGGCAGAAGAACCCTGGATTGATACCTGATCCTAATCAATTGAAGCAGGACCGGGGAGCGCATGAAAGGAGCTTCTGATTTTATTTGTTTTTATTGGCTTGGTTTTGCTTTCCTTGACAGATTGCAATTCACTTTTAAACTCAGCCATTTGTTTGAAGTACCATCATCCATTTAACTGTATTTTAACAGTATAATTTACTGGTTAAAATCTTCTTGCTTACCTATGCTGCCATAAGTCAAACAGAGTAAACAGCGGCAGTGCATTGCCACTAGTTATATTGCTGATGCTGATGCTGATGCTTGTATTCCTTCTAGCATCCCAAGTCATTAGACTGAATCAGATTCTGGCCATTATGTTTCCACTGTTGTGCATTTTGTTAATTACGTTGTGAGATTCTTTGGCCCTTGTACTGGAAGAAAGCCAGAAAGAACCAACCAAACAACTAACGATTATAAACTGTTGTGCTCTAGATACGGCTGAAGTGCAGTTTCCATTAGACCAGCGGTTCCCAACCTGGGGGTCGGGACCCCTTTGGGGGTCGAATGACCATTTATCAGGGGTCACCATGAACCAGTGAAGAAAAAGGCACACACAGCTTGGGTCTGGAAGAGGAGGGAGAGGAAGGGGGGGGGGAAGAGTGAGTTACAGCTTGATATGTTGGAGGGGATGTTAGTCAGTGGCACCGGAGGCTGCGATTGGCTGAGGGTGCCTGTAGAGGGAAGTTCTCTATGGCACCTGCGGCAGTGGCCTGCCAAAGGGGGCTTGTGGCCTCTTCCAAGCAGGGCAAAGGGTCACCACAATGTGAGTGACTGTATTAAAGGGTCGCAGCATTAGGAAGGTTGGGAACTACTGCATTAGACTCAGTCCGGCTTAAGGTGAAGGAGGATGGCAGTGATATTTCACCAACATTTGTTCCCTGCGAGTTCCCCACCTCAGAGTCGGAGAAATCTCAAACAGCAAGACGGGCCTGGAGGGTTGCTGCCCATTGCTGAATTGCTAGATCAGTGGTCTGGTTTGAGAGAAAGCCCATTCAAATAATCCCATTCTGGAAAAGAGCCTGTATCAGTGCAATTATGATAACAGCATATGCACAGACAGGCAGAATATTGTTTTCAAACAACAGCCATCTTTGCTTCTGCAAATCTCAGTGTCATTTTAAAGTGTTCAGCTTCCTCCACCTTCTTCATCGGGTTAGGGTAGTGAAGACCGGGACCTGGGTCTTCAAGAGAGAGCCATTAATAACGATTGTGGGCCGTCACGTTGATTCTGACTTCTTAAGGTCTTCCAGGTATAGACTACTCAGGAGTGGCTCACTTCTTCTGAGGTGCTTTCCCTGGTTATTAGTTTTAGCCGTTGTGTCTTGTTGCTCATTTTCTCTCTTGTGTATTCTGGTCTGTTTCTGCTTTTATTGATCTTGATTTTCTTAGTGTTCTTACTTTGTTCATTGTATTGTATTGTAATTGTTTTATATATTATGTTTAATGGATGTATCTGTTGGTTTAACCCTGTACACAGCCCAGAGTGGCTTTTGTTGCTAGATGGTGTGGTATACAAGTCTAATAAATAAATAAATAAATAAATAAATAAATTCTAAGATGTTGTTGTTGATTATTGCTAGCTGTTCCTACTAGAGATGGGCACGAATAAAAAAAATGGCATTTCGTTTCTCGTTTCTCGTTTGTCATTTGTCGGGTCCGTTTCTGTTTGTTTCCGTTTTTCACGAATTTTTGCAAAAAATCATTTTCGTTTTTGTTCGTTTCGTTACCATTTTGTTACCATTTATTTCAATTTTTTGTGATTTTTTTAGGATTTTAAGCAATTCACTCATATTGCAGTAACGGAAACGAAACGCACAACAACATTTCCCGTGGTTCTGTTCGTTTTGTTTCATTTTAGAGACAAAATTTGTTTGTCGTTTCGTTACGTAACGAAATGAAAAAACGGAAACGGAAACGAAAAATTGTTCATTTCGTGCCCATCTCTAGTTCCTACTTGGTGAGCTATCCGGCAAGCAGGCAGAACTTGGAGCCAATTTCATTTCATTTATTCATTTATTTATTTGGTTTTGGATTTAAAGCAACTACAGTGGACCCTTGTATAACAAATAGCTTGTATAACATAAAATCTGTACAACATAAAAAATTCCGGAGATAGGGGAAATTTGCTTAACATAATCACCTATGGGGAGAATTTGTACAACATAAAATGGGATTACTCCATTTTCAATGTATTCCTATGGGAAATTTGTATAAAGGGAAATGTGCTTAACATAATTTCATTTGGAACGAATTAATTCCTTTATACAAGGTACCACTGTATATAAAATTTCATTGCATGCTTTTCCTGCTCCCCTCTCTACACCACACTCTGAAGAAAGTGGTGAGAAAGACGGAGCACCGACTGTCAAATTACAAACATGCAGGATGCAATGCTTTGTTCAATTTAAATTTTGAAGCCCTGTTCAGTCATGTCCTAAACTGGATAATCTCTCTATCCCCTCTTCAATCCGTTGTTGCTTTGGGAGAGAGATTAGTCTACAGAAGACACGTGTGAGCAAAACGCCCACCTTCCTCTCCTCAAACCTGTTATGTCTCTCTTTCTAGATAAGTACATCCTGAATTTTGATCCTAGCTTACCAAAGAAGCATTTTAAGCATTCCTGCTATTTATTTATTTAAAATATGTTACCCCACTTGCCCTTTTAAAAGGCATACATTCTTCTGAGTGAGTGAAGCTCACACATAGAAGACCATCTCATGTGTAGATTTTGTTCCTTCACACCTTTTTAAAGTGATGAAAAAGGGGATAGGTGAACTTATTTGGGTAGTAAATGACTGAATATGGTTTAGGAAATGTCCCCTCTTCTTCCTAATGGGACGGAGCACTTAGGATCGTAGATGCACATTGTGTATGTTTGGATTTCCTTTGTTTTTGGTAAGCAATCCCATACAGATTCCCTTCTTCATTCTTCAGGGAAACAGTTTAATTTCTTTGCAACTGGGTAACCTTCCTGTCATGATGCATAAGCTTGCAAGGCAGCTGCCACCCTGTCCATCCCTGTGCAACGGAAGGTAAACTGACTATTTATAATATGGCAGTATACTGCAGGGCATGAGTAAAGTAGATAGACGGACGCTCTTCTCCCTCTCACAAAATACCAGAACTAGGTGACATCCACTCAAATGGAGGGTTAGGAGAGTGAGAACAGACAAAAGAAAATAGTTTTTTTTAACCCAGCCTGTTGTTAGTCTGTGGAACTCCCTGCCACAGGAGGTGCTGATGGCATCTGGCCTGGATTCCTTCAAAAGGGGATTGGAAAGATTCCTGGAGGAAAAGTCCATCACAGGTTACAAACCATGATGGAGATGTGTCATCTCCAGGCTTAAAACTGGGGTACTTCAAGGGCCAGATGCAGGGGAGTGGTATCAGGAGACAGATATCTAGTCTTGTGTGCTCCCAGAGGCATTTGGTGGGACCACTGTGAGATACAGGAAGCTGGACTAGATGGGACTTTGGCCTGATCCAGCAAGGCTCTTCTTATGCTCTTACATTTAGCATTTTATGTACAGCACTGTATACTGTATTTGAGTATTATGTTGTGGTTATTGAAATTTAGTTTGGTTTAATTTCTCAACCTTGGGTCCCCTTTCCTGCTTTAGTTTGTGGCGTTATAGTTTCTGATGTCTTCTTAATCATTTTAGGTGGTTGTCTGCTTTGCCTAATTATATAAACCACCCTGAAGAATGTTCTCACAAAGTCAGCCAGTCTGCAAGCTGTTATAAATAAACAAAAATAAAATAAAGGTAAACTTAGGGCCTGTCCTCATTGTTGCATTATAACCAATGGTGGTTCCCCCCAGAAAAATCATGTTCTTAGCTGCCTCTTTTCTGAAGGCTAGTTTACATTCTACCTTACAGCTGACAGGGCAAGACTGGATCTGTTAGAACACAAAACCAATGCTTGTAGCTTGGGATCTGAACTGGTGCGAGAGAAAGAGGCAGATAAATCATCCAGATGAATTTTCTACTTGTGCCTTGTCTAGTTCTACTTGTATATTGGAAGTCTTGCTTCTGTCTTTTGTCTCTAAAGTGACTTCTTTCTTAAGTCTGACACCTGAACATCTCCTTGTGCTAGATCTCTAGGGAGAAAATAATAATCACAAGCTCGTGTTTGTCACAGCTGGCATTTATGCCCCAAAGTTAAGTCCACTATGATTCAGAGTAAGACCTGTAACATAAAATATCTGGTACACCAAAGAACTATAAAACCAGGATACTATAGTTACAGAGGGTACTTGTTACAGGCCAGTATTGGCAAACCTAAGACACGGGTGCCAAAGGTGGCACTCGGAGCCCTTTCTGTGGGCACCCGACATCACCCCTTCACAGCCACCTGTATTCAGGTTCAGTTGCCATATTGGCAGTTTGTGAAAAAATAGTGGGTTCTGAATTGCAGTTTGGGCACTCGGTCTCTAAAAGCTTCACCATCACTGTTATAGGCCTTGCAAACACCATCTCCATTAACATTAACACGTAGCAACATAAATACATTCTACTTATTTCAATACATGTTCAATTCTTTTCCAACAGCTTGATTGTTTACCATGAATGCAATTCCTTTTACTAAGCAGTACCTTGTTCTAGGCATGGCTGTAAATCAGGCTGATTACAGTATTTTACAGTGACTCTGCTATTGAAGTCTTGTTTTTAAAGCACACTGTACAGTTTCAGGCCTGTTTTTCCTACCCCTACCCCCCAAATTATGTTGTTCTATTCATATAACATTTTACATCTCGACAGAAGCCACATGCAGTGGTGCTGTAACCAAGTTTATGAGTCTTTCTTCTGCACTATCCCTTAATGGACTTCTTGAAGGCATCAGCATCTGTTTTCTGAACATGAATTTTGTTTTGTATCTTATTATCAATGGCAGGCAAGCACTAATACAGGCTAGAACTTCTAATCTTCCTTCAGAACACCTGAGAGGAACTGCCAGACAAGTACAATACAGTCAGCATAAGGATGCAGTGGACAGAATGCCTACAAGGGAGGCCATAAAACAAGATACTAAATACAGTAACTCCCATGGTAACAGGGATTCTACAGTCATCATGGTTTAATAATATCTGTTTCCCCGAAAATAAGACAGTGTCTTATGTTATTTTTTGCTCCCAAAGATGTGCTAGGTCTTATTTTCAGGGGATGTCTTTTTTCCACGATCATTTTAAGTGATTCGCCCTCCCCCCAACCCTGTGCCAGTGGACACCTTCACCAGACATGCTCCCGACCCCTTTATCAGACATTTCCCCACTACCTCAGTCACCCCTGTGTATCCACACAATGTCCCCAACTCCTGCCCCATGCGACTCACTGTCTAATTGTGAGTCAGCCAGACTTTGTCAGGGCAGAGCAAGCAGCAGGCGGCAGCTTGTCCTGGCAGCGGCGCGGGCTCTCGGATTAAAAGAGATCTCACACTTCCTGTCTGCTCCGGCTGTGCTACGGTCAACAGTGAGCTGCATGGCGGTGCCCACTGCTACGGTCCAGAGTCCAGAATTATGGTAGCTTTGGGGGGGGCTTATTATCGGTGAGGCCTTATGTTCGGGGGAGGCCTTATTATCGGGGAGGTCTTATTATCAGGGGATGCCTTATATTACAGCGAGAGGCAAAACTGTAAGTAGGTCTTATTTTGGGGGGATGTCTAAATTTTGGGGAAACAGGGTAGTAGCCTATGATTATGAATAGTAGCCAGCGTCCTCAATGACACAACACGTTCTACAAAAACCCATAAGGATTGGTACAGCCCAGTAATATGCAACTTCAGACATCACCAGGGTTTCTCCTAAAGCTTATTAGAAGTTCTTCTATGAGAAAATTAAGAACCTCAAGGACACTGATTTTGCAACAGTACCTGTGGCTGCCTTGGGCTTGCCCCCAGCTTCAACCTGCCATCTTTGCTAGAAGCTGCATCAGAGGTATGCTTCTAAAATAAATACTTGAAAGGTTGTCATACAGAGGAGGGGTGGGATCTGTTCTTGATCACCCCAGAATGCAGGACATGTAATAATGGGCTCAAGCTACAGGAAGCCAGATTAAGGATCAATATCAGGAAACATTTCTTAACTGTTAGAGCAGTACTGCAGTAGAACTTATTATCTCTGGAAGTGGTGAGCTCTCCAAAGCTGGAGGCATTCAAGAGAAAACTGGGCAACCATCTAGCACAGGCATGTCCAAACTTCAGGCCTCCAGATGTTTTGGACCACAACTCCCACAGTCCTTTGTCATTGGCAATCTAAGTTTAGAATTCTGGGAGTTGTGGTCCAAAACATCAGGAGGGCTGAAGTTTGGACATGTCTGATCTAGCAGATCTGCTTTGATTTGGATTCCTACCTTGAGCAGGGCAGTTGGATTTGATTGCCTTATAAGCCTCTTCCCGCTCCGTAGTTCTGTGATTCTATAGTTCCATATATTACAGAATTGGTGGTTCCCCCCAAGAAACATCTGGTTGAAATCCAGGCCAATGCAGAACATCTTCTACAGCTTATAGCTACTTATCTTGAGTGTCAGTGCTACAAATCCTGAACATCAATCAACGGACTACCCCATTCTCAGAATTCCCAACCAATCTTGGTTTCTCTGAACATACATGTAGCAAATTATTTCTTGCTAAAGTATGTCTGTGAAGATTCTCAGTCCTCCAGGGGAGTTTATCTGGATGTTGAACCATGGCTACTGGACTTCTTGAGAAATTCAAACGTTCCGCTGCTCATCCAAACAGCTGACGTTTGCTTTTTGGATGAGCAGCGAAATGTTTCAATCTCTCAAGAACAGAAGTCCAGGTGCCGTGACTCAACATCCAGTCTTGCTAAAGTAGACTCACAGTTCTGTGATGTAATTGTTAGTGGCGTGAAGTATAACTTGCTGGGAGTCAACACTAATCCATGTTGAATTTCAACTCTAACAGAAAAGTCTACTTACCCCTCCACAAACTACAGGGGGTGCAATACATCCTGGGTACACTTATTTTGCAAGGCACTATGAAACATTTGTTATCAGAGGCATCCCATAGGGAACATTTGTTATATGAGGCAGCCCTATATCAAGAAATTTCCATTTGTTATCCAAAAAAATTGTTATCAGAGGGATTCTTTATCCAAGGTATTACTGTATATTTGTATATTCATATATCTGTCCTACTTTTGTTTCTCAGCACTCTCAGTAGAACAAAATCCCTCAGCAGAGGGCAAAGTACGCCCCAGAAAAGGATGCTTCCACAATTCAATTGCACAGAACTATGCCCTGACTTTTTCTACACCCTGCAACATAAACTGTAACAGAGGCATGCGTGTATGTGCGTGCATGCCCACATACACACACGTTTTAATTAATCTGGAGCACATGACATGGGAAGTTCCCGTTGTCAATTTATGGCAAGCGTCAAAATTGTGCAAGTTATTTACAAAATGGAACATTCTTGTGGTCTTGCTGTGGAGCCTACACAAATTCTTGGCTCTTCACAAATGGAATCAGTGTTTGGTTGGTACTTATAAATAGTTCCACCAAAACAGAAGGCCTGGACGACACCCCCATTTTGTAAAAATGAATACAAAGACCAGCTTGCATACTGTTTGATGGTGGGCCATTTCAACGCAAATGATAAACAAATTTGATGTCTTCCCTTTGGCTCCCTGCATTCTGGTGAGTTAGATGTGCTACGGCAGGATGAAAGGTCCATATTTTGGAGAGGGCTCACACATACACAAACTCTCCCAATTAGAGATGGGCACGAAACAAACAATTTTTCGTTTCCATTTTCGTTTTTTCATTTCGTTACACAACGAAACGACAAATGAATTTTATCTCTAAAATAAAACAAAACGAACAGAAACAACAGAAATTTTGTCGTCTGTTTCGTTTTCGTTACGGCAGTACATTGAATTGCTTTAAAAGCTAAAAAAATCACAAAAAATGAAATAAATGGTAATGAAACGGTAACGAAACGAATGAAAACAAAAATGAAACAAAATGAAACAAAATGAAACAAAAACAGAAACGAACCGAAACGGACCCCCTAAACGACAAAGGACAAACGAAACGCCATTTTTTTAATTCGTGCCCATCTCTACTCCCAATATATGGTACCAGCTAAATGTTATCTAGATCTGGCAGGTTTTCCACTATATTTTGCCCGACCCTTTCAGAAATCTAGAAATGCAAGTCCAGAAACTTAATCCAAACAAGATGGAGGTACTGTAATGATAGTCACTGGGGCACAGGGATTAGTAACCATTACCAATGCCTTTGTGACCCCATAAACACACTCTCTTTAACCCCATTAATATGTTCTTGGGATGGTTTGGAACCTTCACCTGTTGCTTGTGTCACCAGTTCCAATTTGTACAAATGTCACATAGTTGGGGTCCTCCCTGAACTGTGATTTTAAGCATGAGTACTTTTAGCAGTTGTTTGCTGCCTTGAGTCACTAAACTGGGAGAAAGGTGGTACTGGGACGTGCGCCTGCGCGCCTGTGCATACCCACCCACACCCACCCACCCCTTTCCCCCAAATTAGCAATTCAAAGAAACAAACAACAGCTAAAAATACTCATGCGTAAAATCACATTACATTAAAATATCAATATTAAAATGGAATTAAACCTAAGGAATGTTAAAAACATCACTAATTGAAACAAATTAAAGCAGATTTAAAACACATGACAAAAATAAATAAGCTGCACCTCCTACTAAAAATTCCAATCCTGCTAGAGCATTTACAGATTTAAAAAAAAATCAGTTTAAAAAGGAAAGTTTTCCTGCCATTAGAAAGGCTGTAAAGGGGACTTATGTAGAACTCCATAGACTGGGAGCAGGAAGTGCCCGCTCTTGGGCCCTTACCAAACATGGCTACAATGGCTGCAAGACCCACAGAAGCCCTGTCTCCACGTCTTAGGGACGGGCATGTGGGAAGATTGTATAGGAAAATATGGTCCATCAAATAGCCTGGACCCAAGTCAAATAAGATTTTATAGGTCATAGAATCATAGAAACATAGTTGGAAGAGACCTCAAGGGCCATCCAGTCCAACCCCCTGCCATGCAGAAATCCCCATCACAGGACTCCTGAGGCCTGACATATGACCATCCAGCCTCTTCTTAAAAACCTCCAGAGAAGGAGACACCTCCCTCCTTGGAAGCTTATTCACTGCTGAACAGCTCTAACTGTCATGAAGTTCTTCTTAATGTTTAAATTGAATCTCTTTTCCTGTAGTTTGAAACCACTGTCCCCAGTCCTAGTCTCTGAAGCCATTGAAAACAAACCTGTTCCCTCTTCAATATGACATCCTTTCAAATATTTAAACATACCTATCATATCCCCTCTCAGTCTTCCTTTTGAAAGGCTAAACATCCCCAGCTCCCTAAGCCGCTCCTCATAAGACATTTCTTCCAGACCCTCAACTTAGCCTTTGGAATTCCATCCCTACCGAAGTGCGCTCTGCAGAGTCCCTGCTGGCCTTCCGGAAGGCTTTAAAAACCTACCTTTTCCAAGAGGCCTTTGGCGATTCTTATTCTTAGTTTTTTTGTTTGTTTTTTTCCTTTTCTCTTCTCCGCCATCATACGCTTTAGTTGATGAGGTGCCACTAGGTTTTACTGTTCTTAAATTTATTGTTGTAATTTTATTTGTTTATCCTTGTACTTGTATGGCTAACATAGCCCTTGTAAGCCGCTTAGAGTTCGTTTGAAGGTAAGCGGGATATAAATGCAAAAATAAATAAATAAATAAATAAACCATCCTGGTCGCCCTCCTCTGGACTTGTTCATAACCAGCACTCTGAACTGGGTCTGGAAACAGACTGGCTTCCAGTGAAACAGCTGTAACATTTTTATTGCCTTTTTAAATGGCCCAAATCCTATTGGTATTTGCATAAGTTTTGCATATTGTCTTGTAGCTAGTAAAAGCCAACTGCCAAAACAGCCAGCCCAGGACAGGTCTCAGTCATATGCCTAGTCAACCAAGATATGCTCTGGCCCTTCATTGATTAGCTCCAATTAGCCACAAACCTTACACAGAGTCACTCTAACAGCATTCTGGCCAGTGTGTTCTTGAAAGTGCCTTATTGAGATCCTATTACTACCTTTCAATAACTAGTATATTGAATTGCCTTTAATAATGTCAGTCCTTATATTTGTAATTGTTTTAATATTTGTGTTTTTAAATTATTTGTGAGCCACATTAGAGTCCTTCTACTACGAGATGCAAGGTGGAGTAGAAAAATAATGAATTAATAATTGGCATTTTCTATGGCAGCCTGTGGAAAATACACTTTGGAACTAGATACCCTTTTGATGTGATGCAGCATGGCGTTTTCAGTTCTTAACCTTCTGGGCAAGAAAAGATAGCATGCCTGAGAAAGACTTTCAGTATTGTCAGTTCCAGAAAATCTTTTACTGAGGAGAAAAGAAGTATTCATCCTTTCATTGGGTTTCCTAGATGACCAAATGGGCCAGAACCAGAATTTAGGTTGCCATTTTGGTGGCCCTAAGATGGCTTTTAGGGTATCTGAGATATTTAAAAAGCAAAGCAAAGCAAAGTGTTCTGGTTATATACCACCCAATACCACTTCAAGTAGTCTTTGGGCGGTTTACAGTTTTTTAATTATAGTATGCAGGCTATACACACTGCCCCCCCAAAGCTGGATACTCATTTCACCGACCTCGACCTCGGAAGGATGGAAGGGTGAGTCACCCATGAGCCTGCTACCTGGGATTGAACCCCAGGTGGTGAGCACAGTTTTACCTGCAGTACAGGCATTTAACCACTGCGCTACAAGGCTCCTTTAAGGAGTGGCTTTACCAGTTCCATACCTCTAGTGAGTTTCCACAACTGAATTGGAATTCGAACTCAGGCCTCATGTGTCCTAGTCCAGTGTTGGCAAACCTATGGCACAGGTGCCAAGGGTGGCACTCGGAGCCCTCTCTGTGGGCACTCAACATTGCCCCTTCACAAACATCTGAATTCATGTTAAATTGCTATATTGGCACTTTGCAAAAAAAAAAAAAAAAAGTAGGCTTTGAATAGCAGCTTGGGCACTCGGCCTCTAAAAGGTTCGCCATCACTGTCCTAGTCCACCATTCGATCCACTGCACCAGACTAAGGAATCACAGAATTGAGTTCAGGTAGGCTTTACTAATGAGCATTTAATTAAATACTTGCTTTGAGCCTCTAAAGAGTCAGATACCGCAAGCCACACAATTTGGAGTTATAAGTTGCTTACGGAATGGTAGCTGAAATTGTTTTTGTTACCGACCTAGGTCGGCTTAATGATCGCGGAAGAGAACAATTTCCCTCCACAATGGCAGGTTAGTACATGAGGTGCAGTAATGAGCTTGAAGTGTGTATTTCATCGCTGTGGATAGCTGAGTAATTTGTTTTGACAGATAAGGAATGCCAGGAACGTTGTTTTATTTATTACCTGGTGGCGGGGGCAGAGTAGAATAATTTTCTTCTTCGGATAATGAAAATGGATTAACTCCTTGTCAATCCTTGGGGTGGAGAGAAAGCCCCAAGTCTTGCTTAAACACATCTAGCCGGGCTTGCATAAACAGAGCGTTGAAGCCAAACTTGCACAATCATATAGGGACCCACAGGGCCACAAATGAGTGCGATGGACCTTAGTTTCGCGGCATGGGGACCCATACTCCACATTTGAGGAAGCTCTTTTCATTGGAGTGACACTGTGAAGGGCATCTGATACTTTTATTTATTTACAGTATTTAAAATATTTTTTTACCCCGACTTTTTCTTTAAAAAAAATGACCTAAGGTGCCTTAACACCATTAGCAACCTAACATTAAAAGGCATTAAATTACTGAAATATCAATAACTAATAGCATTACAGTGGACCCTCGTATAACAAAGGGTTTGTATAACATAAAATCTGTACAACATCAAAAAATCCAGAGATAGGGGAAATTTATTTAACAGAATCGTCTATGGGGCGAATCCATACAACATAAAAAGGGTCATGATTAGGGCTTACTCGGTTTTCAATGCATTCCTATGGGAAATCTGTATAAAGGAAAATTTGCTTAACAGAATTTCATTTGGAACAAATTAATTCTTTTGTACAAGGTTCCACTGTATATTTAAAATGTTAGGGGAAAGCATTAGTAAAAAGAGATTTAGAAGCAACACTTTGTAAAGTCAGTGCTCAGACCGGCATCCGTGTCAGTGGGTGGGATTGTGTTGGGTTGTTGCCTTTTTATTCTCGTCAGCCAACCAGACTAAAGCAAAGCAAAGCAAAGTGTTCTGCTTATATACCACCCCATACCACTTCAAGCAGTCCCTGGGTGGCTTACAGCTTAATTATGCAGGCTACACATTGCTGCCCCCCACCCCAACAAGCTGGGTACTCATTTTACCGACCTCGGAAGGATAGAGGGCTGAGTCAACCATGAGCCGGCTACCAGGGATTGAACCCCAGGTCGTGAGCACAGTAATGCTTGGGCACTAGATGGGCAGGATATAAATGCAACAAACAAACAAACAAACATAATCTCCCCCCCCCACACTCTCACATACACTTGAGGTGGCTGCTCTAGCATCTTATTTGGCTTTTATATGGCACACTCCTTCAAATAACATCACACATATCATCTTGGAAAACCTGGGAAGAAAGCATTTATATCCCAGCCCAGAAACATTGATTTTTCTGGGACAATAACATCCATTCAGCATGGTCCACTGCTGGCTGAGGGTGCTTGGGAGTTGTGGCCTCATTCGCACACACTCCCTGGTCATGCCCTATAGTGGTGGTGGCAAACCTTTGGCACTCCAGATGTTTTGGACAGCAACTTCCAGATTTCCATGCCCGCATTCCTAGTGACAAAGGACTATGCTCTCTTTGTTATCTGCAGATGGAGTGATCCAAGTGAATCTAAACATACCAAGCCTTGCTGCCTCTACCTTGATCTCAACCAACGTGGAGTCCACCAGGAGTGCCACAAATGTCTTGTGCTTGAGGGCAGGAGTGGGCGGGTTGTCAGCCAAGCACCTGGCGAACCACATGCCATGCCTGGGCAGTCGCACGCAGCCTCACCACCATGCAGGGCGTTCGTACAGGCTTGCTTTCATTCCATCCCCTTTGATGTGTAGAAGCATAAGCACCTCTGTGTCTGTAGCTAAAAACAGCATCACCCACGCACAACAGGGCATGCGGGAACCTCGTGCTTTGTGCATAGTACACAACCTCAGGCGGGATTATAGTTGTCACCCCTTTCCCGTAACTTTTCGAAGCAGCCCCAAGGTAAGAATTCAAAGGTAATTGTGGCAAGGTTCAAGCTGCCTGCTGCTTGGAGCTGCCTGCCTCCCAAGGCCGAATGCTCAATAATCATCCTCATGTGCTATGAATTCAATTCTGACCTATGGCATCACCTTTCAGGGTTTTCCAGATAGAAAATACGCAGAACCCTGGGAGTGTGCAGCTTGCCCAAGGCCACGCAGGCTGGCATCTCACCAGGCACAGTAGGGAATCGAACTCCCAAACTCTGGCTCCACAGCCAGATACCTAAACCAATGAGACATCCACCCAGCGCCTTATGCCACCCAAAACCTCCGAGCTCAATTTTCAATCATACGGGTTAAGGCAGAAACTAAATTTTATAAAATAAATCATCTATGTCCATTTCACCAAGAAAACATCCTCCAATCAAATGCCATTTCCCAGGGCTCCTGAGCATGTAAAATTGGGTTTTGGACTCCAAGTCTTACATCGCAATGAGTTGTTAGGCTGGCTAGTAGAGATGGGCACGAAACGAACAATTTTTCATTTTCGTTTTTTGTTTCGTCCCGCAACGAAACGACAAACGAATTTTGTCTCTAAAATGAAACGAAACGAAGAGAAACACCAGAAATGTTGTCATCCGTTTCGTTTCCGTTATGGCAATATATTGAACTGCTTTAAATGCTTAAAAAAATCACAAAAAATTAAAATTAATGCTAATGAAACGGTAACGAAACGAACGAAAACGAAAACAATTTTTTGGCAAAATTTTGCGAAAAACAGAAACAAACCAAAACGGACCCCACAAACGACAAACGACAAACGAAAAGCCATTTTTTTAATTCATGCCCATCTCTACTGGCTAGGGATTCTGGGAACTATAGTCCAAAAGGAGCTTTTCCCAGCTGCTAGCAAGGATTCCACCTATCCAAACCTTTCAGTTTAAGGTCGCTAGGCTCCACTCCTTGCACGATCTCAAGCATATTTTATCTTCTTAGCCATTACAACTCACCAAAATAAGTGTTGAGCGCATGTTCCTTTCCCTTTTTGTGCGTCAAAGCAAAGGATTATAATTATAGGTAACAAAAATTGGATCTCTTCCCCACTATACTTACAACAAGGGGAACATGGCAACATATAAAACACAAAAATGTTAATTAGTATAGAAGCTATTTTATAATCACTACATACAGGCCAAGATGCCCAGTGACCCTGTAATTTGCAAATCCCCTTTGTATTTTTAGTTCAGTGAAAGCACACACTGAATTAGGTAGAGCGGCACTCTTCAGGATACAGTAGACTTCCTTGATATACCTTTCCGGTATGTTCTGCTCATCTATTCTAACCAGCAGGACATCCAGCAGTTACAATCTCTCTGTAAATAAGGAGGGTTGTAAATAAGGTAATCTCTTTAGGATCTTAACCTCCAACAGTCTGGGTGGTCTTCAGAAGAAAGGTATAAAGTCATTGGTTGAGCATCATACACCCTCTTGCTTTCTACACTCACTTTTCTCAAAACAAGAAGCCTGCCAGATGTTGCTAGACTAGAACAGTCCATTTTTTTCTGTGTTTCGCCTCCATCAAAGCTGAGTAAGGACAGTGGGAAGGACAGTTTCAGAAAGACAGATCAAAGCTGTAGTATTAGTTTGCTGTGTGGGCAAGCAAAGCTCTGATGAAACATTCAAGGGCTTTTGTACCTTCCGTTAAAAGCTTCCTTCTGTCGCATATGCTTTTATTAGTATTTCCTGTTCAGTGTGAATGGAGTATGATGAATAATCTGTTAACTGCCACCTGAATTCTCTCTCTTAAGTGTCCCAATGTGTATTTCTATTGTTGTTGTGTGAGGATTTTAATTACTCTACTCCTCCCATTCTTTTCTTTTCTTTTCTTTTCTTTTCTTTTCTTTTCTTTTCTTTT